>VZTZ01012080.1:1390062-1456712 GCA_013400955.1 Drymodes brunneopygia
GGGCGGGGTGGGGGTGGCCGCGGCTCGCGACTGCGCCCGCGCGCGGGAAAGCGGCGTCTGGGAATGTGGGAAGGGACGAACACTTACCAAATGTGGAATAGGTAAACATTTTATTGAGAGAGGATCTTCTTTGACGTTTGATCTTTGTACACTTTCAAGCCTGATCAACGAAAAGGGAGATTTACTCCGTGAAACAGAGGGCAGCCTACAAGGTCTAAGAGATCTCCAGGTGTCGGAAAGGCAAATTAATTGTCACTAGAATTGCCTTGTTAAGGTTTAGGGCTCAACGTGTTTCAGGGACCTCAGACCTAGGGGGAGGTTAACACAGCTTGGGAAGGAGGATGTGCCGCTGATAGTGGACACAAAGAATGCAGAACTTACGGACCACAAGGACATCTGGCAAAACTCCCAAGATAAGGAAGAAATTAATAAACCAAACTCGGCAACTGTGCTGAACCAGCTCTGACTGGGTAAAACATAATTCCAGCAGGGGGAGATCCCAACCAACTCACAGACCACCGACCCCAAAAGAGAGAAAGACTGAGCGTGCAGACTAATTAGCATGAGAGGCGAGAGAATAATTAACCGATAGAATACTAATTAATTAGAGAACTACGTAACTTGTAGCTTGTAACATCAATTCCCTTGTTTGCTAAAATGTATAAAGAGTAAAAAGTTTTTATAGTTCGTGTGTTTGATTTGTGGAATACCACTGAGCACCCAGACTTGTGCAACTCTGAAATGTGTGTAATTGTGGGCTTGTTGCACACCTGGTAACAAATCCGATTTTTGTGGACAGTGGGGCGACAGGTGTGGCAGGCTTGGGTGATGAGTAGTGTGCAGGAAATGTGGGTGTGTAGGAAATGTGGGTGTGTGATGGGGTGAAGGAGGGAATGGGGGCCAGTGATGGTGAGTGTGTGTGAGAGGGAGCAGGGGGGAAGGTCTCAGACGCAGACATTGCCAAGGGGTGGGAAGGGGGATGTCCCTGGGGAGTGCAGAATTTGGGGTCTTTCCCAAAAGACCCCATGGCTGGTGCTGGGCCTGGGCCTGTGGGGCTGTTCTGTCACACAGCGAGTGGGTGTCCTCTGCCCAGATCGAGAGTATTTAGGCACGTGGTTCAGGGTCTCTTGCAGTGACCAGAGGGATACAGGTGCTCCTCGTTGCCTGTGGACTAATTGAAACAGTGCAGCCGGCTCTGTTGCTTCCTCAGACCAAGGGCGTAGTGTGTAATGTGAATCAGTTGGCATTTACGCTGCAGCTGCCAGCATTGAGATTAACTAAATGCGCACGTGGGGTGGGCACCTCAGAGCAGGAAAGTATGGTTAAAAAGGAGGAGAATGTGGTCCATAAAACACATGTGGAATGACACTTATAGGAGTGAGGATCAGAAGAAATGCTGTGGTTCATCACGCAGCAGGTCATACAGGCAGACCAATACTTCTCACCTGGCTTTTTGTGGGTTCAAGGACAGTCCAGAGAAGTTCAGAAGACAAGGCTGCTAGCAGCTGCTGCTTACGTTGAGTCAGAATTACAGAATCAGAGAATGGTTTGGGTGGAAAGGGACCCCAAAAATCACCTAGTTCCAACCTTCCTGCCTCGGGGTGGTAAACCTTTCACTAGACCAGGTTGGTCAGAGCCCCATCAACCTCACATTGAACACTTACAGGGATGAGGAGCATCCACAGCTCCTCTGGGAAACCTGTGCCAGAGCCAGAAACTGTATCTGGTTCAGCCAGTCCTTGAGATGAACTGGTCACTGCCCTCCAGACCTGCTACTTCCAGACATTTCTGTAAATGAGCTCAACAGATACCAAGTTTGATACCATGCTTGTACATACTCAGGACCAAGAAATACTCAATCCATTATCTAAATTCTTGAGTTATCCCAAGGCAAACACATGGGGCAAAGAACTTGGGGTACTCTGGAGGCAGCTGCCTACAGGCCAGGTAGGCGATGCTGTTTGGCCCATCATGGTGGTTGTTTTGGGTTTTTTGGGTGGGGATTTTTTTGTTGGAGACTTAAACAGCAGGATCTGAAACTCAGCAGCAAAAAACTTCCTTCTTGCCTAGGAGACTGGCAAGAGAGGGTGGGAGGTCTCTTTATCCCACAGTGCTGACATGAAAGATTTTTCTTTTTGTCAAAAACTGCCAGACGTGCACAAAATGGAAGAGTGCATCACTGATATTTATCTGCAGAAAACAGCTAAAAACAGGAAAAAAACCCTGGTGGAACATCTAGAACATTATCCTGTTCCAAAGAACAGACTGAAATCACCCAAAAAACCTGACAATTTATTCTGAGCTGAATGGGGATATAAATAATGCTATGGCATTAAATGAGGTTTAAATGACTGCAGGAATATAAGACTACTAAAAAACTAAACAGTAGTTTACTTGAGCATCAGTTGTATGATACTATTAGATTACCTGTTAAATTCCTGAATTTAGAGAATTGCAGAGACATTGCAAGGTAGGATTTCTTTCTTGGAGCCTCAGAGCCTCTTATGTGCCCAGCTGCTGTTGAACTTCAAAGAAGAATCAAACACGAAAGGCTAAGGGTTCAAGCTTTTGCTCATCTTGAAAAATAAAGTTGTTTTAACAATAAAAACTTGAAAACCTATGATTCAGCAGAGGTTAGCACTAAGTAAATCAAATTCATATTTTATGTTTTCTACCCTAATGATTCATGTTACAGGTTTGACTGGTTCAATGATCCATGTTCTGATTTAAGAGTGTAGTGGTTTACTTTCATAAAAGTGTAATGACAAAAAGGCTACGCAACTGTCTGTGGAGGAGGGTTTAAGCTGGGGAGGACAGTAGAAAGAAAACAGAGGTTGGTCCCATGGAAAGGAGCAAAATGCAGGGGTGTGTTACCATAGAGGCACATGTGGAGAGGAGGACAGAGAAGAAACTGCAGTTACGCGACAAAGTGACGGAGTTTGACATTCAGAGCTCTCTCTTTAGCCAGCAAATCCATGCTGTGCTTTCTGTAAGCTTCGAACCGCAGCAGGAGTTCATTGTACGCCTGCTTGCTACATTCTAGCTGTCCTTGGAGCTCTTGAACCTTCAGATCTTTGTGTGCTGCTGCTGCCTCTTTCTTGAGGCACCTTCCTGCTCTCTGCGTGGCTTCTACAGCCTCCAGCTTCTCCTCCAGCTTCTGAATCTCCCGTTCCTTATCTTGCAGAGCTTTGCCCCTCTCCATGGCCAGGTTCAGTAGCTGCTCTTTCTCTTCACATGCCCTCTCCAGCTTAGCCTGGATCTCGCTGCCCTGAGCCCTTAGCTGACTTTCTGCCTGCTCAGCCCTTGCAGCAGCTTGGTGCTGCCTCTCCTGTAGGAGCTGCAGCTGCTTCTTCAGTGAATCCACCTCCTGGGTGTAGGCATCTGCTTGGTGGCTCTGAGCTTCCAGCAGCTCCTTCTCCCGCTCCTGGGCTCTGTGACTCTCATAAGCGTATTTTTCCTGCAAGGAGCATAACTGCTCTGAGAACTTCCTGGCCTGGGCAGTCAGCTGAAGCACTTCAGCTTCCTTCTCCCTCACAGCCTGGCTGAAGAGTGCTTCCCTGTCCTGCCGCAGGTGCCTGTTCTCCTCCCACAGCTGCATGTGCCGTTTCTTGTGTTCGTTTTTGAACTGGATCATCTTTTCGTGGTTTTCGGCCAGATCCATGAAGCGCCCCTCCAAATACTGAATACGCTGGGTCTGGCTTTTAATTTTCGCAGCATCCTCTGCCCTCAGTTTCTCCAGCTCCATGTTGAGCTGCTCCAGGTCTCTGCAGTGTTCGTGTGTATCGTCCGCTTTCTTCTTCAGCATAGAGACAAGATGATGATGCTGTTCTAGGTGTGAAAGCAACAGCACCTCCTCACTCCACTCCTTAGAGCTCTCACCAGGCTGGAGTTCCTCCAGGCCTTTTGTCAGATCTTCCATGTCTTTGCCTGTCTCTGGGTCACCTGTGGAGTCAGCCATCCCTGCTCCTGTCTCCCGAGTCATGGAGCCCCTGTCTCGTGCAAAGACAAGACAAAATGGTATAGTGGCTGCTTCTGTTAGTGACACTCAGCATAATTAAACAGTGCCCAGTGGTTGTGTGGCCAACACTGCTGCCGTAAGCTGGTGGTGTTTCTCTGGAAGTCCAGAGAAACTGATGTGGGGGAACAGGACCTCCCAAAAACAATGTCAGCCTGCAACCACACAGGCCTGCCACCCTCCTCCTCCTCTGATTCAGTCAGGCACACTGAGACTCAAGGATGCCAGACTTCATGAGCAAAAGCAAAGAACGTGGGCTTAGTATTTATGCAAGCCTATTCATTTGCTGATGACTAGCTTTGCTAATTATTCCTTCTCGAGGCACTGCTGTTGTAGCTACAAGAACTACTATTATATTTAGGTAAAAAGCTTGTAAGTGATAAAGCTGTAAATAATTCCTTACACAATCCTTTTCCTCTGCCTTTATTTTCTCCCACAGCTCTGTATTGTAACTGCAAATAAAACACGGAGGGTTACGTCAAACTTCTAATTGATTTACAAGATTTCTGTGATAGTACATTGCTCGTTAAAAATAACTGAATAGCCTTATCCTGTGCTTAGAGATTTATGAATCAAAGAAAAGATCTCTACAATGTTAATAATTAGTGAATGCTTTATGATACAAAGCCTCTGCGCCTGGAGAAAGTTCCTCATCTGAGTTTTCACACTGATCTGCTGGATAATTTTAGACATTTAATTTTTAAAAGCTGGTTCTTCCTGTAAAAATAAGGAAAATATTTATATTACATACGCACCAAAATGATTATTGGTGCTGAATCACACAGCATGCTACCCAGACATTTGAAAAATTAGCCTACAACTCATCTATGAGTTTTTCATTCAGACGCAGACCTGAAACAGCACATGAAACAGCATGCTGATAACCAGGTTTTGTGAATTTCTCAGCTTTGACTGGAGGTAAAGATAGGATGTGGCAAGGAGCCAGCTTAAAGCAAGGATGAAAGATAATGTAAAAAAACAAATGAGTAAACACCTGTGAAGCATGAAGAGTTTCAGAGCTGTGTAGTAGTGATTGCAGTACTGACACCAGCTCTGCCTATGCCATCCTGCACTTTCTCTCTGCTGTTGCTGTCTTGGATCCTTTGCAAATAATAGAGGAGAAGGGGAAGGACTGAAAGTTTTAGGCCATCCTGTGGAAATACAATGAAGAACAGGGTTTAAGAAGAGAAAACTATTTTCTTACCAGGTATTTTCTCCTGTCTGTTTTTTTGTCTCTCCTATTGTAAGGTTCTGTTTCCATAGAGGTAAGACGCTGAATCCAGTCACCCCAGAGCTCATGACCTCATCCAGGCTGCTTGGAGCCAGGCCAGCCCCACCAGGGTGGCTGGAAGAGCTGGCAGTGTTTCTTAGCAAACAAACATTACTGACACTCTCAAAAGCACCCAGATTTGGAAAAGGAAAGAGAATTTCCACAAGCTTGAAGAACTCCTCGTTCTCAGCTTACACCCTGCATATTGCAGAGGAGATCAGAATAGCAGGCTCTGACCTCAGGACACACTGAAGGTCCATGGAAAGTGAAGACAGACCTTGCACTGAATAACTTGCAACTTTATTCAGCAGCTAATAAAAATCTGGCAGATAGGATAGAGAAGGGAAAAATAAATGCAACTGGAAGAAAAAAAGTCAGTGCAGGTTTTGCTGAATCCTCTGGAAAAGGACAGAAAGGAGAAAGAAGAATGCTGTGGGTAACAGACATGAAGCAAACGAGAAGGAGGGCACAGTATGTGTTTCAAAATTAGCTGAAATCAAAGCAATGGGAGTCGCTGCACCAACTCAGTTTTGCAGCCTTACTTGCAGAGATGGGAGGTTTCTGAACACATGAAATTTCATGAAAGGAGAGCTGGGACTTGGAAGCCTGGTTTATAGCAAGTGAAAAAGTTATCTTCTATAACTTAGAAGATATACACACATGTATATGCATGTACACACATATATACTAAAAAAAAATAAATTACGGGCTAAAGCGAAGATGAACTTGTAACATAAAGGAGAAGAGAGGAAGAACTGTTGTGTTTCTCCAGACAAGAATGAATATACATAAATATATTCTAGAAGTGTGGCTGCTTTGATTCTTAATTCCAGTTCACCTTTATGACAAAGCATAGCTATTAATTTATCAAACTGCCCTTTAATGAGTAGCTAATTATGCACTTTAAAATTTTGGTTATGGATGACTAAAGGCTTTCCCTTTGACTTGAGAGCAAAGTAACAAGTTTCTTGAGGCTTTTTGTCTGAAACAACTTCTCAACTCACATTTCTCTATCAGCATATTACTGAAGCTAGGAATTCTGTACACAATGAAAAGAAAGGTATTAAAAATGGGGGAGGAACTTTTGTACTTAAGGGACAGCCTTTGTTACTTGGTTCAGTTTCCTGGTTAATCTAGATGGGTACATAGTACTTCTGTGTCATTAGGTAATCAAACTAATTAATTACAAGTGCAATGTGCAAGTAAATCTTGCATTCATGTTCAGATAGCTTTTCAAAATTTGAGATTTGGTCCATTAGTGCAGTGATTGTGGTAGTATAACTTATATCAAAACTTCCCGGCATAAAAAAGGAGGCGCAGTCGGAAATGAAGTATTCCAAAGCAGTTACTTCAGCTTCCGCCTCCAAAAAACTCATAAAAACCCAGTGAGCACCTGGAGAAGCTCTCTTTTCAGCTTCCGGTGGACTGGCAAGACGTGCCTTTCCTCTCCCCCCTTGCACCGTGCTGGTGCAGAGGGGGAAGGGGGGGGGAAGAGGAGAAGGAGCCCAGACCCATCTTACAGTTTCGCGTGGTAACATTATGCGGGAGGTAACAGTAATGATGTCGCTCGGCTTCGCTCTGAACAAGGAGAGAGACTTTACTTTTGCTGCCCTTGACTAAGGAGCCTCGCTGGCTGCACTTTGCCTGCCTCGGGCTGAGTCGGTTTTCTCTGGGCGGCGAGGAAGGGGCCGGGCCGGCCTCGTGGTGCCTGGATGCACCTTGGCCGGGGAGCCCCGCGGCTCGGCATGAGAAAAGGGCTCGGACAGTTCCTTGCAGCCCAAACACAGCCACGCCGGCCCCGGCAGCTGAGCCACGGCATGGATGGAAAGCGATACAAATAAACTCCTTTCTCTTCAGCTCCAGCGCTAAATATCTACACTGGAACCACGCGGGCTGAGGTCATGTGACTATCGTCCAGCCGAGAGACAAATTAACTGCTTTCTTTTTCANGTCCCAGAAGTTGTTTCTTTAACCACGAGTCAAGATGTTACCCTTTGTTTGGTCAATAAAAAGAAATGAGGAAGTAGGGGGGGGGGAGGGGAAAGGTGTTCTAAAAAAGTCTTGTTCTGATTCCTAATTATCATTGTTATTACTTGTTTTAAGTCTGTTAATAAATTTTTTTTATATTCCTTAAAGTATAAACCTGCCTTGCCTACTATTAATCCTTACCTCACAACAAAATCATGTGATTTTAATAGATGTGCTAACGTTTAACCAAAAACCTGCTACAATTAATATTTCTACCTAATTTTCAATTCCCCAAACCTCTAAACCCGCAACAGTGATGCACAGAGTCTTTTGAGACACCAAAAAAATTCTGTGTCAGTCTCTAGGAGGGTTTAAAGAATAGCAAGACACAGAATGTCTTCTACTTGATCAGAAGACAAGGAGATTGCCACTATCACAAACAAAACATTTTATTTTGATAGCAATGAAGTTAAGGTATTAAATTTTGTAGAGTATAGAACACAGCAGATTACATGACACTTGCCTGCAAATCTGGAGCCTTAAGACCCCATACCTGCAATTGAACCCAAAGCTATTTTGACATAACAACGTATTTGAGCTTCACAGGAGATACAACTGCAACAAAAATATCAGTCCTATGAAACTGTAAGTCATGTTCACAGCACTCTATGTTTTCAGGTAAAAAAATAAATTCATGTAGGGAGTGAATGCAAAAAAATTAGGTGTCCCTTCTTTTTCAGAATCACCATCCTTTCAGGAGTGGCTCTTCAAGAATGTAGAATCAAAGCAACAGCTGTACCATTTTGGTAAAAATACATTGTTTTGAAGTGTCATGTGCACGTGTTCCCTAGACAATAAGTGTTTTGTATATGTCTAGCAAAGTGCAAGCTGTAGCACTTGCCAATCTCATACAAAACACCTGAAACAGTAAGATATCAAAGACTGGCAAACTGCTTTTGACATTTGTAAACTCCCCAGACTGCCTAGCTGATGACAGAGAAAGTGGGTTCCCTGGCAGGTTGAATAGCATCTTTCCTTTTTTTCCATTCATAGTGTATAATAAATACTAAGTAGCATTTAAATTTCTATAATTAAATAAAGCAATTGCATTGGAGCTGTGAAGAGCTCCCTTCTTCCCTCTAACTGAAGATTTCACCAGCTTTTAGACTTAATTACTCCAGCTAAGTGTGCATTTATTTTCAAAAATGTTTTCTGTCTGCATTTTGCTACATTGCATACTGAATGTCTAACATAAACCACTGGCATTTAATAAAAACTGAATTCCTATTTTTTTTAGTAGGTTGTATTTATTAAAAAAAAGAAAAAACAAAAGGAATATATTTTGTATTTTATGTACTTATCTACTAGTAGCATGCATTTCTACAAGTTACAAACTCCAGTCTTATTTCCTATACCTCAAAATTCAGCCAAGCCCACCACAGTCCTACCAGTCTCCTACCGGTGGCGCTGAAGCACAGGTAAGTTCACTTCTTGCAAAAAAAACAAGCTAAGGGATACAGGTACAAACAAGTGCACTTTGGAGAATAAATACCCAACATACCTGCCATCACTAAAATTGGCACATTTAGATCCTTTTGAGTAGCACTGGAATAAAAAAAGTTTCACCTTTACATCTTCAGCATTTAGGACTAGGTATTGTATGCCAGCAAGATGATTAACACATATATAAAGCAAACTTTTTATAACCCTGATTTCTTACAGTTTATTGGAAGCAAGTCCTCTGCACCTTGTAGAATAGGACACTGACAGTACCACTTCATGTCACACTTCTTTCATTAGGGAAGCAATTTTCCTGTCCTAGAAATGTACAATTACAACTAGAGGAACTTTTAAAAACTAAATTCTTCATGCTCATATTCCATGCTGGTGAGATCTAACATGGTATTATGAGGATACACACACATACCAAAATGAACCCTAACACTAATGTTGCTGTCTTATCAGTAACTTCATGAGCAATCCTAGCAATGTACAGAAACAGTTGACTTGCTCTTATATTTCTGCTGGTTATTTGGATCATTTAAGGGATCAGCAATGCTTCAGTTAGACAACACAGTCATCCAGGTATCACAGCTACCTCTGAGTTCTGTAAGCATCTTCTTTCTTGAAGTTGTTTTCATGAATCTGAAATTTAAAAATCCTTACAATTTACGTAATGATCTGCAAGCAGATGTTTAATTTGAAATACAAAGTGACATCTGACAGCACAAAACCAGAACAGTAACAGAGCGGAAACTGTCAAAAAAGCTACTGTGCTCCTCTTCCAAGTTCCACCCACATGCTTTCAATTTCATTCCCAAGGTTTCTTTTTGACACTAACAATTAAAAATCCACCTTATTTTGTCAATTTTGCAACCATAAGCATCCTGAGAGGTAGTGTATCTTCTACCCAGGTGTTCGGAGACTTCATCATCTTCTCCCAAAGGGCAGTTTCATCTGAAGTAGAATCCATCCAGTCTACCATAGTTCCATAGCTTTTGCCTAGAAAAATGTCAGTTTTAAGAGAAAAATTACTTAATATGCTGCAGAGTTAAGCATAAAAATCAAATTTGCCTGCTATAAAATGGTTACACCTCCTCAGGTAGCTGACCTACTGCTTTGGAGATCCAGTTCTACATTTTTACTCTTGAGCAATTCTGTCAAATACAATTAACAACAGTTTCATACAAATTTTGTCATCTTTCTTCATATTTTTCTCTTTTTATCTTTAGTCCTTTTGTCACAATCCCAAGGAAAAAGATGTCAATTGCCAATACATCTGAGAAGGTTTAACAATAAAATAGGGTACTGATTTTGTACTGAAATGCAACCTTGTGTACTCTAAAATTGAAATTGAGATTTACTATTCTAATTTGTAACTTAGGTTATTCTGGTGACCAAGCAAGAAGTTCATTTGTGAAAAATAATTTTTACACTGTGTTTCCTAAGAAGACTCCAAACACATCCTCCCCTCCAATCAGAGAGCAGAACAAGACAAATAGAAAAATTGTATGTTTTTCCTGTTATTCTATCTACA
This sequence comes from Drymodes brunneopygia, assembly GCA_013400955.1. Lineage (NCBI taxonomy): Eukaryota > Metazoa > Chordata > Aves > Passeriformes > Petroicidae > Drymodes > Drymodes brunneopygia. The sequence continues at coordinate 1,400,353 of VZTZ01012080.1, forward strand.
CATTTTATATTTCCCTTATGCTAAAACTTGTTTGCATTTATAATTTTTTCTATTCAGTATCTTCAAGTCTTATCCTGCATCCCTGATCTATCCTTTCATTTCCACCTTCTGCTGTCTTTACACTATTTTTTTTGCATGAGAAAATTTGCAAGATATTATCAGATTTCAGGTGCAGGAATAGAATATTCTTGTACTTGAAACAGTACCAGGTACAATGTATGGCCAGAGAAAGGTTTATTTCTAATATTTCTCCTTGTCAGACATCCTAACCCTCCTGACACCGTTATTTACATTTCAGGATCTGTTCTGAAGAATAGATATGTTATCGAATGAAACTCTTGAAGAGAAAACAAAGACTGAAAGAAAGGAGAAGAAATAGAAAAGGGAAAAAAAAAAAAAAAAAGGAAATTTACTTTGTAAATTAAGTATTAATGTGGTGATTGTCCAGTACCTGTTCCAAGGCCTATCCGGAGGCCTCCCAGAAAGTGGTTTGCTAGTTTGTTGTGATCCCACACTGTGAGTTCTATGCAGGCTTCTTTTAAATCTTCTGGTCTAAAGCCATCATAGACCATGGTGTGGTTGAATACTGGGTTTGTAGTTTTTGCAACTGTCCTTGTTTTCTGGCGACTTTTTCTGCTGGTGTCTGGAAGAATGGTACTTCAGAGAGAAAAAAAGCACTGTCAGTTTGCACTTGCACAGCACAGTCTGCATTAAACATACTGAAAGGCAAAAGCTGCTGATTAACACTGTGCTTTGTATGTTAACATATGACTGAAGTAAAGTGCTTTACAGAGATGGAGGGAAGGATCATGTTCTCAGTCCCTTACAGGAAATACTGGCAGCAGGTATCCACCCTTGTGCTTCAGAGGATGGAAGGGCAAGTCAGGTGGGGAAGAGACACAAGAGAGTTTATTTGCTGTGTTATCACTGATGATGCTGAAACATTTTGCTGCTGCCAGAGATTTCCCCAACCATCTTGTTATTCTTGTCTCTTCACATTTTTAGACTGTATATGAAAAGGAAGGGGGAAGAAATACAACTATGTATTCCCACTATTCAACAATTTCATGCTTCTGACTCCTCCCAAAATTAGTTAAGCTAAACCATGTCCTTGCACAAACATGTTTTGCTTAAATGTGAATAAAAGCTAGAACAATTTGACTAGCCCTTCCATCAAGTTACTGAGAGACAAAACCAAAGTGTAGTAATGACACAGGAAGCTCTCCCAGTAAGTTTTACTTGGCGGTACACACTTAGCATCTGGAAGTTGTAAACTATGCAGTATGCAGGACAATTTGCACTACAATAAAGGAGAATCAGAAAAAAAAATCAAGTGTTCTTTTAATCTGAATGTAGAAAAAGAAGATACTATTAGAAAGCACAATGGTAGCATTGTTAGACTACCATGTTTGATGATTTCAACCACAGTTCTTACCACTTAATGAAAGAGTTGAGCCTGTTGCCTCTCAGAAGAGGGAGGTTATGGCATTCCTTCACCCAGATGTGGACCTCACCAGTAGATAAAGTCTTCTTTCCTGTAAAAACCAAGTATCTGCTTAAGCAGATGCCTTTTAAAGGTATTTTCCTTGATGCAGCAGTTCTTGCCCATTTGTAGAGGTGATATTCAGCCTAGACTTGTTATCTCACATCTTAATTCAACATTGCTCTCTGGACTCTGGAAGCTGAGAACTTCATCCCATCAAAGCACTGCAAGATCACATCATGTCTGCATTCCTACAATGACTTTTCTTCTGTTACAACTAAGCAAACACGTCTTCTCTTCCCAAGACTCCTAGATAAACAGATCAGCTTGTCATCAGCCTATGTGATGTCAGCATTTATTTTTGCTTGTACTTTCAAATAAGCTCCTTTATGCTCTTAATATTTTTGATTCTTACTGACTGACTGTCTGGACTAAAGACCTGACCTGGCTTGACTCTTAGATTGGACCATTATCTGTTGCCAAACAAGATTAAACCAAACTGATCAGACTGCTATAAATTTCTGCATTCTAAATACTTGCTGCTACTTCCTACATCTAGTGTTGCTTGAAATTCAGTGTGTCGTCATTATTTATTTAGCACATCACAGCACCTGCCTGATGATTTATAATCTCTAAAATTATTGAGAAAACAGAATTTTGTTACACAGACAGATTGCATTACAAATCTTACATTATAACAATGAAGTAATTTCTTCATCAATAACATTAAAAACAACAAAATATCTCAAAATGGTCTTTGGGGTTCTCAACTGCATTCATAACCAGGGTGACTTAATCCTCTAGGAAGAAAACAAAAAATCTACTTTTATGTTGAAGGAAGATGTCTGAAGTGAATGACAAACATAAAACAATTTAATTTTTTTAATTAAAACAAAAAAAAGGACAAAATCACTAAAGTCTTGACAAACCCAAGGAAAGCAGCAATGCTTACCTCCAATTGGATGTGGGACATATTGGAGGGCTAGTTTGATCTCCCCTCTGTTTTCTGGATTAAGAGTTATTGCTGAAGTCTGAAATGAAAAAAAAATTAAACCAAACATCTGATATTAAAATGATGCTGCACTTGCTCCATATTCTCAGAAGGTTTGCTCTACATTTGGTTAACAAGTCCCTTCAGATTTCTGTTGCAGCAACATGACATAATGAGAAATTCTTTGAAATTCCTACTCCTTAGATTGTGATAAAGTTTCTCCTACTGTAATAGCTAGCTGGACTAGAGACATCTCAGAACTGTTTTTCTGTTTACAAGTGTATAAGTATTTATGATTATAATCAGCACAAAACCCACAGAACACAAAAGACCAAGCCTAAATAATGACTTGATTTTGCACTTACACAGTAGAAAATGCAAAAGTCAACCTACCCTTGGCTTGAGAGGACACCAGTTGATCTGCTTATTGGATGGATCATCCCAGTCCCAAGATCCTAAATCCAACTCCACTTCACCAAGGAAGCTATTTCTCCCAAAGGTATCATTGTGCCAGACAGAGATATTGAGGCTTTGATTCTTTAGGAGATCCTTCTCAATTTTATACTGCCAGGAAGAAGTAAGAAAAAAAAATTTTAAAAAGCTGAATTTTTACCAATGCTGTGTGAGAACATGATAAGGTTAGAAAAAATGTGTTTGGGTTCATACATCCATAAGTCCCCACTCCTGCATTTCAGAAAGCAAACAAACCATAATAAAACCCAACTGTTTACTTCCTCCTCTCTTTTGAGTGCAATCTATACCTGTACCCAAAAGCTGAGGTTCCTCACACATCAGACATACAGTATATTATGTCATATCTAGTAATAGTCTGATAAATACCCGCAGTATTTCATTGTAGACTGGATTAAAAGTTTTCTTTTTGACAGAGGTCTTCCGTTTGCCCAGTCTATATTTCTCTGGAAGCAGGTAGGTCTTTACATACCTAAAATTTAGATGGAGTTGATAGAAGAGTTAAAAAAAACCAAAAACCAAAAAAAAGCCAGACTCTCTCCAACTTCATCTACCAAAACACACAAGTATTTGCTTACAAAGTAAAAGAAATCCACTTAAGTAGACATTGTTATTCAGCTTGTATATTTAAGAATTAGAAAAGCAGTGGTGGTGTATCACATCATCACTTTTTTTAAAATATCCTTCTCAAGGGGAAAATCTGTTGAAATGTCTCCTCAGCGCATGACAATACAGAATATGTAACTGTAGAATGCCCAAATATCGTATTTATAGGTACTAATCCTACTGAAAACATATCAAAGCAAGATTTACAATCTGAAAAGTAGCATTTTAAAAGAGAATTAATATTCTTAAAAGTTTGAATTTCCTATGTTAATATATATATACACCAATTTATAATGGCAATTCTATATTCAATCAGAGTAAAACAAAAACCCACAAAGCACATTATGGCCTCTTTATCCATTTCTTGGGTGGTTTACTCCAGCAGGTTAGAGAGATTGGAAAACCCCAGCAGTTTTCATTTCCATATTAAAAGAAAAACTTCCATTAGAAAAGAAATACATTATTTGTACTTACGGGTCTGAACGCTGTCGCTTAACATCTGCTACTGCCAAGTCTTTACACTGACAAATAAAGATGTGAAGCTCATTCAGCTGTTCCACATAATCAATGGCAAACTGAATGTTCCCCTTCACATCAACATTGCCAAAGTCTGCACTATAGATGCTCATCAGGCTGCCGCTCACCTGCAGCGTACAAGAGGAGAAATATTTTCCAGACGTTGCATTTCACCAGATACTTCAAGACCAAGGTAGAAGTTGTGCTCAGGATTCAGAGAGTAAAGAAATCAACTGTGTCTCTTTAGATGTAACAATAAAATGTAATGGACACTATTATACAAGATTCTCAGCTAGCAGATTAATGAAAGAAAGATATTTGGAAATCAAAGGTGTTAGGCCAGGATTCTTACAAAAAAATTTGAATGCGTTTACTGCATTGAGTTATAAGAAATTAAATTATAGGATGCTGTAGATCTGGAGATTGCCTGTGCTCAGATCCTTGAAATATTACTTCTAAATCTCCTCAGCTGATCTTCCTTGCAGAAAGCAGAGCCTAAGAATTTAGGACAACAGACCTTCTTAAAATACTAACAAATAGATTAATAGATAACGTCTATATGGCTGAATTATGTACCTAAATATGTAAATAAATTAAAGACTGAAAATGAAATACTACATACAGAGAAGAAGAAATATGTGTGTGTATATATATATTTTATCTCAACATCTTTCCCCAAAATTCTGTTTTTCTTACTCAAAGTCCACTTAAACCAATGACTTTTGGTTAGCTAGTTGACTGACTCAACTACATGTCTGATATCCCAATATCTCCTACTTTCACTTATCTCTCTCCCCTTTCTCCTTTTCTAAATGTTTGTTCTATATGAACTGTTCCTCATTTTCAGCTACAAATGTAAGCTCTCAGGGTAAAATCCATCTCTTTGTTCAGAGCCCTGAACCAGCTCCAATATATAACTGGAAAAAAAATTCTATCTACTTAATTTTACTTTGCTTGCTTCAGGCAAGTCCATGCAAGGTATTATATTATGTTCATATAACAGGGATGGAAAGAAGGAGACAGAGATGGCAAGGGAAGAAAAATAAGAGGAATGAGAAGAGAGCCAAAACAATATTGGAGAAATTAGCAAAAGCAAAGTGCCATTAAAATAATGCTTTGGTTTACATACAGAGGATAAGGAGGCCATGCCAGAAGAGCTGCTAAGATTGGTTAGAGAGCTGGGACTCTTCTTGATTCTGCCAAAGGAATAACTGCTTTCTGATGCTGTATCTGTCTCTCTGTCATCACTCTACAAAAACATCACAGAAAGAAAGTCTGTGTACGTTCTTTATAGTCACAAAGTAAATTTAAAAGAAAACAAAATCAAACAAACAGAATTTTAATGCAAATTGGGACTCAGTGGCAGTCTGATTTTAAATTCCCTTGTAGTGCAACATGAATAATATTTCTTGAATTAGGTCATGCATTTAAAGTTGAAAGGGAGTTTTTCTGATGAACAGCCTACACTGTTAATTTTTTTAAACAGCAATGCAGCTAGGTTTGGGGGTTGGTTTGTATGTTTGTTTGTTTGTCTGTTTTAAATCTCAAATAGCAATGAAAAACTACAAAGTTAAGTTCATTGGGACAATTAAACTCAACTTCTCTGTGTCACTGCCTCATGCATAACCTATGCAATTGATAATGCTCAGCTCTTTTGCCAGTCCTTTCTGTTATTTGGTAAATGCTGCCAGTTCTGTGCCTCTGTCTTAAGGGCACCTGTCTGGAAGGTAATGTTCACAGAACAGCACTGGATACAGTAAATGGTTTCTGCAAAGTCTTTCTTGCAAGAGGGCAAGTAGGGCTTTGCTTTTCCATGAGGGAATTGCAGCTTTTGTTTCTTTGGTCATTATCACATTATGTACTCACAACCCCATTTTATCTCAATGCTATCTCTGCAACAAAGAATTGATTCCCTTCCCACATGTGCCTTCCTACGCAAGCTGTTATGGACAACTTCATCTTCCTCTTGTATTCCACCCAGGAACAATTTACAAGGTCTCCCTGCTCCTTCAAACGGTTTTGAATTGATGTCATAGATCTTCTAATAACAGATACAAGATTAGTAAACAACAATTTCCACACACATTAAGAAAATAGTTATTTATATAAATAAACATTTAGCATATAAAGACTTTTTCAAACTGCTTATAAAATCTGGTTATGTCTATACCGTAAAGTAAAAGCAGATCAGGATTGTTCCTCAGTTCAGAGGTCAATGGTAAGCACTGAGTAACGTCTGGCCTACCTAAAGCAAGGCTTCTTGAGAGAAAATTGCTTTGGAGAGTGCTATTTGGGACTGCACAAAATAAACCCAGAGAGTGATGTGACAGTTAAGCAGTGTGAATAATCAGTCTGGTTACATGGACTCTTTGAAAGACACAGAAATCCTAAGACCTCCTACAGGCAAGGATATATGGTCATTTGACAAGGGATGATTGGCTTTAAACTAACTGATGATAGGTTCAGGTAAGATACTAGGAAGAAATTTTTCACTGTATGGGTGGTGAAGCACTGGCACAGGTTGCCCAGAGAAGTTGTGGCTGTTCCATCGCCGGAAGTGTTCAAGGTCAGGTTGGATGGGGCCCTGAGCAACCTGATCTACTGGAAGGTGTCCCTGCCCATGGCAGGGGTACTGGAACTGGATGGTCTTTGAAGGTCCCTTCCAAATCAAACCATTCTGTGATTCTGTGCTAGAGAACCACAGATGTCATAGGCCAGACAGTACAAATTGATTGCCACTTTCAAACGTCAATGTCATTTTAGGAGATTTGAATATTGCCTCAGAGTTTATTCCAAGATTCACACTATGATGATGATCACAACAATAATCAGACATGGCATGTTGGGAATTCTGAAATTTTACTGCCCAGGGTTAACGGTCAGGTACCTGAAACTGCAACATTTCAGAGATGGAGCTTACCTCTTCCTGTAAGAATGAAGGTACTGACTTGCTCAGTCCTTTGAGCTTTTCAGGGTTGGAAGACAGTTTATCAGGCTGTGAAGTCATTGTGGAAACTGAAAAGCAGTAAATCAAAAGGCTTCAAAAACATGTTTGTACATCGGAACAGTGAGATTCCACAACAGGACACAGTTAGAAACAAACCACTTTGGATGAAATACATGCACATGCACAACCAGCTCAGATGCAAGGGTGTTTTTTTTTCTCCCTCAGGAATCAGAGAAGCTATCATTAGGAAGAATAATCTACTTTGGCATCTTCTGAAACAGTGACCAACAAACTTTGACAGGACCAGAAATGTTGCTTGACCTGAGGCAGCCTGGGTGCTAGAAGCAAATTATGATCAAAAGTGATGAAGAAAACATTGCAGATTACCTTCTAGATCTTCTTCCTAGAACAAGAATAAGCCCACTTGTGCACTAACAATATCATCACTGACATTACAATCATCATAAGATTTTTAGTAAGAAGTCAGCATACAAGCCAAACTCTGTTCTTTTATTTACTCAGTCTATTTAACTGCAATAGGCAAGTTGATGTAAATCAAGCAAATCTAGACCTGACCAAGGAAGTTGAAAGTATCCCTACTTATTGTAAGATGCATATCTTATTAATGATGCACATCTTATTAATGACGCACTTTTTTGCACTCTATCTCTTCCATATTTGCATACCTCTACTGCAGTTCACTTCTGTGCTCTTTCACTGTACGAAACTTAATTGCACAAGCTAGAATTGCAAAAATCCAGTTTGCAGTAAGCTCATGATCCTCAGAATTTTTCATGTTCTAGCCCCACTTATATTTAATGATACACAAAGATGAACTGGATACACATTGTGAGATTCATCAATATCATGTGACACACAATTATTTGGCAACAAACAGCCAGCTACAGGAGCACGTATTTATTGCAAAAAAGTAAACACTGCAAACAAAGGGATTGTTTGCAAGGTGAGTGAAACTTCTGCAAAGCTTTTGATGTCAAAACTCAACTAGTGCTCAGGAGATCAGTTATTGTCAGTATGCAATTAGATGCAGTTTCTGCGAGTATCTGGTCCAGATGTGTAACTTGTCAGTTGTCAAATGAAAAAGAATTGTTAATGTATTAGTTCAGATATCAAAGGAAAAGTGTCTCCAGTATCTGCTGGAAGAATCCTATTACTCACTTCCTGCTGCATTTTCAGTCCTCTCTTGATGCTGATCAGGTTTCGGACCTGCTCAGTGCAGTATTAACAGTCATTCAGCAGCACAGTTTTGCAAGGTTATAAATAGCATCAATAGACTTTATATGTGGGATTTTTCTGTTTTTTTGTGGTTTTGGTGTTTTTTTACATCCCCAGACTCTATGAACTTTGTGGGGTTTTTTCCCTGCAAATAGTTAGTTGTGGTTTAGGCCTGTATGGGCATTAGGTCTGTTTGATTTTGGTGCATCATGGAGCCTTCCTGTTTATGCAAACATAAATTCAGAACTAGGGACATGGCTCAGTGGTGAACTTGCCCATGCTGGGTTAACAGTTGGATTTAATGATCCTAAAGGTTTTCTCCAACCTAAACAATTCTGTGATTCTGTTTCTGCATTTTGTATTGCTGTTCTCCTTTGAGGAGCTGGATCATGGCAAAATATGGGTGTAATATAAGTGTACAAGCTAAAAAATCAATTTTTTCACTGTTCCAAAAGAACAGTCTTTTCAAGACAACTTACCTTATTCTGCCTGTACAGCTATCAATTTGGCCATGTGTCATTTTTTCATAACTTCAATCCTAATAAATTTAACTCAGACTCCCCCATCTCTTTTCAGGTTAGTCTCCACACATTCATACTGAATGTCAAACAGGCTTTCATAGGGGTCTCCACTTGAAAGCAGAGAGCAGGATGGAGCTTAAGTCTTGTTACTTTACTAATATGCTATGATTGTCGTATTGATACTATGGGCCACTGGCATGCAAAATGAAATGAAATGAAAACCACGAAATAAAAAAATGCAACTGCACACAAGTGCTCTTTTAAAGCTGCAGTGCTCCAATGCAGCAAATAAAGAATTGTGTGCTACATTCCACCATATTCAATATTATTTGATGGTTTTCAATTCTGTTTATTTCGACATGTTCTTGAAGCAGGTTTGCTTTTTATTTTTCTTAGATTCAGAATTTCTAAAGGTATACACAAAAATTTAACAGTAAGGCAGCTGCAATTCTCTAATGGACTGATGATATCAGCAGTAGCTGATCTAGAAGTTCATATGTGGCTTAGAATAATGCTACTTTATAGGACTAAGGCAGGGATCTTTACAGAGGTTCCTTTCCAACTGAAGTATTCTGAAGGATGTCTTGCACTAGCAAAAGTCATCTTGCATCTTACAATGCAATAGATAAACAGACAAATTCAATATTTACTGAGGCCAATTTCTTTCAGCTGAGCTTGTGTTCAAAGCTCCCTATGATTTCAGTAACTCATAGGCTGAATGACTGAAGGCCAAGAGAATACACTGATAAGTGACACAGTTTCTACAGATACAAGAGGACATAAATAGATTCCTTAAGAATAAACACCACAACAGAATTCCACAAAAGCTTTCCAGCCATGCCGAGGTTAACCAAATCTAAAAACACAATATAATTCTTGGTTTAAAAAAAAAAATCTTGACTAGCAAACAGAGGCCATTGAAAAAGCAACAAACTTCCATGCAGACACAAATGATATTTACCATCTTCAGCACTAAGAACTAATTCTTCCTTTGGTTTATTATTTTTTTCTTTATCTGTGCAAGAAAAAATAACACAGTTAGAAACTTTGTTATTCAGTACAAAATGGATGGCAGTGATAATCACAGAGTTAAGAGTAATGAGGACCAAAACCACAAACAAATCAGCAGAGCAATGGGAACAGTTAAATTCAAGAGATGCTTTTACTTCACACACTACCTCAAAGCCTACATCCAAGCAGGGATCTCATGGTGACACAGTTTCTATCAGCATGTTGTTGCAACAAAAATGTTAGTGCATACCTAAAACCTAGAAACTGGTTAGAAGCAAGCAGTAGCATAAGTACTATTAGAAGAACAACTTGCCAATATCTTTCAAAATCTACATCTCCATGCTTCAGTTTACAAATGTAAGTTCAGTCTGTGTCTTCCCCATTAGACACGAGATAAGCATGAAAACACTCAGGGGCAGGGTGAAGTAAGACAGGAATAATAATTTAAAAAAACACAAGAAATCCAAGGAGGCTAGTGAGGGAAGCTGGGAATTCATTTTAAGTACAATATTATCTCACTGTATTCTCTTAAAAGGAGTTTGATATATTTACTGCTGGAATACACAGGTGAACCATTGCTAAACTGAGTTTTTAATTCTTTCACTGTCCACTAATTCAATCCAAGCCAGGATTCAAAACAACCAGGAGGCAATGACAGTCATTGCTCATCACTGTTTTGGGTAATTGCCAATACTTTCACAACTGAAAAACTATCCAGGAAACAGTTAATCACTGATCAACACAGTGCACTCCTGGAAGATGTCTGCTTCACAGACCAGCCTTGTTTCAAAATGAACACCAAGAACTGAAAATGAAACCGTATGAGAAAAGAATCTGGTTCCAAAGTACAACTTCCATACAGCTTATTGAGAAACAAAGACAAAGCCATGACTTGGCAAGGCTGTATGAAGACCAGCATGAACACATTTAAGTCAAACTGGGGGTCATGGGAGACACAGACAAGCTTTGTGCTCACTTGAGGTGGCTGATGGAATGTCCTCTAGACTTTTGGAAGGCTTTTTCCTATCTGCACTCCTTTTCAAAGCCATCAAAACAGGGTTTAATTCTTCTTCAGAACCTGTTACGAGACAAAACACATGAACACTGCACACACAGACAGGCCACTTTAAGCAAGTCAATGAAGAACCAACCACAGGTTTCTCATGACAATCTATTTTGACTGTTAGCAAAGACAGCAAACATTCCATGAAAATACAAAATGAATCCAAAATAAAATAAATGTTTAATTTTAAGTGTCCACTTGTTCTCTCTAAACACCCTCAGTCAGCATCAGAGTCAGACAAGTTGCTTGATTTGTCCTGTGTAGCTATAGGTCTGTCTTTACTGACTAATAAAAGTGTTTGGGGTAATTATTGCACTTAATTGGTAAAGATTAATATAGGATAAACTCAGATTGTAGCCACTTTGTAACCATCTTTTTTATGAATAAGCACAAAATTTTAGTTTTTTCCCTTTGTGTAAATTTGTCTGTTACACTCTTTCCACAGTGAAAGTAATTTTGTTTCAACCCTCCCCCCACCAAAAAAGCCCCAAAACAAAACAAAAACAACAAAACCACAAAAAGCAAGCTGTGGATGTATTCAGAACCCCGAAGTTATGCAATTGTCTCCAAAAGTAAAATCAAAACAGGCCTAGCTCCTTCAGAAATCTCTAAGACTTTATTTCCTCCTTATCTCACTCTCCTTCCCCTCCACCAACCAATCACACCTGACAGTGTTGCTGTCTGTAATTATGGGTGAAACCAAATTACATTTGATTTTTCCTTACTTATCTTGAGTTTTCACTGACTTTCTTTGAAAACTCACTTTCAAAAAAAGGCTGAGATGTTAGCTGGCAGGCCCTGGGTACTTCATATGTTTCTCAGATTCTCCAGGTGAAGAAAATATTCCCAGTTTCTCGGTATGAGACTAAAAAGGTTAAATTATCTCCTCTACCTTAAGCTCTTTGATGACTACCATACACTATACATTGACTAGAGCTGCCCTTCAACGAAATAATGTGAATCCTAGTAAAGAGACCTCATAATTTATATGGCCATTTTTCAGTGCAACAGGTGGCAATGCTAAATGAAATAGCACAGAGTATTGGTATTATCCTTATATCTAGACATTCCACTTAGAAGTATTTATCTTTGGAGAGTAGCCAAAGAATGACTAGACTAAAGAATGAACTCAGCCACTGGTATTTTTTTCCTCTTTTAATCCAGTATATTTGAAGGGATTACTAGATTGTTACAAATTTATTAATTCAAAGGCAATCACGTGGGATGAGAAAAGGGTAAATAACAAAGACTGATTTCTGATGCTAAATTATCCCTACCAAAAAAGCTTACCCAAATGTAGTATGTGTCTATTAAACACTTTCCAATCAAACAACTTCATTAGTTCTTCCCATCCCTCCCAAGCAAATACCCAAAATCATTCAATTAAGAAAGCATTACACAGACTTTCCGTTAAAATATTTCAAGCTGAATACAAAAAAAACCACAAAAAAAATTGTAGCCATGTTTAACAACTCAACACCATGAATTTTAGAAATCAGATCGCTCACGAGTTGAACTTTTGGTTCCAGAGTGGGAATCAGAGTTTTCATCTGAAAACTTGGAGCCCAAACTTAAGCTGTCGCCTTCCTCTTCATTGTTATCCTCATGCTGAGACATTACGCAGAACTGAACTTCTTCTGGCTGAGGGGAGTTGCTCTCATCTTTAAGTGGTGTGCTTGTTCTTCTGAAATTCACCAGTGCTTGAAATTCTGAACTCTGTTCAGAGGCCTCCAAGAATGTGCTTTCACCCAACCCTTTTTCAGTTATCTCAAATGGTTTGATTGCAACCATATTGGTCTTGCCTTCCAAGGAAGGAAAATCGACTGGCACCACGTTTCTCTCTCCTATTTTGTTAATAGCTCCATCTCTTTTAAGACCAGAACCTTCAATTTCACTTACTGCAAGATCATGAACTGAGGCTTTGACATTTTGTTCTGGAGTTCCCCCTTTGAGAACTATCTTCACTTGTCTATCATAGCTTAGAGCATTGTATGGCTGTGGCCTTGTCATGAATAGAGTCTCTTTTTCTGAGGCAAATGTATGATCCTCAATTTTTTCTTCCTGATATAAACCTTTGGATATTGGACACGAAACTGCAGATGCTTCTTGAAAAAGTTTTTCTAAAGAGCGACTGGTTTCACCAAATTTTGCTATATTTGAAACAGAAGTTTTTTCTATTGTTTCTTGTATTTCTTGAGGGTGATTTCTGTCTCGTTGATGTGGAACATGTATATCTACACTAGTCTGTATTTTACCATGCATTTTCTTATCCATATTTTCCAACACAGAAGCTGGTGTTTCAAAGACGTCTTTTGGTAGATTCTGAAAATCAACATCAGACCCTCTGTATTCAGTGTTGGACAGGGCAGGTCTTTCTGTGGTCTCACCAATTCCCTGCAGCAGCTCTCCATCATGCTCATAGACTGTGCTCACAGCTTTCACCTCACCAGTCCCCTGTACTGTTCTGTCAGCACATATGGGCTTAGGAGGGGATGCCTCCTTCAGCAGCCTCTCTAAAGCAGAACTCAAGCCACTGGCCCTGGATGGGGCAACAGACTTTTCTATGGTCTCACTGATCTCCTGAGGTACCTCTCCATCATGCTTATAGGCTGTGCTTTTAGCTTCCACCTCCAGAGTTCCCTGTACTGTGCTCTCAGCACGCTTTGGTTTAGGAGGGGGTGTTTCAGAGGCCTCCTTCAGCAGCCTCTCTAAAGCAGAACTCAAGCCACTGTCTGAAGACGGGACAACAAGATTTTCTATTACCTCATGGATTTCCTGTGGCAGCTCCGCATCACACTCGTAAGTCGTGCTTTTAACTTGCACCCCACCAGTCCTTCGTACGGTGCTGTCAGCACATTTGGGTTTAGGAGGGGGTGTTTCAGAGGCCTCCTTCAGCAGCCTCTCTAAAGCAGAACTCAAGCCACTGGCCTTGGATGGAGCAACAGAGCTTTCTATGGTCTCACTGATTTCCTGCAGCACCTCTTCACCATGCTTGTAAGTCATGCCTCTAGCTTCCACCTCAATAGTTTTCTGTGCTGTGCTGTCTGCATGTTTGGGTTTAGGAGGGGGTGTTTCAGAGGCCTCCTTCAGCAGCCTCTCTAAAGCAGAACTCAAGCCACTGGCCTTGGATGGAGCAACAGAGCTTTCTATGGTCTCACTGATTTCCTGTGGCATCTCTCCACCATGTTCATACATTGTCCTTTTAACTTGCTCCTCAGCAGTCCCCCATGCTGTGCTCTCAGCATGTTTGGGCTTAGGAGGTGGTGTTTCAGAGGCTTCCTTCAGCAGCTTCTCTAGGGCAGAACTCAAGCCATTGACCTTGGATCCAGCAACAGATTTCTCTATGGTCTCACGAACCTCTTCAGGCTGAGCTGTAGCTTCTTGGTGTGCTGGTTCTACACTGCAGTTAGTATGTGATATACTATTTGGGTCATCGTATGTTTTCATTCCCACCCTTCTATATTCAGAAGGTTGAGATACAAGGGTTTCTTTCAGAAGGTTCTGCAAATCAGCTTGAGACCTCTGAGAGCCCTCAAGAGTATCATCCTTGTCTGATGCCTGATACTGTAGATGCAAAGGTTCAAATTCCCTAAACAGTTTTCTGAGGCTTTTTTTATTCTCATGCTTATCTGTTAATGACACATTCACTTGTCCTGTACTAATGCCTATTACTTCTCCTTGATCAGCAGGAGAAATACCATGACTGTCTTCCCTTGTTCTCTCAAAGACCTTGCACTGATTTGACTGAAAAGGTGTCCCTTTAAAAATGTTTTCTTCTAGGTTTAAGCTACATGACATCTCAGAGGCTTCCTTTTCTAACTTCTTTAGACATGATTTAAATACATCAAGCTCACCTTTAGGTAGAACAACTTTATCCACAGTCTCTGCAACTTCCTCTTTATGCAAAGGAGTAGTCTTGATCTCCCCTTTTTCTATAGGCAAATATGGTTTATCACCTACTACTGTCTTCTTTAAAGCATCTTTATCACCAGTTGACTGGAGCTGCAAGGATACATGATGATCTTTTGAAGAAACAATGCTTTTTTCTGTACATTCCCTAACTTCGTGCTCTGGAAGACCCATCTTTTCCTGGGATTTTGAGATAACTGGCTGTCTGTCCAGCTGAAGAGAGTCTGTATTTTTTGTGGGTGTTACATTCGGACCTTTTAGGATAGGAGTTCCTGGAGACTTTTTGCACACCACAGAATCTAGTTTCTGTGTTTTTTCTCTCTCAGATGTTTGGGATTGTTGCTGAATTAACTCTTGCTTGCTCACATTGTCTCTGCCTTTTTTATCTTCCTTTGATTTTTTTTCATAGGTTATTGATCTAGTATTATTTGGCAAAGAATCATCTTCCCTGTCAATGCTACTCTGAAATCTAACTCCAGTATCCCAGAAGTTTCTCAGACTCTGGAAGTGTGAACGATCTGAAATTTGATTCTTGGACTTTTCATTCATTTTTTCTTTTAAAGATATAATCTGGAAGCTGGCCTTCTGTTGGGAAGAAGCCGTGACTTTTCCTTTAACAGTTTCCTGCTCATCTTTGTCTTTGCTTTTTGAGGAAGTTGAAGTGACACCAGCTCTGAGATGCAAGTTACTGGCTTTTGGGAGTTCTATACATTCACAAACTTCATCAGACGGAAGTTCTGGCTTTCCAAATGCATGGCCTGGTCCAGATTCAAAAGAGTGGTGATTTTTGTTTCTCGAAGCCTGGCTTGCACAACTTAGTTCAGGACTTCTTAATGTATTCTTGCTCTGATCATGCAATGCCTTAGGTAGATACACTGCAGATCGTTTTAATTTGTCACTCTCTCCGAGACCTGTCAATGCGTGGCCACCTGATGCATCAGCATTGATACTAACTTCTTTCTCTCCATGACTGGGGATAGTTTTATCCCTTTCCCAGAATGCCCTGATCTCCCTTATTCTTCTTCTTTCTTGTATTGCCTTGTCTGATTCACATTTCTGAACTGGTAGCTTGTGCTCTTGGTGTTCCAAGAGATTTGATTTTTTCTTTTGTTGATTGATTTCTTGTCCATGTTCTTTTTCTTCAACTCTTGTACAATCAAATTCAGTTTGCAACTCATCATTTTGCTTCTCATTTGCTTCCCCCGTCTTAGGTGTCACTCTCTCCTTTATCAGCTGTATGTTTTCTGAAGTAAATGGTGTAGATGAAATACTGTTCTGTTGTTTAATCTTTCCAAATGGTCTCTCTTCTGTATCTTCTGCTTTTCCATGCATGCTAGGCCCACTGTGCTCTGTAGGAAGAAATGCTGTTCTGCTTGACAAGTCCACTTCCTCTCTTGGCTCCCTGCCTTGGGATTTCATTGATACAAGTTCCCCATCTTCAGTACTAGAACTTCTTTTAAACCAGTCTAAAACTTTTGATACAGATTCATCGTCCACTTTCGTGAGTTCATCAGCATGTTTGCCAGGCTTGAAAGCGGTTTTAGCATCTCTCTCCTCAACAAGATCAGGCTTACCTTGTTGAACACTTGCAGAATTGGTATTGGACACCTCAGGTGCTTCTGTTTTAGCAGAAAGTTGATGTCCATCTACAACGTAAACAAACTTATCAGAGTTATGAATCAGACACATGACTAAAAATGTTTGGTCTATCTAGAAAATTCTCAGAAATTTTTTTAACTGTTAGTGGAGAAAAGAGTTCTCTGTCCTCATGATTTTGGAAAGAACCATACCATGGGCAATAGGGTGAAGAAAATTCCTGCTCTGAGACATCCTACTGGAATCATTGCTTTTGAGAGTGTAAGTCTAGAAGATGACTTAAAACCACTCATAAAGGAAATGGCTACACTGAAGAGAGGCTGGGCATGACACACACACAGGATGATAATCCAGCATATTTGTGTTTAGTCCCATAAACAAATCACTAAATTGCAACTGAATTACTCCCAAGGACAACTGACAGCACTGTATTAAAATACCATCCACAAAAGAGGTGCCTACACTGACTCTGATAAAATTACCAATAGAAGATCATAAAAGTATTTTTAAAAATTGATTATTTAATTCTGCAGCAGCACATTCCTGCAGTAGCACATTCCTACTACTTCTGTTTCCTACTTGTTAATTGTAGATACAAGTGATCCACATCAATGAATATGTATTATATCCCATCTCATTCTATTCTTCACTCCTACTGGTCTCTTACCAGTAAAGTTTTTGTGTGACTTTGATTCATGACTCAAGATCTGGTTGGATTTATTTTCACGTGTCTCATCACCACTCCGTTCGTTATTGATGTTTGACAGGATATTGTTGGAGGTCTTCTGTGGAGTTTCCAGTTTCTTGAGAGTAACTGTATTTGTCTGGAAGCTTTCACTAACTGGGAAGACTGATCTGTTACTGTCACAAGGGCTGGATGCAAATGTGTCTTCATGTAAGCCGTCTGTTGGTTTCACTTGTAAAGTAGATGAATAGGTTCCCAAAGGCTTTGCAGCAGAAATTTGCTTATCCCCAGGTGAATCTGATTGAACAGCATAATTTCCACTATTCTTTTTCTTGTCAGGTTTTAACAAATCATGCTCTCCTCTTTCTTTATCATGGTGTAGCTGTGGGCTTTGCACAGGTTTTCCTTTACCTGAGCTAGATGAGAACCTCACTTGTTTCAGTTTTTCCAGTGAATTTTGAGCAAAGTCCTCTACTTCTTCCGTAAGAGAGCTCTTCTCACCTTCTCCTTCAAAAATAGTTGCAGTAGAAAGACCATTCTTTTTCTGCACATCTAACACCTGGCTGACACGAACTTCTGAGTCAGTGGAACTTGAGCTTGAGCTGCGCTTCAGAATGCCCCTGGGTGGGGTACCAATGCCATTGATCCTCTCGGTCTGCTTGGTTGGTTTGGGAACAAGGTCTTCCCTTTGTGATATAGAATCTGCTGCTTTGTGAATTAGTTTCCTAGCTTTTGGGACAGGACGCGTAACTGGTTCCTTCTGTGATTCATCAGTAAGTTCGACAGAAGGCTTCTTAGGTTTCTCTGTTTCATCATTTCCTAGGTTTGATTTCGGTGGACAGTCTTCTGAGAGTGACCAAACTTCTGTAAGACATAGAAGAGCTCATAAGTTTATGTGACATTTGCCAGTATAAACAGAAATATATGACAGTGAATGCAGTGATTATACCGGTTTATTAAAAACAGCTGCAGCAACAACACAGCCAGGAATTTTACATGGGTGTTGATTTTATTTTTATGTAATAGAAATTTTTAGCAAATTAAAAGCTGGCAGTTATTTCTTATTTTAGAAACATTAACTATTTGATGATACCAAAGACAGCACACCAAATTTTTTTATCAGCATTATTCTTGCAAGGGACAAAGTATGCAGGGAAGGGCAACTTTTGAATAACACATACACCTCTTCGGGGTCAGAAAATAAACAGCAAGTTACAAAAATGGAAACTGGCTATCTCCACAGTCATATGGAACAAGGCAAATGCAGAAGTAATCTCCTGGCAGGGAGATGAAGGGTTTTGTATTCCTACTATGCAAATCTTTCCTTTTCCTGTTAGTGTGCTTCACAACAGAGACAGGAGAGTAATAGCCACATATGACTCTAAATTACAATTTCAAATGCCTGTACTGTGATCATCAACTTGTTTGCAGAAAACACTGCTGGAAAGCGAGGATAATAAGCAGGACTAAGGAAACAAAGGAGAAAAGTACAGACCAAAGAGAACTAGACTGCTTCTGTCAAAGTAATCAGCAGCAATGATTGGAAAGTCATAAAGACAGCTATGCCAAATTCAAGGAAAATTCACTGTCCTCTTATCAGCAATTCAGGACAAGCAGCCTTTTCAGATGGAGTGCTTAGTACTGACTAGAACTAGGAGTAAAAAAAAAGCAAAATCCATTTACTCATATCTACAGCCATTTCCTAAGCATATTCACATGCTTTAGATGAGGTTTGAAATAAACTAGTTGACAGCTCCCAAAAGTTAAGATAAAAAAGGTTTTGATCTCTTTCTAAAAGAAGCAGGGAAAGTAAAAATAATTTCCATATAAACCTACAGGAAAGTCACAGTTATCTGCTAAATAAGTACATTTACCCCTCTTTGATAGCTGAGGTACAATGGCCGGTGTGTTTTCTGATTCTCCACTGTTCAAGTTATCATCTGATGCAATGGAATTAAATGGATTTCTCCTTTGCTAAAAAGGAACAAACATTACTGTTGCAGTCAAATTCTTACATCACAGAATAGACACAAATGAAATGATTTTGTCTTCCCCACTAATCAGCAGAATCTGAAGGCATACCTCTTAAATTGCATACATGACAGAAACCTAAACAATATGAATAGGAAACTATCAGAAGTGCGAGTGATAACCTCACCTTGTTCTTTTGAACTCACCAACAACAGAGATAAGCCACCACTTAAAGACACTTGAAAATCCCAAGTTCTTGCAAGTTAAATAATTTTATCTCTGATTCTGTGGTATTAGAACAGAGGAGGCCCACCACTTTCAGCAGTTGAAGAGACTGGAAATAATGTCAAGAAAAAACAGCCACTGATTATACGTGTAGCAGCACTTCAGTGCTGAACCTTTAGTGGCTTTCATTATGTCCCTCCAAAAAAAAAAATACTCCTTTAAAAAAAAAATTATTATCTTTCCTCCTCAAAGCTTTACTTATGTTTACCACTGAAGCAAATAATTTCCACCATATTCGGTATCAGTCATACCCTTACTGATGAGAGTGCTGCCTTCACAGGTCTCTCCTCTGGTTTGTTCAACACAGGGGTTGTTCCTTTAGAACTGTAAAGGAAAATTATATAACAACTTCAGCAAACAGGATATCGCTTTAAGCCTTTTTGAAAAAGCAAAACAAAGATTCATTTATACATGCTCAAACATAAACACTTGACACCTGAGTTTTTCTATTTAGCCTGTCCTCATCAGATTTAGAAGAAAAGCTTCTCATCCCTATAGCAAAGGGGATACGCTTGTTGCTTTGTTTCCTTGCAAAAATTTATTTACTGAAAGAATTAAATACAACTTCTACTTGGCATGACAGAAACCACATTTTTTATACACTTTACATGTTTAGATGTTTGAGATGTCTTTATAAAAAATAAACAAATATATATTTTATATTTACTATGAATATAGTAAATATAGCTACTGTCTTAACAGTATCAGTGTGGCCACCTCCATCCTTGTCCTACATTTGTACTTCTAGGACTGAAATCAAAGTGGAAGAAACTGTCAAAATCTGTTTAAAAAATAGAGTTTTGCAAGGTGTCAAATTCAGAAAAAACAGAGGAACCCCATCACCACTATATTAAAGATGTGACATGTCACAGATGACAACACATCCCCTCAGAGGTACAGCTTATAAGCTATTCTTTCAATTGAAATGTATATATATTTTTGATTGATATCGTTAAGTGAAGTAAGTTATTACTTGTGATAATAAGCATAGCCCAGATATGGAGAAATTAAAACAGCTAGAAGAGACAGCTCCAATATTATCTCAAGAAATATTTCATCTACTTGCAGAATGATGCAAGGTTTTTTTTTCCCAATCAAATTTTTACTATTTGAGTTTACCTAAACATCTCAGATATGAAAAAGTATTTGGTTTTTGAAGATGGAAGTTAGAAATGGATTTCAATATGGTCTTCACAAAACAATCATATTCAGTATCCTAATTTTATATGGAAAACACTGACATTAACCAATATACATGGTTATGATTTCAGGTGGTGGAAGAGTATGAAATAGAAAAAAAATTTATTTCCAAATAGGAAATGTATCTCAGGTTAGGAAACAAAGCAACTCCTATGTTTTTTCCAATACAGATGTACAAAGAGATTCCAAAACTGACTATTTCTTTGCTCAATGCTCTTTGTTATGTGTGAAAAGACTTAAGGGTGCTAAGTAGAGGAGCCACAAGGTATCTCAGGACAAAAACAGCATCCAGCTCTCATCAAGTTCCAGATTCATCTCCTTGCATTGACAAAGATGCCTCCGGTCTGGTAACTGGTTGTAGTCTGCCCTCCTCAGGGAAGAAAAACTTTTCCATCATCTCCAGGGTGCAGTACAGTTAAGCTCAAAGTTTAGGGGAGAAAAAAAACCCCTAAACCACTCTGATAGCTACCCTTGAAAGGCTATTTGCCTCTGGACTGCTAAGTGCATCTGAGCAGTGACATCACATTTTGCTCAATGAAAAACAATTATGGAGAAGATAAAAATGACCATAAGGAGCAGTGTGAACATAAGGTTAGCAAAAAAATACCAGCTGCAATCTGAACTATAAATTTCCATATCTCTTCCTTGTTCTTTTGATTCAACACTGCCTTTAAGAAATATACCACCATGCTGATAAAGAGTTAAGGCTGAGCTGATCTTGTAATGGAATCTATCTCAGGGCTGAAAAATTAAGTGTTCTTACATTTTTTTTAAGACAGTAACTGTTGCAGCCTCTTATATGCACACACCAGATTACTAACAGATTACTATTGTTCTATTATTTGCTGATCCCAAGTAAGAAAAAAATTCTGGTTTTCAAAGAGCTCTCAAAGAGCTACATGTTTCAATTTCTAGCTTCTTTTCCAAAATATCCTTTCACATCATGGTTTCTAACCTTAGTTCTCATATATTTTTTTAAGTGTGAAAATAGACATACATATTAAAGAAACTTCAGAAAACAGAGTTTGTGTTCTTGCTTTTATAAAGCACTTGTGTATTTGTTTTTGAGAGCACCTGTATGCTCCTGCATTTTGTGTCTTGTCTGCACCATCTACTACTGAACAGGACAATCACGATTTTTGTTTTTAAGGTCTAGGACCTGAATACTTCAATGCCTCTATTATTTTAAGCCAAGAAAATACTGTTAAGCACCCTGGGCTGCAAGAAACCAGTAAGACATTCTTCAATGCAGTTTTTACAGGTGGAGAGGTATGTGTGTGTGTGTGTTAAATGAAACAATCTCACAATCTTTAATGCAATGCTCCTTTGGGCTTATTATAGCATGATAAAAGATTATTAACTTGGCATATATACTGAACACCCTGCTCTAAATAAAGCAGAAAAGCAGAGAAAAAACAAGAGCCAGGATCCTATAACTAAGTTTTACAACAAAGGGTCTGAAAATGAGTTTACCCACAACCCATATAGATAAGAAAACTGAACAAACAGTTCCCAGATATGCTGCATTCACAAGGTTAATCTAAAAGCCTATAAGGCCAAACTCATAGATTAAAAAATATTTTGAAGATTCTGCACTTCAACTTGGAAAAATGATGTGCCGAGAGCCACAATGAAGGCCCAAGTCTCACACAGACTGAGGCAACAAGGCAAAGGCAGGAGCAAAGCTAGAGAAAGGGGTTACAGATTGCAGGCATTGTCAATACATGGATTTTAAAAATCAGGGCTTTTTGTGGAAGTTTTCCACTTGCTGAACTCCAGGACCCACACTTGCCACCTGTTCAATGTTGATCAAGAATACTTTCTAGATTAGGGAAGAAAACAACCCACAAATCTTAATTTGAAAGATGAGCCCCCCTTTTTTGAGATTGAGCATATAGACAGATGGCATCACTGGACTGATCATATTGACAGTGTGACTCACCTATGAAAACTCATTCTGTTCAAGGTTACACCTTCAAAGACACTTCACACACCTGGCCTGTAAGGGCTCTGGTATGCAAGAAAACTATCACAATGATATAACAGTCAAGAAAGAAATAATTCATGGCTTCATTACAGAATTTAGATATTTAGGGTATGGGGATAAAGGTCACTGCTAATTTTAAGAATATTGTTGCTCCACCTAATTTAGCAGCACCCTGATTCAATAGTAGTTGAACTGGTCCCAGGGTTGGATTTTATCCTTATCAGTTTACAAACAGATCAACCAGAACTGAACTTTCTTTACATTCAGTAAGAATTGTTTTGCTTTAAGAACAGGATCCAGAACAAAAGTACTCCAAGTAATTTGTTATCACATAACTTCTGGACCCAATCCTCAGGTTAGCAGCTGTGTAGTTTCTGCAAAGCCCACAAGTCACAGCTGGCCTGAGGCACACTCTTAGAGAAAGAAGGGAAAGGGGAAAAAAACCAAACAGAAAAACCCCATAAACCCCACAACTCCCACAAACTTATTCTTAAAGCAGCACTTTAAAATGCTTTAAAAGTCCAAGCACTTCAACCACAGATAGCATTTGGACACTGTAAGCCATGAAACGGCTTTAATGCAACCCCAAATTCTAGACTGATACTCTTTCATCCTCTTAGCTGTTAAGAGGAAGAGCCCGTTAATTCCTTATGGCTACACTATCTTAGCAGCCAAATTAAATGTTTGTAGACTTTCCCTTCCCACTCCAGCTGCTGGGGTTATTGCTTTCTCACCACTGTGTTTCCTTCTGCCATTAGAGACAGGCCCATAGTTATGCCAGGCCAGTCTCTTTCATATTCCAGTATCAAGAGAACAGAAAGGAAGTGTATTTTAAAAGCATATGGCGCCTCCTGCAATTTCTCACATGCAATATTATGTAGGCTAACCTCAGTTACAGTGAATTGAGCCCACGCTGAAATCATAAGCAATGAATTTCACAGTCCTGCCACATTTGCTTGCCATAGGTTTTGACATTTTAGAAATAAAATATCTGAGGCATCTAATCAAGTTATTTATGCAAAGTCAATGTAAGTAAGCGTCCAGCCCACATATGATAGATCCCTTCCTAAAGTCCATTTCCAACTGCCTCATAAATCACTGGATTGTGTGAGCTTGCTTTAGGGAGAAGATCTTGAGCTATTGAGGAAAGTACAAGTACACATGAACAAGGCATGGAAGCTGATTAACTTCTGGTACAATCTGGAGCAAAAGGCAGGAGAGTCCTGGAAAATAATTATCAAGCTTTGCATGGCTGTGATCTGAAATAAGTCATCAAATCACTTCAAGTTGAAGACCACTGTCAAGTTGGTCTCATTTAAAAAAAATTGTCTACATATTCTTAAATCTTGCTATGTTATATATATTTGAAGAAGCTGCCCTGGCATATTATGAAATCTATTATACCACATCAATCACACACAGTTTGTGGAGAATTGTAATTATAAGAATAGCACCATAAGGCTGTACTTCTTTGAAAGTATCATCATCTTTTCCTGACGTACAAGGTGATATGTAAAATATTCTAAAAGATACATTAAACAGCAACATGTCTTCTGATGTTCTTAAAGAAATAACTTCAAAGCAAACCCCTGAATGTAAAAGCCACCTGTAAAAAAAACCCCTACATTTAGTAACAACTAACTCTGTCAGCACATCAGTTAACTTACTTTGGGAAGGGAAACAGAGCTCTGTCTTGCAACAAGCAACTTTTATCATTCTTTTTGTACAACTTCACTTTTGGGGAGTCTATAACAAAGGAGTTTATTTGACTTTTTACAGCAAAATTTCAGATGTGGTCCAAACAAATACCTCTGAGTTCACTGATAGTGATAAAATATAAGGAAGACCAGTAACACAAGCCAGAGTTGTCAAGACTCACACCAACCTTTGCTGCCATTCACCATGAATGCGTGTGCCCAGTCTGCAGACCACGAAAGTGAAAGGTTCAATTGCTACTAGGTAGTGTATAAATGCATTGTATGAGAAGCCTTACTGAAAAGAAAAAAAAGGTGACGTACAGAGAAGAACTTAGAAGACAGACAAGAAAGTGACAGGTTACAGAGCTGATCAATGGCACAACCTGAAGTAAAACAGTTCCCCTAAGAAGTAACTCTGGCTCTTGCCTCACTCTGTTCACTAAAAGCACAAACAATGGCTATTTGGGTTACACCCTGGTTATTGTTTCCTCAGTGTGTTGAGGAATCTGGCCACTTAAAGGTATTTCATTTTCACCTGCTCTGACTCCAGCTCTTTCAGCACTTTCCTTCTCAAATGTAGGCTTTTTGAAAGTTTTTAACACAGAAAATGATTTACATGTAAGTATTTTAAAGAGAAGACATCTATTTCAGAAACCAACTCAGGATATTTCAAAGCAAAATAAAGCTGTTTGGGATGTTTACAGACTTGAGACAGAGTGATTTAATATGAAATCCTTTTTAGTTCAGAAACTACTTATCGTCCAGCCCTCCTGACAACTGAAGTAATTCAGGCATACACAAGCTGACTGTATTATCTTACTCTGAAAGGAAGCTTCTCCATTCCAGAATGACATTTACTTTTCTTGGTAGAATCTGACTAATTTTCTGCAGGTATCTAAAGATTCTAGCTCTTTCCACCTGAAATATATTTACTGTTCTTAAAAAGTGTCAGAGGTACTAAACTGTGTACCCAATAATCTGGAAAATTCTGAACAGAAATTTCATAGTCTCCAATTTTTCATGTGATAAGAAGTGTTCAAAACATGTGGATGTGGCACTTGGGGATATGGTTTAGTGGTGGCCTTGGCAGTGCTGGGTTAATTGTGGGACTTGATGATCTTACAGGTTTTTCTTACCTCAATAATGCTGTGAGCCGAGTTTAAATTCAGGCTGAATCAATAGTATGGTTTCAGTAATCGACTGAATGAAGAGATGCGGAGGTTGTCATCCCCCTGTTACTCACTGCAGGGGACTGATCATGGCAAGCCATTCTAACTAGAAAATCCAGGTCTCACTTCAAGGAACCAAAATAAATTGTGACATGAGAACATGTGTGGGACCATTCTATACTTGATTGTCAACTTCTTCTGAGAAAGGCAAGCTGAAGATTGAATTGTTCTATATTCAAATGCAGAACAATGCATGACTATGTTCCTGTCACATGTACAGATTTCTTGGACAATTCTTAGGGAACATTTGGTGACCTTTGATATAAGAGATAAGTACAATATTTTGGGTGGAACTTACAGCTTGCAAGTTTCACTAGTCCATATATATACATTCTAAGCATGATAAACAGACAGGTTACCTCGCACTAGTTTTCTGTTGCTCTTCTTCTTGATGTTCCACAATGCCATGTATATCTGGTGGCACAAAGACTTCTTTATTAACGTTGTTCACCCAGTTGATCTTTGCTGTGCTCGTTTTGTTCTGTGCCACTTCAGCTAAAACATGAAGCAAGAATATTGTTGTTTCCCACATGTTCATACAGGATTTCTTAAGAAAGAAGTACAAGTATTTGCATTTAGTCCTACAGCTATTTCTAAAGTCCACTACACTTGAATTGTTCTCAGAAGCAGATCTGGAGTCTTCTGAAGAACATTTTTTAGTGCTACTAAATATGTCAAATATTGTTCTGAATACTTCATTCTACTACTCCAGATATATCTGGTTTAGACCTTAAAGTGATCCTAAATTGAGGTGTTTTCTACAAGAACCCTGGTAAAAACTGATACTGCAGTTCTTGCTGTTAGACAAATATTAAAAGTTCATTCTCAGTGTCCTGAGGAAGCAAAAATGATTAAACAATAGGAAACTGAAAACATGTTGAAATTCAGTTAATCCAGTGAATTATTCCCTTCCTAAGCAGTAAACTGTAAGATGGTCATAACTCACTTAGGCAAGTGGCTAATCCTTTATGGACAGAATTACCACAAGATGTTAAAAAGGTAATATAAAAAACTCAAACAAACAAAAAGCCCCACCTCACTCAGCAAATGCAAATACATTTGCATTTCTTTCTAGGGTGGGACAAAATCCTATTCTGATAATCCCTTTCAGAGCAAAAACATTCCATTATTTCCTCTACTGCTTTTTCCATGTCACCAACAGTTTAGAGGTGAAGAATTTCTTTGTGTGCAAAAATAAGTAAGATTTTTATTCACACTTTTTCTGTCTATAACTACATGGAAAAATATCTTGCCCATGCCCATGACATCTCATGAGTCACTGAAACCAAGCAATTGTAGATACTTCTGAATGTACCAATGTGTCCCTTTGTTTAAGTAACAAGATTGGAATTAATTAACTTTTCTTTAAGATGGTATGACTTCTACCACTTTCCATTAAGATACAAGTTACTGTGAAATTTAGCTAGAATTTTACAGCTGATTTTCATAACCTTCAAGCCTAAAACAGGCCCAAATGACAAACACACCACACTAACCACCTATGATTTTTCTTCTGCATTCTTTTGTTTCACGCCTTTTCTTGTTAACTTAAAAACTCAAAGCAGTAACCTCAAACTGACTAAACTGACATTATTCAAAATCATCTCTGAAAGCACAGAAATTGAGAAGGTGCAATGTTACAGAGTTAGACAGAGGCAAACAAGTTTAACTAGTAGTTACAAAACCCACAGAAAGCAACAAACTATAGTCCAGTCATTGTATAGATGGAAGTACCTTCCTTGCTTCACTAACATGTAGCAAAATCCCTTGACAGAACTTAAAAAACACAAACATCAGTGCAATCTGGTAAGAATAATTAGGTCTTGCCCTTCTAAATCAAAAGCACTCAGTAGAACTAGAAAAAATTAAAAGGGGATGAAGGTCAGTTTCGCTAAGAAAAGAAAATCACTTTCTATACAAAGAATGACAAAATAGACCAGGACAGTTTGAATTAAAAGCCAGATACTGAGAGATTTATAAAGAGGGTCTATAAAATCCTGAATATTATATAAAATGTTTTTGTGAATACAGATTGACTGCTCATTCCCTCCTTCTAAGGCATAAAGTTAATGGTGACCAGGGCACCCACCATGACATGAGGATGCTGGATGCACCCTAAGTTCACATGGACACAGGATGCCAGTTACAGCTGCCAGAGCTTTCAGCACATATTTCAGTTAGTTGTAACCACTATCTCTAGCTTGTGATGCCTGCCATTAAGCTCAAAAGTCTCAAACCAAGCACCAAAATCTTGGAATTTCCTGTTAAAGAGTGACTTCCTAAATTCTGGATTCTTTGCATGTTCCTAAATAACTCACAGGGCCTCAAAAATGGAAATGAGAATGAGTCTAGGAGTGCAGTGATCTTTTAATCCTACACATAAACACAGGCCAATCCCTTCTGTTAGCAGTCACCACTCTTTAATACACAGTACCGTGGGAGAGGAAAACTTACACTGCAAATAACATGGGAAGTCTTTTTTGCATCGCTTTCTACTTGTAGAGACACCAATATTCTTGTATTTCACAGACAGCATTGTCTGAGGTTAGCAAAGTAAGAGTCAGCCTTTCCAAAATAAAGAACAAACCAAATGCTTACCAATTGCGGCAGGCTTCCTGCGCATGGAAGCTCTGATGATATCTGCTCCATGGATCTTATCCCTGTGCCTCTTCGACTTGGCCTCATAAAACCACTGCCCGCTCATATTCTTTAGCTGGACACGGTCTTTGACTTTTTCTGGTAAATGCCTGAGGAAAAGAAATATGAATAAATGAGATATCAACATACTTCACATACAGTGCAGTATGTTGAACAGAAAAAAAGAGTCATTTTTTTTGGTTTCTTGTTTTTTGTTTTGGGAAGCAGGGTTGTGTTTTGTTTGTTGGTTTTTGTTTTTTTAACACTGTCTCTACATGCTATTTCCATCTTCTCACCTGTTACTCTCCTTATTTAATTACGAAAGATGACAATGAGTTAGAAATGGAAGAGCCTCAGCCTTATTACTTCAACATATGTTCTGAGGGCAACTCTAAAAAAAAAAAACAAAACAACAAAACAACTTTGCTATGATAAACACTCAAGCACTAGAGAGGTCTCCAGTAACTGCAGATCTCGACTTCTGCCTTCAAAGGCCAGTTTTCCAAGATTAAAATTGAGATAAGCCAGGAGAACAGCATTAAAAGTCTACCAAAATTAAGAGCATGGCTGTTTTGGGGCTCAGGAGATGCCCTTTCAGATGTTTTTTTGGCACTGCTTTTATACACCAAATGTGCACTTCAAGCATGGTGCCATTTTTACCGTTACACCAAAATCCATATATGAATAGAATGAGTTACAAAGGAAGACATCATGACATGGAAGAAACAACAAAATAAGTTTGTGCCATTTTATTAATTTATATATATCCATCATGTGAAATGCAGCCATTTTAAAAACTGGGAAACAAATTTTTAATAATTTGTTTTCAGGCCTCAGGATTTCCCTGGTTTTATGAAGCATGCTTTAACAGAATAAGTAGTTGCTATGGGCAATTTGAGAGGTTGTTTTCTTTCCTTGTTAGGCATGTAACATATTAGGCATATGCTTTTACATGGCCTGGAGACTAACCTGCAGATCAGAGAAGTTACCACACAGATTTAGAGAGCACTTAAACAAAAAAAGTCAAATGATGCTTCCTCTTCCTTCTCATTTATGTACTTTCCTTCAGCAAAATAAGCTAACAACAGAGCCCAAGGGAGAAATCCAATCAGATCCATTTACTGTGCCGTGAACACTGCACATAGTCCATGTTGCTGTGGAATGGTGCTGTCTTTCACAGGCCTGATGGACATAATGAATGGGTTGGGTTGGGAGGGACCTTTAGAAATCATCTAGCCCAACCCAAAGAAGTTCACCAGAGTATGACATTTCTCATGTGTTTGGGGGACAGAACTTCTGGTGCAACCAATTAACTCTGATGCCAGCCCATTTATTACAGGTTGCAGATTTGACCGTCAAATACAGTCATTCACAGCAGAGAAAGAACACTGAGATAGTCCCAGCTCCCACACCAAGACAGACCATCCTCATCTGTCAATCAACTTCTCCTTCATCTTTGTATGGCCAGATATGAAAAGCCTTGTTTGAATGCATGAGTTATATTAGAATTTGAATATTTAAAACTTTATTTTGAAAGTACTGTCAAAAATCAGTCCCTCCTAGAAGTGCCTCAAATCTACTATACACATTTTAGGCTGCCAGATGCTGAAGTCACCAATGGCATTTTTAACACCAAGACACAACAGTCCATAGCATTACTGGGTCATTTAAAATTTCTCCCTCTCTCTGTACTTCTCTAAGGGCCAAAATATGCCCCTTTCCTAAGCAGGTGTTCTAAGTTGAAGCAGGAACACAGCAGTAGCTTCCCTTTGTCTCCTAGCAAACATATTACTCAGTTTATAAATGCAGCCAGCAGGAAGAATGGAAATGTAGAACACACAAATTTTTTACACAGATGACTGCTTCTCCCTTTCACCTTCTTTCACATGTGTTATTTGTGTTCTCAGAAGTTATGCCCCTTAGGGCTAGGGACTGGCTTTTCAGCTGTTTGCACAGCCTGCAGGGCAGCAGAGCTCTGGGACAGTATGACAACATATGCCAAGGGAGGTTCTCCTGAGGGAGGGTACTGAGTCACAGGACAAGTATTCAATGTCCTCACCCTGTTTGATTCAATCCTTTTACCCCAGACGCTGCTCACCCCTCTTCCCCGTAGTATTCAGCCACCGAAACTGGGGTGTGGTCGGAAACCTTTACAAGTCAGCGGAGAGCAGGGGAAGCTAAGCTGGGCTGTGAAAGGGGACAGGATCGCAGGGCTCTCAGCTGTTGCAGCCTGCTTACCCGCCTGCAGGACTCTCATTTCTGTGAACGGCTAACATAACCAGACGGAGACAGAGGCTTTGTCATAGCTCTAGACTCAATAAATGTCACCTGGCCAATGCAGCTCTCATTCTGTCTGGAAGTGAAAGTTAAGCACCTTGCTCCCACCTCTGCTTGCTACTTATGAAAGTTAATGTACGTTAACCCCACCAGCTCAACAGGCCTTCCAGACTTTGGGAAATAATTAATTATGCTTGCTAACAAAGGTATAAATGTGCTCTCAATTTACACAGCACTTCCTTTACAAATGACACGCCTGCCTGATAGGGTTTGTATAGTGAGAACTGACAGATGCTCACAGCAGCTGATTTACAGACTTTTGCCATCTCACCTCAAAGTAAGCATGGCTTACTTGCTTTTTCAAGAGAGGTGTTTAGCTTCTCACTCATTTTTTTGGAGGAACTAAGAGCAACGTAAGTATTAAAGCTATTTCCAGGCATTCCCCAGCCACAAATAGAGAAACAGATTTCTATTATCAGAAAGTCAATTAGTTCTAGGTCTTGACAATGAAAAAGGTTTTTAAGCCTCCTGTGTTCACCAACACATCATAGACTTGTAACTCCAACAGCTGTTTTTGCAACAAATGGGACTTTTTACAATTTTACTTGAATTCTCAAGCTTTGCTAGGAGGAGGTCTTAGAAATAACATCAAACTGCTTGTACTAAGTGGGCCTGTTTCACAGCTGGGAGTTAGATTTAGACTGTGGTTTACCTTGAAAGGGACTGTGGAGAATCAGACTGAAGCCGTGGTTTTCCACAGCTACGTCTGCCTCCCAGCAAAGCACAACAGGACTAGAAGCCAACAGCTGATTCTACACCAGCTCCCCAGTTAACACAGAGGCTGACCAAGTTGTCATTAAATTTTTCTCTTGGTGATCAAAGAACTAGTAGGCATCCAGATTAAGAATCAGATTGCAGGCTCAGTTGCCAAGTTTACAATTAGGTAAAAATGCAGCAAGAGCTTTATGTATGATGCAAGTATGTACCCTGAAGCCGCTGTGTGCTCTGTTAAAATGCCAGTTAGTTTATGCTGCAGTTTTTCAAGGGGAAACAGCCTAAAGTTACAATGAAGTTAGTGCCCATTTCTTCTATAGGAATATTAAACTCAAGAAAGTAACAGTACATAGTTAAAAGTAAATTTTAAAGGGGATTTTGGACTGAATAAGACTGAGTTCCCATTATTTAATATGATAGTTCCACTATGCCAAGGTGAAATGTGTTTTATGGCAAAATGGAAAATTTGTCATCTCCCCTAGGGCAGTAAGTACATGCAGATTGCACTGAACAGGAATACAAAGCAACTGTCCACCACTCTGCAGGCAAACAGAAAATCTATGCATGGATTAATTGGGTTGTTCCTCTCCACCTCTGGAACATCTGATAATAAGCCAGATCACATGGTATCACTGTAAGGCAGGAAATCTGCTCTGATATAATCAGTCCATGTCAACCTTCTTATCACCAAACCCAGAATGGTTTATCCTGTGCTTTGTAGGCTACTGTAATAGGTCACTGCATGTTAGAGCAAAGAGGTAGCAACTTGTCTTCTGAAACAAGAGTATCTAGCAATACGCACCTGTATCTAAAATTGTTCATCTACACCTTCTCAGTGTCTCCATTCCCTCCCCTGCATGGAGGGAATGGCCTTCATAGTCTGCATTACACGTCACCACAGAATTTGCAAGATGTGACTACTGACATCTTAATACCTTATTTGATTGCCTTATACCCCAACTGACAGCTTAAGCTGAGCTTTTCAGACAGGAGAATCAGTGTGGTGCTAGCATATTTTGGGACTCCTCGTGATGAATGAAGGAGGATTTAGATCAAGGTCTGTGTTTGCCTCAACGACAGATTCATTATCGTCTCACACACCCTAATCCAAACATATGGAAAAAAGCACCCTAGAGTCCAATAGCAAAATAAAGGCTTTAAAAATCCTGATACTACTACACCTTATCTACAGATTAACTTCCCTTCTGCAAATAAAATACCAAGTAAGTGGAGAAGTTGAAAAGAGGGAGAATTTTGATGAATTTAATCTCAATTATATTTGCCATAAACATAACAAATAGCACACCAACAAAAAGACAAAGGATTTAAGTTCTGGGTCACTTTCTGAACACACGCAAGCCAAACTTTTAGTAGTATCACTCATGCAAGAACAAGAGTAAAATGATACTAGACCAGATATTATAAGAGCCAGACCTGTTGATTAGGTTATGTTTTCTTCTTTGAGAGTGGGAAACCCCTACAAAAAGTTTACAAGACAAAGCAGTAATTGTTTAAACATTCCACCTGATAGGATCATGCCTATTTAGTCTGCAAATATCTATATAAGGTATAGGAAAAAAGTCTGATCTGACATTTGTTAGAGGACTACACCCAAAATATTTGTAGTGGGCAGTACCAAATTGTAAGCAAGCTATCTTTTACATGGTAGCTGCACATGACTTTACAAAACCCTAAAAACAAAAAAAAAACCCCATCAGTTACTATTTAATTGGTTTAAACAATAGATTAATATAATTTCAAACTGTTTGAGGGCTATACTAGAAAGAACAAAGCAGACCAATGGGGCTATGCAACCTTTTCCCATCCTTGTTATCACAATTCCTCATAAGCAACACCTCTAATTCTTGCCTTTGGGGTCTCTTCAGACAGCAAGATTTCTGATAGTTAGAAGTAACTGGATGCATGAAAAAGGAAGCCTAATTCTGTTCATAGTAATGCATGTTTTTGCATTTTATGCTTATTCAGAAGTCCATGTGTGTTAAGTGTATTAACAATACCCTGATGAATAAATCTCAGGTATCATCTTGCTTTTGGGCCCTTGGAGAACTGACCAGGCTGTAGTCAACATAAGTCTTCATGACTAACAAGACAAAGACTTGACATTCTCTCTCAAGTCAAAGGGAAGACAGGCACATCCAAGCCTGGAGCATCAGAATGAATGAGTTACATGCTTATAGGTGTGAGAAGTCAACTGATTTTGGAGAGAAAGAAAAGAAAATACAAAGCTCTGCTGCCACTGGAATACGGTCTCCATCAGAATCTGGAACCAAAACCCTGATCCCAAATTCTGTGCTGAACAAGTGGCTTTGAAACATGCTGACCACATTACCCCTGCTGTACAACATTTCTCTCCAAGCAGATGGCCACACATGGGGCACCACATTGGCACACTGCCCCCATTTCATTTAAACCGTAAGTATATTCTGCACTACAGATATACTACTGAGTCCTTCATGTCTGTGTGCCTCTCTATCATGTCACCTGCACTTAGCACTCACTCTCCTATTAGCAGTTGCACTGTCATGTTTGAAGTAAGCTTCATTTTACAAGTAATGAATTATATAGATCACTTAATTAGATACTCCCTAGGCAGACACAAAGAAATGTGAATTTGTTGAAGCATTTCTTAGTATATGGAAGCTTAACTTTATTCCATTCAGGAAATCCGTATCAAGACTCTTGAGTCTTGCTACAGGAGGCAGGAGTCTTCAAGGTCTGCCAGTATTAGCAGCTTCTATTAGCTTCCACTTGTTTCATTTCCAGAACAGCCTTCCACTGTTTAGTTTCTCTGCTTATTTTAAAGGATTTGCATAGAGGCTCCCCAACGGCCTCCCCCTCCCTCTTCAGGTGTAACCCAAGTAAACCTGCCAGGGGAAAGCAAAACCAAACCAAACCAACCAACCCACTCCTCACAATGAAGGAACAGTTATCCTGTGACAATGCACCTTTGGTATTAGAGCCTGCTTGGACAGCAGCACAAGACCACCTGAACAAGGGGTGGAGAGGTTGTTAGAAAATATGTAACTGGCACGTTCTGCTCACACAGTGTCCCCGGCTCTTCACAGGCTTTAAAAGTAGCCATATAAAGCATAAAACCAGCCCCACCAAATGACACATACAAGCTAATAGAACTGAACAGAAGAGCCTGTATCATCACTTTCTTCACACTACCAGCAAGGGCATCTTTCCTGCTGTGTGTAAGAAAACGTTGCATGTAGGATTTCAGGTGAACTACAAATCAAGACTAATCTAATCTGAAGCCAAAGGCTTCAGTTTGGCACTTAATAATACAACACAGTGCCAGGCACAAACATGCGATAAGCCTTATCAAGAAAGTTTTTGTACTGTAGGAAAAACCATGCTGACAGAGGGAGTACTCAATACACAGGTTAAAAATTGTTATTAGCATCCACTTTTTCCTTTCAGTACATTCTTCTACCATACAGAATAAGGCCCAGTGCTGCTTCACTAGCAGTCCCAAACAATCATCATCCAGTCAAACAATGTATCTGCTACTAGTAGACAAATTAACAATCAATAGTGGGAAGAAAAGGTATCAGCTCATTTCTCAGTGTCATCCAATGCTGTATCTCTTCCCAAGACCAGTAAGTAATGTCTCTTCCTTAAGCCCAGTTATCTCACCAGATCAAGATGAGAACAGTCCTGTTTTTCTTACTGGCATTTAAAAGGTAGACTGGGACCATTCTCCCTCCTCCTTTCTTATGTCAGTTGGCTTTGTTAAAAAGAATAAATAATGACATGAACAATCTGCTAGAGAATAAAATTTATATACTTCCGGAATAGTCACTGTATTTGGAAAACCTTATGTGGAGCTAAGCAGTGTCTGTAACAGGGAATTTATCCAGAAGGCCTGAGCTCATGCAACAGGTATGCCAAGAACCTCCTTGCCTCTGTTAAGCACACCCTCAAAACAGTTTCATCTAACAAAAAATATTTTATGAAGATTTTAATTATGTATTCTGATGTCAGTTATTTTCACATTACAGTGGTAAGTCTGGTTTCCCCAATGTCAATATTAAGCTCACCCCGATACCTTAAATATGTCCCATCTCACAAAAGAGCCTTCCTTCTGACAGTCAACAACATAAGGAAAACTGCCTTGAAAAGTAGCTGGAGAGGGTATCTGTTAGAACTAGCCAGAGTCAAAATAACATTTACAATAGGCTTTCAACAACCACACATTCCCAGCAGAATCAACACCCCCAAAGCTTTCTCTTTTTGCAATGCCACACCAACTAATGTATCAAAGGGGTTTGGCACACAGCAGCCCCCACCCACCACACAAACAACCCCACATCAGAATTTCCCCTATCATTAACCTCCTTCAATTTACACAAGGAGCAAACAATCCCAAGCACAGCCCACAAAGAGCACTGCCAGGAGGTTCTGCTGGGAAGGGCTGCTGGCCACAGCAGGGAACCCTGTCACAAAGGTGACCACAACAGCTTTCTGCCTTAGACACACTGGTGCCAGGGGCCAGCTATTCAAACCACAGAAGAGTCACCCAACCACACAGATATATTTCTGCTCACGTTACTGTCTCCAGAAAGGGCTCAAAGTTAAGTAAATTCTGAACTATGTATCTGTAAAAGGAGACAGGTTGTGTTGAAGCTACTGCCAGGACATTCAGTTGTGTACGTAGCCCACTCATTTGTCCAATGCTGGAGCAGGGCATATCAGAGATTCCTGAACAGGAATGATGACAAAACCAAAACAATGAAGTTAGTAATATGCTGAAAAACAGCTTTTAGTCTTGACAAACTGTCACTTGCCTCTTGTTTTATGCCTTTGGCCCATCCCCAGCAGCACTGTCATTCGGTGACCTGCTGCAGCTCCTAGGTTAAGGAAGCAAAGAGAGGCATCTCCCTGCACTAGGAATAAAAAAGCATACAGTGTCTTTTGCTTTCTGTGCATCACACCCTCTTGTCATCTGAGATTGCTCCATCACTCTTTTGCCAATGGGAACATCCATATCCTCTTTCCTTTGAGTAGAACCTCAGCAGAGGTGAGGGAGGAAGCAGGCATGCTGCTCCCAAAGCAGTGCTGTACCTAAAACTAATCATGCTGATCCTGACCAACACAAAAGGAGCCACAAGATGGGGAAACACCTATTACAGCCCTCAACAAACCAAGAATTAAAGCAGACTGCCTTAAGGAGGCTGCATGGGCCAGCCTAATCAGAGCAGTTTTATTAGATTAGCAATACTAGGAACTGTTAGCAGGGAAGGGACTCCATCAGGTGATCTGTAAAATTCCACTAGGAAACAGCCTAAAGAGGATTTTGTCATGTTACCAATTTGTCCAAACTCCAAGAACATGGCACAGATTATTAGAACACCCTTCAAACCTCAGAATTTCTTCTGGAGAGGAAAAAACATCACATTGAAAGACTTTCATTATATACACATACAAATAACACGTTGTCAGGGTCTGATGTTTGTATGATAACAGTTGATCCCAGCTTTTGGAATTTTCCAGCTATGCAAGGCTGTAGAATCCAAACTAAAATACTACATCTCCTTGGCTGGAGATATAATTCAAGTAGTGTTTTAATATATAAGATATAAAAAGCAAGCTCCATGTGCCACAATTAAGCAGAAAAATCCATTTCATATGTAAGCTTCCAACTTCTCAGAAGTTATAATATTTAGAAACCACAAGAGACATTTTATTGTAGCAGCAAACATGCTGATTACAGGCTGTTACAACCTGCAGTCTCTTGCATTTTTCCACCACACCCTCTTGAACCAGAATTATAAACAGCAAAGGTAAAGCTACAGGGACAAAAATACTTGCTGACAGTCCTTTCAGACCACTACTGAGAGTGGCTTTTTTGAATTTCTGTTCCAAGAAGGGATCCTTTCCCTGGATGCTGTTTTCAAGCTCTCATCTACAATTACTTAACCCTGAATGCTTTCAGACCTGGCACTGATGTAACATTCCAAGACTAAAACCAGTGTTTTTCTACCTACAGTAACCTATATTACAGAAAAGTCAGTTTACTGCTTTTTGGAGCAGAAGACAAAACTGTGTGGTGAAAATATTTACTTAGGCTGCATTAAGATGAGGGTGGGAATTTGGAACAGCGCCTGTAATGATTTTACCTTCAGCAAAGCAAATTGTTTGAGAGGAGAAATCTTTTTAACAAGGAGAAGCTACTGATCTACACTTTATTGCTCTTAAAAGAAGCAAGTAGAATAACTCAAAGTGCTGACCACATGCTGATCAAAGAACCTCAGGGCTGCACAAGCATACTCAGCAAAAGGGATGCTGCTCTTAGGGCAAGAGGCAGGCTGCCTTTTCCTTTGCAGGATATAGGGTATGCCTACACAGAGGATGTTTATTAAAAAAAAAAAAACCAAAACAAAAAAACTTCCTCAGTAGCAAAGAAACATCAGAGATGCATCATGGTTGGAATAATTTTGAAACATTTACATTGGAAATACATTACTCCATGAGGAACATCACAACGAGAAGGAATCTTAGAGAAGATTACCAAATCAGTGAGAGAAAATCCTGCCTTCACTGAGGCCTGTATAAATTTGTTTCCATTATAGCACTTGGAGTTTTCAGCACCTCAGGCTTCATTTTTCATTATTTGTCCACATACTATTTTGTGTACCTTGTAATGGATAATTTCCTTTACACTGGAAGAAAAAACAATGACTACCTCTTGAGCAGGTAGCTATCTATATCAGCTGAAGCAACTATTTGACTGCTATTTATGCCTGTTTAGAGAGATGCTTTCTCAGAGCCATCTGGGAAACACTGGTTTCCATGCATGCATTTCTAGACATGGCAGACACCCTAAGAGTAGCTGTAGTAAAACCTCCCAGCACATAAAACACTCAAGAATAACAACACATTGCTCCATCTTTGACACTACAAAGAAATTGAGGAGCAATTTTCTGCTTTACCCATGGATTGCAAGGACTCTTCTTGGCAGTGGGGCATAGTGTTGGTACTTCTTCTGGACTGCAGCTCCAATATATTGCAGCTCCACATATTTTAGCTATAATGTCAGCATTCAGACATATTTGCTGACTGTAACCATATTTTAGTTTGTTGGGGGTGCTTGTACTCCTTTTGAACCAAGTCCCTCACTTACTGTGCATTAGGCCTGTCTGCAGTGCTTTTGACACTTGCAAACTGAATCCTCTTCTGAGGAAACCAAAGCAGATGTGTATCCAGGCAGATGCGTACAGGGTGCTCTTGGCCCCCTTAGGGAATTGCAAACGTCCAAAACAATTTTGGCCAATAATGAATCATTTGTGTTGCAGAGGTATTTCATCCAGAGACCATGGTAAGTCTAGTCCAGAGTAAAAAAATCCCCAAACCACATATTCTGAGGAATATGGGGCCCTCAGCAACAACTGTTTTAATCTACTCCTGAGTAACACAGTAGAGGAACTGTGTAGATCTTCCAGGACAAGCAGGGTGTTAGATCTCTTACCTGACTCTCTCTTCTTCAGTTCTTTTAAGTTCTGCATCCCGTTGCAGCACCTTCATTATTGCCTCTTGTTCCTCCTCTGTTAGGAAGCTTAGGTCAATCATCTTGTTCTGTGTGTAGGGCTGGTAAAGTGTCTGGGAAGATCTTAGATCCTGTTGAGGACAGTCTTGTAGCCTGCTTTGAAGTTCTAGAAGTCTTTTTGAGCTACCACTGAGAAAGTTGGACCAGGTTACACTCAGTGGTTTAAAGAGTCACAAAGGTTGCTTTCTTGCATGTTTCTCTAGATAAGAGACTTCTGGTAAAGTGTTGCATTCCTGCTTGCCATCACAAAAATGTCTTCTCACTTCATCCTCTCAGCTCTGCTTCCTGGAGTAATAGTTCATTGACCCAGCATACCCAGTGTTTGAGAACAAACAAAACATTCCCTAAAAAAGAGACAAGGAAGAATGAGTTGCAATATCAGGGATCAGGGAAGTAGATTATGTATGCATTTTTAATTAAAAGAAACAAGTTTTTCAGTGTGATTAAATGACTTTATGAAGTTCAAATGGTCACTTCAAGTCAAACCTGTTTTACAGGCCTCTTGAACAAGGTGGCCATGAAAATGTATTCCTTCCCAATATGACAACTCACACCCTAAAACATAGAAACCAGTGTCATACAATTGGTACACTTGAGTTATTTAAGTGTATTTTAAATCACCCTTACAATTAGCAGAACAATTTGAAGGAAAAGGGAGATAACCACCCCCCCAAAATAAGTAAAGAGCACTTATCACAACAATTTAAAGTAAAAGGAAGAAAAAAAGGCAAAATCACTGTCCTACACACCATATGGAATAAATGTGAAATAATTTATACATAATCATATTGAGTATGTGTAATTACAAGTCATGTGGTAACATGAACCTCAGTGCTTTATACAAGACAAACTACATTTACAAGCAGTAATTTGAAATTCTGTTTTGTCTCTGTTTTATAGGCCATGGTTTCAGAGGACTATCCACTTAGAGATAATTCCAACTGTCAAAGACAAAACCCTCTTCTTCAAAAAAACCCTCAAAGGAATAGAGAGGGTGGCATGGGGTGGCATAGGGAGGAGTCAATTGTGTCTGCAGTAGGGTATCTTAGTGCCTCAGTATTATAGAGATGTGGATGTCAAAGCCTGAGAAAAAAGAAACAAATAGCTCCAATTTAATGCTCAGAAGCATGCCTAGTGCCAAACCTGGTGAGAGACAGAAGAGAAGCAGATATTTTCACTGAACATGTCTCTGTACCAGGCAGCTCCATAACAACCCTTCAGGGTTGTGGGTATCTTCCTTTGGCCCTTGCAGCCTGACACTGTGATGTGGCTGACAGGATGCTGACCTCATACCAATCTACTGAGCACTGCAATCATGCAACGAGTCACTGCATTTGCTCCCCTGGCCACAGGAGTTCAACCAGGCCATTAAAACAAGATATTGACACTGGCAAGACTCAAAGGGAAACTTTATTCTGAAAATAACAGCGACTCATAGATTTGGAAGGCAGCTGCAGCCACATTACTGATTATGCCCACAACAACTGCAATGCCCAACCACCTTCTGCATGTTTTTGCTTGGCTGCCATAATTTTCTCCATGATTTTGTTCCATGGGGTTGATATAACAGCATTTCAAACAACCTGCCATCTGTAACTTCATTTGCATTTAGAAAATTATGGGTTTATAATTAAGCAAAAGTGAAAGCTGCTTACTATAGGGCTACCAACATATATAACAATCCTAAATTTGTTGAGTATCTACAACAGTACTCCTTCAGCTCAGGAACAGGTATGGATATTGGTTTCAACTGTCATGTGGAAACTTTCCACACCATCTAACACAGCAAGCAGCATCCACACTGCTAATCCAAAGCCCTGGATGCTGGTTGAATGGCAAGTGCCAAGCCAACAGGCACAGAAGCTCATGTTGCAACTACAAACCCTGGACAGCTGTGAACTGGAATGACCAAAGATTTTGCTTTGTTTCTTCCCCAAGATCAGTCAAGTCTGCAAGAAAGTTGTTGCAGGAATAATATCTTACCATGTCTTTGGCCTTTTTGTTTAAAGAAGATTGAGGGAAGATGTGTTATATTGTCTTACTATATTAATTTAAGAATCAAAAGGAAAGAGTTGGGCAACATTTACAAAACCACCTGCAGACTTCACTGATGTCTCTCAGCACTCAAATCAATAAAATTAGTGGAAATAGAGCTTCAGTCCTCCTCAGCTGAAAAGCAATTTGCAAGGCCACATCCAAACAGGCTGTCAGAGCTCACAGCAAGCAGCACTGCTAGTAATCTTCCCAGATACCATCATTCTGTAGAGCAGTTTCTTCAGCCAGGGTTGCACCCCCACTTTGTTTTCAATCAGAGGCGAGATACCAAGATACCACCCAACCTGGCAGGCTCTTCCCCCATGATTCCACAGTTCTTCATAAACAAGAAAACCTCTTGGTGTGTGTGTGGTGTATGGCCAATCTCATGAGATTGGCTGATACAAGGCACTGCAAGGCTGGCTTTCTGTGAAATGTTGTCAGCACTGATGCTGAACACAGATGGCAAAAACTGCTACCTTTGAGTATAGCACCTGTTATAAAACCTAAAGTCAATTTAAAAAGAAAATTTTTTTTAAAAATACAAAATCTTCCCCCTGTTTACTTCACACACTAACACCACCCCAACCTCAAATCATTTTGATTTCTTTTGACATTGTCTTCCTCTTAAAAACCCCTATATATGCCAGGAAGAACTGAGAGGTTTGAACAGCTTGTTTGGTGCCATTGAAAGTTCAATGGCAAGGGTTTTTTTGTGAGGAAAGTTTTCAGACCTAAGTTTCAAATAAGACTGAAAGATCCTTATCAAACTGATTAAATCATGGAAATTGATACCACATTGACTAATTTCCAAAGTAGGGTTCTCATGTGCTATAGACTAACATTTGTGAGTCATGGCATATTTGGCATTAATTTTGCTTGAATGTTAAATTCATTTAAAAGCACACAAAAAAATCTGCCCTTTAATGAAAGGCTCCCAGTAATAAACAGGAATCTGAAATTATGTTTTATCCAACTCATGCATGAAAGCTTCTATGTTTTGGCAATAAAAGAAACAGAAAGGCAACTCAAAATACATTTTCTCCACATACACTCTTAAGCTGCTTATGGTTTCCAAGTTTAGGCCAGGCACTCATCCAAAAATTTTATCTTGTAAAATTTCTCAGAACCTCTCAGGCAGCTGTATGCCTCAATTGCTTTAAGTCAGAATTCACATTTTTCTAAAAAAGGAACCATGAAAAAAAGACAAATTTGTCTACAAACTCATTAACACTACAGTGGGCTCTGTTTACCCCCACAAACTGCTTTTACCCAAATACAAAAGGGGAATGTTATTTTGAACACTGTATTCTGAACTCTATGGGATATTACATTAAGGGGTACCACAATAATAGTTTAGATTCCCAAGTTTTTACTCAGTGTATACCTATGGGATGCAATGAGGAAGGCAAAGAAAAGGCTGGAGTACTTCGCCATGGCTGACATTGAGTTTACCAACAGGTTCAGAAAACAAACCGCAAAACCCCAGAGTCAGTTGTTCCAGTCAAACCAACAAGATCTCCTTTTGCATGCAGAAACCTCATAATGTCCTAAATTTACATTGCAAAACTACTTTTCAAGTGCTCCTTGTAGGGTAGACCTAAGCTGCTAACGCTTTGATCCAGAGAATCTGTGTAGCAGCCAATGCCTTCTAACCAGAGGAAGAAGGTGACAGCCAATCCTACACTTCTGGCTGCTTCACACAGCCCTTTGTGCCAACTCCTTCAGCTGTACAACTGCCCTGCAGGCCTGGCTGATCAGCTACCTGTACACATCCTCATTCAATTACAGGTAACCTACTGCTTCTTAAAAGTAAGAGGGTTTGGATTTATATGCTTGAAAGTTACATATTTTTCTAACTATATTTCTCCACTTCTAGAACATACCAGCACTAGCAGCTAGCATGAGTTGGAAGTTCACACACAAGGCAACAGGAAGCTAAGGAAGACAGATAAATGTAATTGTGCACTACAACAATTTGCATTGCAGTGCAGAGGAACTCATTCTCAGAAGTAACAAAGTTTGGCCTACACCCATGCTCAGGAAATAATAAACCTTTATTTTGAAGCAAGGAAGCCAAGAAGAATACTAAGAACAATCAAAGCCTTGGAGAACTGGCCCCTATGGCCCTGGGAAGTCACATTAGGCAGTAACGGTACCTCTTACTGCGAGCCCCACAAGCTACAGCTTTGCAGCAACAACAAACAAATCAGTCTCCTGAATAAACTTCATTCTCCAGTGATATTTAAGCAGTACAGTCACAGGTAGCTCAGCACCAGCCTAGGCTTAGAGATAATTTTTCTGTAAATACAAGAGGCAAATCCCATGAAGGCAGAACAGCTAATTAAGCTAAATGCCAGTGTTGACACAAGCACAAATGGTCACGAACATATTTGCTCAGAAGATCAGAGGATTATGGACTACACTTTGAGCAGTGGAAAAAGAAAAGCTATTAACTTTGAAGAGGAACTGAAGTCACCACTCACAGGAGTTCTAAAAGCAGTTGCCTGCAATGATCAGGACAAGAACTTAAAATAAGCACAAGAAGGTCTGTTGTCATTTTCATTCTTGAAGGGGCAGAAAGGAAAAGATCACCCAGTAAGATACGCATATCTGCAGCCAATCCAGCTGCTCTTACAAGAGGTGTTATCAGAATATTTTCAAAATTATAATAGCAGAGTATACACAGCATTTCATATTTCCAACACAGCATTTCATATTTCCAACAGTGCCAGAGATTAATTTAGAGAACAGTGTTGGCTTATATGGATGTTTAGTCAGTGGGAGGTAGGGAAGTTCTTATCTAGCCAGTTGTGAAGAGTGTTGTTAGAACAAGGACCTTTGCAGAAGTGAGGGATATCTATTTTAAGAGCAGCTTCAGTGTTGCCTAATTAATGCAGCAATGCTTCATTTTATTGCAATAATGAGCCTATTTGTTCTCCTGTGCAGTATTCCTTAAAACATGGTTAAGGGAAAGAATAGGACCAGATAACTGCTCCAAACAGCCACAACAGGGAAAAAATTAAAAGTTACACACAAGCTTTGCTCACACCTTACTCTTGCTCCACAGTATCAAAATAATCCTTGTTGTTTTTAAACTGTAAAATAGTTGCAGTCTCAAAATACTTTCACTGATGGCTTTACATAATGATGTTCAACCAGCTGAAAGAGGAAGAAGTTCAGATAGAGTAACACAAGCACTTCAGAAAAATTCTCATTTTCTCCAGGAACATCTGATTTGCTGGTCCACATGACTCTGCCTGTGATTAAATTTTATTCTCATTTGGTAAGACACTAAGATCTTCATCACTTTGAAGACTATAAAAGCAATTTACTCTGAAGAAGAGTTAATAACAGAAAGAGGATAAAAGTTAACAACTTAATATTGAAACAGAAAAGAATAATTTGCTTTGGTTGCAGCCTAATCCTTCTAATCACATATGGCAGCTTGCCATTTCTTTCACAGGGCTTGGATATTGGCAGCACTGCCTAAGAATGTCAATCTCTATACCTGCTATGGTATAAAACCAGTAGGCCAGAGGCATTAAGAGGCTCATAAATTAAAGACAGGCCTCAGAAAAACACACCTAAACATTCCTTTTTC
Organism: Drymodes brunneopygia; assembly: GCA_013400955.1. Taxonomy (NCBI): domain Eukaryota; kingdom Metazoa; phylum Chordata; class Aves; order Passeriformes; family Petroicidae; genus Drymodes; species Drymodes brunneopygia. Next base: position 1,444,656 of record VZTZ01012080.1, read on the forward strand.
CCCATGACCACTGTCAGACTAACTGTAGATGTCATGACATTTTTTTTCACATTGCAATAAGTATAAATCTACTGAAAAAATATAATTTGAAGAATCTTCAAAATTACAGAAATTCCACAAGTTATTGATACTAACATCAGCATATTTTCAAATCTAGTTACATTTGCTTGCACATTGTACCATTTGTACTTGGCTATGGTTTAATCCCAATAGGCACATTGCTTGAATTAGTAACAGTTCGTTTGAAAGAACTTCATTCTTCTAGCTAATTCTTTTCATCAAGAATTACAAAACAAAGAATATCTTCTCAGCATAATGGACTTGAAATATAATAATGAAGGTGACTCAGTCCTCTAGATCTCTGAAGGCAGAGCACTGTCAGTGGTGTAACAATTATTCTTTTCTCCCTTTAGAGAGCAGAAGTGTGAGGCTAACAGAACTCAAGCTCCCATTGCTACTTTCTTATTCTTCATGTCAACATTGGCATTAAACTCAGACAGGGTCCAGTCTGAGAGACTGTTTTTATATCTTCTTTGAAAATAGATTTAAGCAAAATACTAAGATCTTTAGAGAGATCAGAAGCAAACCAATTACTTGGTGGGAAATATCTCCTGACCCTACATATCTGATACATCTCTGAATGTTTTCCCGACATAAATACAAGACAAATTCAGATTCTAGCAAGGAAGTTACACAAGAAATAGCCAAAACACTGCCCCACCTCTCCCTTCCAAAAAAGATCCCAGCAACAACTTACCCTGAAACTCATAATGTGACTAACTGATGAATTTCTTAAGAAGGTTTTGTTAAGAAGCCATGACCTTCCTTTCATTTTACAGGAAAGAAGTGCTTACCCTCTTCTTCTGGAGGCTTGCCGTCTTAAGCATACAGAGTCAGCATGGAAGATAACAATAAGAACGGGACAACAGAACCTCCATTCCCTTCTCACAAATTTTTATTGCAGAATGGAAAATGCATCTGCTATTTCTCTCACCTGTACTGTCCCATAGAGGTCATTCACCTATAATCAGGGGCTGCCAAACCCTTTTCCTTTTCTTCCATTGCCCCATTCTTTAAAAAAAAAAAAAAAAAGTATTCTAGTTTGGGATTTAATATTACCTGGATTAGGCTAATGAGCACTGCACTGATGCAAGTCAAATAAAAACATGCATAATGTACTAGGAATTCCTTCAAAAAGAAAAAAATTATCAAAAAGACTAAAGTAGAGGCCTTGACAAGTTTAAATATTGGAGACTTCAAGGGAACTATCTGACCTCTACCTTCCTTCCTTGCTCTCCAGCAAGCATTGGCTACATTTTAGCTAGGATTCTGTTCTATTGTAGAAACCGTACTACTGGAGAATGGAAGTGTGCAAAACAGTGTGACTAATTAACAAGTATTTCCTATCACTGGCTACTGGGAAGTGACACACTTCCTGCACTTCGTTAAGATATTCTTTCTTATGTGAAAATGAAGAACTGAGCTGCAGTTTACAGTCACTGGATAGTTCTGACTCTTTGCTAGTGCAGACAATCCAAAAAAAGGGCTTATTAAGGGGCTACCAGCACTGATGAGAAGAAATCCATGTTACAAAGAGCAGACAAGGATTTGCATTTTGAGTAATGCTAAACTGAGCTGATAGTTAGACAGTTGGTAGAGCAGTTTCAGTCCTAAACATCAACTGGCAGACTGAAGCACGCAGTTTCTGAAGAAACTTTTTCAAAGTTTTATTTCAAAGTCCGTGCACATGACTTCTCAGATGATTTTTATCTCATTCTGGAAATCCATTAGTCAGTATCTGTTGCATCCCTGTGACTTCGAGAGTCCCACCCTTACTCCTCAGTTGAGTTGAGGTGATGAGCTAGTTGAGCAAGGACAGCCACCATCATTGACAGACTGGTTTTCCTCCACTATTTTTGTAAAAAACTGGGAACTTGTGGGTTAACAGGTTGCCCCTTTTGTGTATCACTTTGATCTTCTCTAAAGCACTGTCACAGCCAACTGCTCAGGTCACTGTAAGTAGCATGTTGCCTCTGCAGGAGGGTGCACAATACAGCTTTGTGGTACATATTAAGCATAAAATTGCCCAATCAAGATGGCAGCATTTTACATCATCTTTGCTTTCCCTGACAGAGGCCACCAATCTCAACTTCCCCAGAGCAGCTCTGCCTGCAGCCCAACACAAATTTGGGATCACACAGAACGTTGCAGAAGGCACTCCATCATTCTCAGACAATTAACTGCATAAGTAAGTACCTGTGGGAATCAAAAGAACCCATAACTCACGTGGACCACTCTAAGTTGTCACTGCAACCCCCCTACTTTTCAGCGACCAGCCCTGTTATTGTAACTATGGCTCTATTTAATTGATGACTACTGTGAACAAAGGGCCAGCAAACAGAACAAGCCCTTTGGCTGGCTTTTTTCACAGGATGACTGACTAACCACTCACCTTAGGCACTCACTCATGCAAGTTTTGAAGGTTAAAATTACCTATATAATAAATTACGTAATCTCAAGGCTGCTCAGAAAGTTTGCGTCAATTAATCAGGTCCTTGCTACCGTAACTAAAGCACGCACCTACTTGAAAACAGGGCCTCACACAATTACCAGCACAAATCAGGTGATAGAGGAAAGAAAATATTCTTTAGGAGTCCTTAAGTCACAGAGACAATAAGTAAGCCAAAGAGCGAGTTGCAAAAAAAAGCTCTATGTCAAGGTCTCCAGGTAAGTTAAAAATCAAAATGGTTAAAAAAGTTAGCATTCAAAATGGTTTAAAAAAGGTAGCATGCAGTCTGTACATAGACCAGTCAGAATCAGGTCTCTTCTCAGTCACCAAAATTAACTTAAACTTTGCAATGAAGTTTTTATTTCAGAGTTATTGGGGTTTTGTTTACTTGTTTTACTGTTGTCTTTTTTTTAATAGATACATTTTTAAAAGCTCATGATAGCTCCCTATTGAGAGAAAAATAACTCATCTCCCAAGCATAATGTTTTAACAGATAACCCCATAACATGAAAATTCTGGCTGCTATTGGGATCATTCCAGGTAAGTTGAAACCAGCCAGCAGCAATGGTAGTCCTCCTTAATACTGATTAAATTGCAAGAATAACAGGAAGTCTATCATCCATGAAAACTTCCCTCATGAGATAGTTTGCACTGCTGGGCTGGGCTGTATCATGCAAAACTGTCTTTTCCCTGACTGGTACCAGTTCCCCTGAACACTTCTGGCCAGATGCAAGCAGAGCACTCTGACACTGAAAAGCGAGGCGTGCTATGGTGCAAGGGAGATAAAAGGCCATGGCAAGAGCTAAACCAAACTGCTGCTCATGAGAAAGGTGAAGCAGGGAACAGTTTCTGGAGCAGCCTTCAGTTGCACTGGATGAGGTGTGGTGCCAAATCATGCTGCATGAAAAGGATTTGCCCTACAAATGTTGCTGAATAGCACAGGAATAGGAGAGAGGGAGCAAAAGATTGTGACAGGAATTGTTTCTCATACACAGGTAGCTAAATCAGGAGTTTAGAGTTTGTGAGGCTGGGCTTTGGAGCATCAGGCCTGTCCCTGAACAGGTATTTAGTCTTGCAGGAGTGGCTCATTCTTTAAGAGCATAGCTATGCAAGGTGTTAGCTCACTTGCCCAACAGCTACATACCCAGGAAGCAGCCAAATCCAGAGCCCCCACGACCACTTAACCCAAGAAGATTCAAATGCACATCCCCTTGCTCATCAAAATACGTGATAAATCTCTGAAGGGTTTGCTTGGTTCTCCTTTGACCCTTCCTAGGGCTGAACTACCAAGGATTAAACTTCACAGAATCACTATTAAAGTGATGTCACAACCTTGTAGGCAGAAACAGGAAGCCAGGTACACTTTCTCTCAGCCAGGCCACTATTAAAAAAAAAAATCAATAAAAAAAAAAATCAAGGTCTCTCCTAACCTCCCTCCTCATCCAGACAGACCTGCATTCCTGGCTATAGAGCAGTTCAGTTCTAATAGAGCAGAGAGAACAGGAGAGTAACCTGAGGGTATTAATTTTTAATCCAATTCTCTTAACTTCCAGAGAAGTAATGTAATCACTATGAAACAAGGTAAAATTAATGACATTTACACTAACATAAGTTGTCCTAGGATTAAAAAGTTATGTGGGCAGGACCATAATAGAAAGTTAAAGGCTTGCTACTTCTGCTTGTTTGACAGATTTCTGCCTAGGACTTAGATACATACCTTTTGCTTACAGTGCTTCAAGTGCAATTACAGAGGGTTTTTGGACCTCACCCTTAATTTTTCATAACAGATGTTCTATTTTAATGCTATTTTTAAATCATATTAGCAATTTAAATTCATTAGAGAAGAAAAGCATGGTGGCAGATCTTAACATCTACAAGCTAATGGTGTAGAAACCATTCCTAACCCAGGGGTTCTCAAATACACTGACCTAGTTCTGGAGCTTGAGCTACACGGCTCCATAGGCTACATAGTCTAACTGTAGTCCCTCCAGTCTGTACAGAGTTAAATCTCTGCCAGTTTATCAGTCAGACAGAACCAGACACAGGGCAGGAAATTTCATACAGAACTTACCAATATTGTTTGATGTTTTTGTAGAACAAAAACATTTTGCAGTGAATCTAGGATATTGTTCTGCTAATTACTCCACAGATAAGCATTTCCTTTCTTCTTACCTTTCTTTTTATTTATACTCAGACACATTCAGAGAGACATGAGATGCAAAATTTTCTTGACTGGGACAGAGAAATAAAAAAATTTACTTTTAGATGATTTATATTGCAGAGAAAAAGGAACATACCAAGATGTAAGGGAAAAAATGGGATCATAGCATGGTTTGGGTTGGAAGAGACCTTAAAGACCATCTAGTTCCAACCTCCCTGCCATGGACAGGGACACCTTCCACTAGTCCAGGTTACTCAGAGCCACATCCAGCCTGGCCTAGAACACCTTCAGAGATGGGGAGTCCCCAACCTCTCTAGGCAACAAATTGTCAAATTGCTCATTAATGTGGTGTATATTGAGTGGGTTTCAGGTCAAAAGTAGTCTGGCATTATCATACAGAAAAGAAGCTATAAAATAAAGAAGTGGGAGAAGTATTATTTTCCTCCTCCTCATATATACATTATATCTCTTCCCTTTGCCCCTCCTGATGTAATAAGCAGAGTCAAATTACATATAGCAAGGAAACCCTATAAAGTGAAGTAAGAATCTAGCACAGCCAGTTGCTGTACCCTGATGAATTGGAATGACTCCCTACCACAAGAATGAATCACGAATAAGCCTGCTGAAATCAGCTGTCACTCTCACATTATGCCCAAATAAGTTTAAAAAATGGAGACTGCTGATACAGCAAATACAACATCACTGGCTTGACATACACATTTTGGCATAAGTGATTTGGAATTGGAAGACCAAACTAAGGAGCCTCCTTAACATGACTTCTGATCAACCAAAATAAACTGCCTTTAAATGCAACACGTGATAGACTTCAAGCTCCAGAAAGCTACCTACTGCTTTTGGTAGTCATCCATTAGTCAGCCATCCTGGGTGAAAAGCACTTTCTGTGCAGAGAAAAAAATTCTTTACTATGGTTCTAAACATGTCATTCTTGAATAAAGTGTGAATTCCATAGGACAGAAGTATCATTTTTAATTAAAGAAAATTAAACTTTTTTCTTCCTACTGAGAGACTACAAATTACCTTTATTTTTCCTTGCAAATAATGTTTTCTTATTAGATTTTTATTTGGAGTCTGTTTCATCCCTTTCTGTCATGAGCACAGGAAATAATACAGGGTTGAAAAGAAGTAATTTAACTTCATCCTACAGGTTTCCTGATTTAAGCCTTTTTATCCAGATGCAACTGGATGCAAGCATCAAAGGTTTTCTCCATGTACTAAACTGAAGCAGTATTTCCCCTTGAGAATCCAGCAAGTATCTCCTGCAGAATATCAGGAGTTTACTCCAGAGAATACCTGCACATGGCCTCTATCCAGCAGAAACAGAACATTCCTGGAGTGCTATCCAGTGTTCTAAAGCACTAGCTCTTTAGAGAAATGACAAATGCACTTTTCCATCATCCATTTTTGGGGGCAAGGGAGTGTTGTTTACTCTGGCCTTTATCAGAATTGGAAAACAAGAACATGAAGACCTATTTCACTGAATTTTAAAAGTCTGACAGTGAAACTCATAATACATTATTTTGGGATGCAAGAAATGCTGGAAGGAAATTTGTTTAACAAGAGACAGGTCCAATGACAGCTTCACGAAATTCAAGAACGTGCCTTACACGTTCAGGCAAAGCAGAAAACAGCTGCACACATAAGGTAGAAGCAGACTAAGATGCTTATTTTTTCCTTGCCTTAAACCTAGACATAAACACTCTTAAGGTACAGTAATTGGTAGCAGTGTATAAGCATTTTGTAACACTGCAACAGTACTAGTAGTATTTTATAACTTAGTTTACATAAATATATGAATAATATACAACTGCAAATAAACAGAGACTTGCAGCATACTTGCCCAAATAGGGCACAGGAAAGCATATGCAAATAGTAAAATCTACAAGATAAGAAGTAGGGCGTGCAGGAAAGGATGACAGATGAAAATAAAATAAGACTGCAGAACAAAGAGGAGATATGTCTGATGGAACCAGAATAATCCTGCAAAACAAATAAGAAAGATGCCTAACAACACTAGGGTAAGCTTATTCCCTCAAATAATATGAGCTATGTCACCCTTTTCTTCCAGGGAGGTGGCAAGGTGCATAACACATTAATAAATAGAAAAGAAAGATGATACTTTATGAAAATCGCAAAATACTCACTTTGATTCCAGCTTCTCTTGCCAAGGAGCTCTCAAGCACTTTACTGTTACTCCTGCAACTGAAACAAACCATCGAGAAGTGCAGTCATCAGTGCTAAATATAGGGCATTAGCTCCAGGGTATTGTATACTCCAGGTTTATTATCACTTATATATGTAATTGTTAAGAACTGTTTGAGAAAGAGATAATAACGACTAATGGTAATTAAGAACTAATGACTGGAAGGCTGCATTGTTGCTGTATACAAGTTTAATAAAGTGCTTTGATTCATTAGTCTTTTAAACAATCCATCACCAAGAGCTTCAATCTGTGTGTAAACACACAAATATTTTGGTATAACACTTTGATCAGTTCTTTTAGCTAATAAAATCGAGTTTCTTCTCACAGCATCCTGTCAAGCATGTGTGTGAATGAGTGTGGGGGGGACATATCATCATAACATGTTCTAAATCCCCTCCAAATACGCTTTTTAAGAAAGTTCAAAAATACTTGTCACTGAACAATCTGTCCCCAGATTTAAGTGACCTTCATCCTGGCAATCTTCTAAGCAGATTCTTCTGCTCACACAGGAAAGACATAACTGAGTGCGTTAGACTTGGGGGCCAGGTTCAACCCTGCAAGTCATTCCATAGACAGCATGGATGATGAGATTAATTCAGTGTTTTGAGATTAAAAGTGTTTACTATTTACGCAAAGGTCACTAACATCTCTCAGCTGAGATCCAAGCACCTTATTTAAATAAAGAGTCCTCCCATTGCAGCAGACTGCAGGAGCTCGATGCAGGGAAGTTCTGACAGTTACCCAGCTCTCACCCCGGACAGGGGCAGCAGTAGCGCCTGTCCCTCCCGGCGCTCGGCTCCTCTGGCATGGGGCTTTCGAGAGCGGTTCTGAGGAAAGGCGCTGACTAGTACCGCTTCCCTGCGGCCTCAACAACACGGGTCAGGCGACCGGAACACCTGTAAGCGCTGCCCCGTCCCCAGGTGAACGGGTCCTGCCAACCGACGGCGGCCAAACCCTGCGGAGCAGCGCGGCTGGCGAAAGCTGGCAGCCAAGGCTCCTCAGCGGCCATCGGACTCGCTCTCACGCTGTCCCAGCACTGCGGGCGCGGGCGGCTTCTACGCCCCTTCTTCTCTATGAGTCACTCCATTAACAAGCCTCCCCACTCTCACCCTCAGAGCCCTTTCTAGGTCAGCCTCACCTCTCCTTCCGNCATTCGTGTCACCTGTGGCACCCCCGGCTGTGCCCGGCGGGGCGGTGACGCTGCCCGCGGCCCGGGGGAGCCTCGGGGTCTGTCAGGGGGCACTGCTCCGATGCAGCAGCCCCACAGCGCACAGTGGCTGCTTCACACCAAGTCCACGCAGGGAGTGTCGGCCTGTCGTGACGAGCTGCCTTGAGGCACAATGATCAGAATTTCACTTTACCTGCTGATAGGCAACCCGAGAAGTGTGAACATACGCCCCTGTTTGAGTCAAGATACGGGCCGCGATAACAGAGGTTTCAGTCATCTATTTGTTCAGGAAGCCGCTGTAAGTGCTTTTCTGTTTAACTAGTGGCACAAAATACACATGGCGCCATTTCATGGGGTGTTTCAGCTGGACCTTCCCCTCAGCAGCCGGGCACCACGGCGATTTCTGAATCCGGAGTGCCTCTGCGAGCAGGGCGACAGCACCGACCCCGGCATGCGGAGAGCTGGTGTGCTGGTATTTTCCCCTTACGCACGTTCTTCTCTCAGTGCTTAATGTAATTGATTTAATTCTGGTTTGGGGCAGCTGGAGGATTTCAGCGTCTGGCGTGCCCGGGAGCGGGGCCGCTGTGCCCTGAGGACAGCCCTTGTGCCACCTGCCCACGCCCGCCGCCCGGAGCGCTGGCTCGGTTCTCGCTCGCAGCAGCTCTGCTTTCAATTACATCCGCACTGTGTTCCAGCCTGAGTCCATCCACTCCCCAAATCCTACACCATCAACCCTGGCTTCCTGCTAACAATAAATTCTTATGTTTCACTTCCTTCTCAAACCTGGATATGGCGAAACAGTTTTAAGAGGAAATTTAGTGTCCGTTACATTCCTGTAAAGTTTTGCTCAAATACATGTATTTTCAATTTCGTGCATTTGATACGTGGCTCTTCCTTTCTGATGACAAAATAAGGGACTAGAGCATGCTTTTCATGCACTATACAGTAAAATTCTGGTTTAATAAGCCCTTAATAAGGCTTGCATTCAGCTCACAAGGATCAGAGTGAATTGGAGACCTTGTGAAAGATTAAAAGTCGCTTGCTCCCCTCAATAATTTTCATTCAAACGCCTCTCATCTACATATCCTGTTTGTTCATGCCAGTGCAGCATACTAAGCTGCATCCATTCAAACCTACACTAAAGTGCTGTTCAGTGCAGATCAAGAAACATCACTTAATTAGAAGTGATGCGAAGCCCTTCAGACACTCTTCGCAGACGGCGCATATTTTTCGCTTGTGTAAAATACCTCTTTTCTCCCTCTCACAGCAGCACCGAAGAAGAAGATAGGAGTAAAAGAGTGTTTCAGGAGCAGACGCGGTGTATCAGCGGGCAACTGTGGGTGCGCTTGACCCCTGCTGGATGCACTTGGAACTGATGGGTCTTATGGTACCCACTGCCCAAAATAATTCCCTCTTTAATCAAGGACTTTGGACTCAAGCTTAGGAAAAAGCAGCTCCTTGCTGCCAGGTGGCAGAGGTCTCCAGCACTGTGACAAGGGACTGCTGAGAAACTCTGTGTCCTGTGTCTGTTAAAATATGTAGGTGAGCTCTCCTGCTCACATTTAATTTAGTGATGTGTTCTTGAAATGGATTCAGGTGAAACCTGTGGAATTATGTGTGTAAGGACTGTCCCAGTTCAGACCAGTTGCCAGTTGATATCTTCACTGTTCACAATATAGAAGAAACTGAAAATATCTGAATGACCTTCAGAACATGGAATACCGGAAGGACCCTCAGACTCATTCCTCAGTAAATTCAGATGGAGTCTGTACCCAGTATCCAGCCCATCCCCACGGCTACTCTGCAGTGGAGCAGTAGAATCAAAGAATCTACGCATTTCATGTAAGCACAAAACGGCTGTTTTTCAAGTGAATTGAGCCTGAACACTCTCAAGGTGGCAGCAAGAGTACAAAAATTAGTGATGGAAGGATATACTCTACCCACCCTCCTCTTTGTGCTCCCCAGACACAGTTACAGCGTTGTTAAGTTCTCAGAACAATCAAAAGATATAAGAATGGTTTTGATTGCAGTGCAACAGAGTGTCATGGCATCTTCAGGAAAAAGACCCAAACCAACCACGTCTGCAGGTATCTTTGTACAGTAGTGTTGCTATCAGATTCATAAAGTGGATCACCTTTCTTCCTTCACCCCCTCATTCAGCATCTCTAGCTCTCTAGTGATTTGCCAAAGGAAAAACAAAGTCATCCCTTCCTCTTCCAATAATAAAAAATTAATGAGTGCCTTGGTGTGGTTACAAAGTGACAGGTATTAGTTGAAGAGACAGTAACTTCCAGTGAAGCAAATCGAGCTGATAATGCTTTCCTTCCTCCAGTTTCCTCCTGTCATTCAGCCTCCTTTGACACTCAGCTGCTCTCTGATGAACTAACACAGATCACAGCTACCTCTGATGTTCATTTAATGGCTGTAGTGATATTTCCCAGGTGGCTTTGACTGCATCATCCCTTGCTTCTCCTCCTTCAGTTGGTTCCTGGGCACCAAGGTAACTTTTTTGCTTCTTTTAAAATCTTCTATGCTGTCAGGTTATGCAATAAAAAGTTGTCCACATGCACAAAGGAAGGCAAAGAAATCATGATGGGTGGAGGAGTTTGAGAAATACCCTGGCTGGATGTCCCCAAGTCCACCACAGGAGCTCTCAGCCCATCAAAGGTCCATCTCTTCACTCATGAAGGAGTGCAGAGTCTTTAAAAAGTAAGCCTTCAAAAAGACTTTAGAATTATTTAGAGTTTATTTTAAAACCTTACAAGAAAATGTATACCAGAAGTGCAAACTGTAAAAGGAAACAGTGTGGGTAATTTATATTGCTCTATATGGTGCTCTCTGTGGTAAGAAAAAGACTGGTTTGATAGTAATCATCATGAAAGGAATGGCTTCAAAGGTCAAATGTGCATGACTAGGGTCTGATCATTTTCCTTCTCTTTTGCTTCCAAACAAAACAAATTTAAGTCCTGCTGTCACTGACCAGGGCATCTTTAAATTTACTCTCTTATGCAGCATGGCTAGAGATCTCTGCCTGTAGGACTAAAAGCATTTTGTCCTTACTTTAATGAATATGTCTTAATTACAGAGACTGCTCTTCTACATCAAACAGAACTTGTTAAAGGACAACAGAAATTCCTACAGGAATGGCCAAAAATTATGAACAAAGTAAGTAAATGTGAACGTTCATCATGGAGAAAAGATGTCTATGGGGAGACATCATTGCAGCTTTCCAGTCCTTAGAGGGGGTTTATAAAAGAGAGGAAGAGTGACTTTTTCTACACAGGCAGATTGTTTTGGGACAAGGTTGAATGGTTTTAAACTAAAAGAGGAGAGCCCAGAGAAGCTGTGGATGTCCCATCCCTAAAAGTCTTCAAGGACAGGATGGATAGGGCCCTGAGCAAACTGAACTAGTGGGTGATATCTCTGCCCATGGCAGAGGGTTGGAAGTAAATGATCTTTAAGGTCCCTTCCAATACAAGCCTTTCCATGTTGCCCAAGAATGTGGACAACAGCACTTTAGTGATTGATAATTTATTTCTGTGGGAGTATGGCTCCCAGGATTATGTGGCTCAGGCACTGATATCCTATGAAGGAAGGAAATGATCAGAGCCTATCCAAAATCTATTGCAGTCTACTGGCCAGGAAGAGAGAAGAAGAAGTCGTTCAGGATCAGACTCCAGCCTTCCTTTCCATCTTCTTGAGCTCTGTCCCCACTGGGGGCATGGACTTTTCCACTGGTGTGAGGCAAAGGTGTCACAGGCTGCAGAGTACGGCTGTTGTTACTGCAGGACAGGAGCCACCCAAAGCTCCATCTTGGTGACTTGGACTGAGGGAGCTGGTTTCTGAGAAAGTAGCCCTGAGTGGCCCAGCTCACGTTCGGTGTGGGACTGTCCCAGTACGGGACTGGGACACGCTCTCTTGAAAAGAGCTGCAACTTCAGGATTTCAGGCTGGCACCGCATTTGAGCGAAACCCAGGCCGTCCCACAAGCTTTTTTTT
>VZTZ01012080.1:1456755-1597342 GCA_013400955.1 Drymodes brunneopygia
TGGCGGGGGGCTGAGGCACAGGGTGACAGTGCCAGCGGGATTTGGTGCCTGCGGGCAGGGAGGCGCCGGCCTCGGTGAGGGGTGGCCCAGCTTTGTCCGCTGAGGTGTCTGGTGGTGAAGGGGGCTGGGGGAATAGTGCAGGGGACATGCGGGAAGGGTCGAAGGCAGAGGGAATTGTTAGCCTCCTTTGGAGGTTGGGAAGGGGTTACAGTGTTACTGCACAATGTTGTAGCGTGACTGAGGTAGCCGATTTTCCGTATTCTGCACCTGGAACGGGGCAACCCCAGATGTACCGACAGACTGGAGAGCGAGAGAATGGACAGCAGCCATGGAATGGAAAGGGAGCTGGGGGTCCTGGTCAACGACAAGCTGATCACGAGTCAGCAGTGCCCTGGCAGCCAGGAGGGCCTGGCTGGGGCATCAGGCACAGCATCGCCCGCCAGGCAAGGGGAGGGGATGGTCCTGCTCCGCTCTGCACTGGGGCAGCCACACCTTGGATATTGTGTGCAGTTTTGTGCACCACAAGAAAGACATTAAGCTATTGAAGGGTGTCCAAAGGAGAGCCATGAGGATGATGAAGGGCCCAGAGGGGAAGGTGTATGAGTGGCAGCTGAGGGCACTTGGTCTGTTCAGCCTGGAGAAGAGGAGACTGAGGGGAGACCACATTGTAGTCTGCAACTTCCTTATGAGGGGAGGCAGAGGGGCTGGTACCAATCTCCTCTCTAGTAACCAGTGACAGGATCCGAGGAGATGGCCTGAAGCTGTGTTAGGGGAGGTTTAGGTTGAATATTAGGAAAGGGTTTTTCACCCAGAGGGTGGCTGGGCACTGAAACAGGCTCCCCGGAAGTGGTCAGAGCACCAAGCCTGACAGAGTGAGTTCAAGACGTGGTTGGACACTGCTGTCAGGCACATGGTGTGATTCTTGGAGTGTCCTGCATAGGGCCAGAAGTGGGACTCGATAATCCTGACTCTGTATTCTGTGAGTCTATAATTGTTGGGTACTGAGGGAGTGGTGGCTTCTGGTAGTGCAGCTGCTCAATATATGGGGATCGTTATGTGAGTGCAGGTGCTGGTTTGGATGATGTTAATGGTAATGACTGAACTCATGAGAGTGGTGAGCTGCCATACAGGTGGTCTCTGTAAATTACAGAGTGTCTGGAAAGTCACAGTAGTTGGGTTGCAGCGTCAGGAAACTGCCTGCTCCTTCTAAGGATGCAATGGCAGTGTAGTTATTGCTTGAGACAGTGCTGGTAGTGATAAAGGGGTCAGTCAAGAGCCTCACAATTTTATTTTTTTGGAGAAGAAATAGATCTTTCCTTCTACAAATGTTTTCTTGTGGGTTTAAAACGTGCAGTCAATCCTCAGTCCACTCAAATACATTCCCCTCTCTCACGTGTGTGTATCTTTCCTATGGTTTGCAAAATCCAGCAAATCCTTTATTGTAGTACATGATTTTTCACCTTGCACAGCTTGGAGGCTTTCTTGTTCCTCTCTGATTGGGAAGAATTTAATAAATATTTAATTGGAGCTCATCTGGGTCTGGAGTTAAAAAAAAAGGCCCTAAGCCTTTTCAAAATGCTTCTGACCAAAATTTTCAGTTTATATCCAGTTTTAAGCAGGGAATTTGATCCCATTTAGTGAAAAGGACAGAAACAATTTAAAGAAAACCTTAGGGAGTGCTCTAGGGATCTCAGTTTCTGAGGAAAATCAGTAAAATTAATGCCCAGGTAGAAATAGAATCAATACCAGTCCAGTTAATTCTGCACTGAAGAAGTATGATGGTGTCTTTTTTACACTTAACAAGTGTATCCTTCATTTGTGTATTTGGTTTGGAAATTTCAAAGGGTTCTAGAAGGAGCAAAGTACCTGATTTCCTGCCTCAGTGAGATTTTTTTTCTTAATTCACTTATTTGGTTGGTGGTTTTTTTTTTTTTTAATCTCAGTCTTACAAAAGCCATGTCTTTAGGATTTTTTAAAGTTTCATGAAAAAATTCTGTATTGAATTGGAAACTGCAAAGATTGTATGCGAAATAAGATAGAAAGTTATTCTGTACACAGAAAGCTGACATTGCCTTGCTTCAGGATGTGGTGAGCATGGGGAGAAGGCATAGTACAGTGTATGGATTACAGTGCATCTGTCAATAGTTGGTTTCACTTCATTCCCTTGTTTTTACAGCTTGCTTATGTGGCTTTTTACTGATTTTTTTCTCCCATTTACTTGTGCTTATTTTAATAGCAAAAAGTATCCAGCCTGCTATATTTAGTCACAGAACAAGTTTTTATCAATTTCAGCTATTATTGTAAAATTCAGAATTTAAATTCAGAGAAGCTGTTTAATACAAAAACAGGTTATATACAATGTTTGTACTCATTCAGTAATGAAACAGCCTATAATATATAAACTATTTTGGTTTGGACATTTGATTAAGTGACTGCTAAAAGTGAGGAATCTTCATAAGTGCCCTTTCTTGTGACATGTTTTTATTTGGTATAATATATGCTACCAGTTCCATTGCAGAACTGTTCATTGCCAGCCGAATTCTGAAGTTGGTAGTTGTGACAGCAAACCCAGGGAATACTGCTGACATGCATATCCCTTCAGAAAGTGCTCTGACAATGAAAACTGGTATCAGAGTTGTGGTGAAAGGGAGATATTCATGGGGCTAGGAGAACAGATGGAGAAGGAAAGGGAGGCACGTGAACAATTGGACTTGATAAAACAAACGTGGTAAAGAGACAAAAGACTGGAAAAGGAAGAACTGCTGGTTTGATTTGCCAGAATGTAAAAGCCTGCAGCAAGGGATGCAATAAGTAACTGGTGATAGAAATCACTGTACCTATTCAGGCACACATTACATATATATGTATCTATATATGTATGGGACAACCTGATATAAATAAATAAATATATATAATCTCAGGTTGCCCCAAAGACGTGGGCCTGAGTGCTATCCCTGGGCAGGATTATCACTGTAAAAAACCCAAGTTGTTTTTTTTTTATTTCAAAACTGTTACAAGCTCGTCATAAGTGACAAATACCAGTGAATGTACAATGTTTTGTAACTCACTCATCTCTACATTTTTTCCCTTCATTTCCAGCACAAGTATTAAAAAAAAAAAAAAAAAAAAAAAATTCAAATGAGCATACACTGACCAGGAGTAAATGAAGAAAAANGGAAGAGAGTAAGAAAAAGAAGAAACCACAACAGCAAGTTCAAGAGCCTGAACTAGATTTACCAGAATCCTTACTGGAATATCAGTAGGTTTAAAACATTTTAACTTTTCACTCATATAGAACAGGTGAATGAAGGAAGCAGATAACAAAGACAACTTTGCCAGTTCAGAGCCTGAGCTGATTGTTTTGGGGTTTTGAGGTTATTTTAGAAAAGTACACTTTTTAAAATGTAGCTGTAAGAAAGCAATTAAATGGGTCAGAAATTTTATGCCATTAGGCTATAACTTGGGAAAAGAATTTATTAAACCCAAAAAAAACCCTGACATTTTTTCTGTTAGTAGCAAGCTTTTGATCAGCATATGCTGAAAGATCGAAGATCACATTTGACTGTATTTTTTAGGATTCCTTGGTGTTCACGGAGGTTTGTTGTCACTAGCCAGAACCTCGAGACCTACAGTTTGCTGTCTTCCTTGGTGCAGCTGAGAGCAGAGCACAAAGTGTTTGATTTTGAAAGTAAGAGATGGATAAATTAAAGGTCTCTTAAAATCAAGCAGAGAAAAATAAGAGCCAAGGAGGAAATATCTGAAGCAGTTACAAACCAGTCCAATTTGTTTGATTTCTAGTCTCTTGAGGAAATGATTAAAGGAGAAAAAGTAAGCTTCACACCTTTTATCTAAGAGACAGAAATTGAAGGGGAAATACTTCAGAAACACCCAATATCCAACAATTACCAGCGTTTAGGGAGCAAGGATAGTGCCTTGGTGTGGAAATGAAAGGTGGAGTAAGCAAACTGAAAAGTACACTCCTATGGTTGTAGTGACATCTACAGGAGTTCACAGGATTTATGTGGGATTTTCTGTTTTGTTTTTCAGAGAACAGAGTAGTTTCCCATAGTAAAATAGCCTAGATTTAGCTGAATCATATCACATCTGAAAAGTCCAAAACTAACTCACCTATTTTGTGAAGGAATAAAGTAACTGTATTACTGGACTAAGAAGAAACAACAGTACCACTTTCTGGTAAAATTGTTGTTATGCATATGCAAATATCCAAGCAAATTACTCATTTGTCTGGAGAGTCTTCCACTGAAATAGGTGCTTCACTGACATGGACTATATAGTTTCTACAGCAACAGTAGGGAAAAAAGGGAAGAAAAGTATTCTTCATGCTGTTTTTATCTTTCTCCCTCTCTCTCCTCTTTCCCACATGCTCTGCCTTTCCTTCTCTTCACCTCTGTAATCTGTAACTTCTCTGTACCACTTGACTGAGCAAAGGTGGATAATCATACAAGTGAATAGCTGTCACATTTCACTTTAGGATTTATCAAGTGTGTATTTATTTAACTTCCATTCCTGTTTTTTATTTCCATACACTGAAGAACGGTCACAGTTCTTAGGGAGTTCGTAATTTTGCATTTTCATTAAAGTTCTCTGTTTCAGTATTTGTTAGGAGCAACAATCTTATGATGTACTTTTGCTGTGGCTGTGACCACCATACTCCCATATCTCTGCTCTATTCTCTCTAAGTGATATCCTTGTACTTAAAAGAAAACCTGAGGAAAACCTTGGAGCACACTGACACCAGAGGATGCAAATTTAGTAACCCGCAATTTGCATGATTCAGTCATCCAAACTTAGGAAATTAACCAGGAAAAAAAAAATACCTTCTTTTAAAATAGCTTCATGCAATAGGGAAGGGGAAATACCCCAAAATCACAAAAAAGCACCCCAAACTAAAACCTGAAGGAACAAGAACTGTTAAAAGAACAAAAGACATTGTGATTGTAATACTTGCCTCTATTGTGTCGTATGATGAATGAATTCTGGGAACAGAGGTACAGATTACAGAGAATTTTGCAAATAGACAGTATTTGCGTCTAGTGTTTCTCATTCTAGAAGAGAGAACACCAGAAAGAAATGCTTATTTTACAGCTCTGGCAAAGAGAATGACAAATAGCCTATGAAAATCTGAAATCAGTGAGCTAATTCTTTGACAAAAATATACAAAAAGAACATACTACTTCGGCTGGAGTCTCTATTCTCTTAGTGCTTCTTCAAGGCTAACAAGTTCTTGGTGTACAAATGTAGTTTATGAAGCCTGACAAAGCACATTATTAGAAGAATCAAACCCCATTGAATTCTCCAGTTCGGGATTCATTTCACCTCTGCGTGAGTGAGTTGCCTAGGCTTTCTCTATAGCTAGTGATATTTTCTGGAGCACAAATTACCTTGTCCTGAAAGTGACCTGTGTAACAGGTCAGCTAAACCTCATGCAGAATGAACAAAACAGCTCCAGCCTCTCAAGAGGCTACACAGGAGCAGTATAACCAGGGAGTCTGCTGCTCTGTAGGGATATAAAATCCAAACTAACATGCAGGCCCAGATGTGTATGGGAAATAATTTCTTTATGTGTAGTAAGCAGATAGTGGTATCTACCCAAATGAGTCAAGCAATATGATATGAAAATGAACATTTTGGTAGTATTTACACGTAATCTAGCTTAAATAGCATTCTTTTCTCTGATATCTTTGTAAGAATGTCTCTTTCTTTATTCTCTCTGCATAGCATTGTGGCAAAAGAAGCAGCAATTGCACGGGTTTTGTTTCATCTGAAAGGATTGGAAGAAAAGATCAAAGAAAATATTAAAAAAGTAAGTGACTATGCATCTTCTCCCAACAAATTTTCTTTGTGGTATTCTTACTCACAGATTCAATTTTATTCTTTCCATTCTAATACTGTGTACATTAAAATTAGTTATTGCAGTGAATTTGTTTCAGTCAATGAAGCTAGAGTTAGTGAGCCACTTTATGTGCTGAAAGTTAAAGTGTTATCTGAACTAAATGTGACATATAGCATAAATGTCCTAAATATAACATGCTAAAAGGAAGCTGCAGGAGTAGAACATTGCAGAATAAGACAGAGCAGTAAGGTAAAGTGAGTTCAGTGCAGGTGCTTTCCAATGCACAAGAGATCTTCATAACCACCTATGTATTTCATGGAATCACATAATCATTAGGGATGGGAAAGACTTCTAAGATAAAGTCCAACTGTTTAACCCAGCACCACTGTGTTCATCACTAAACCAGGTCCACAAGTGCCACATCCACATGTCTTTTGAAGACTTCCAGGGATTGTGATTCCACCACTTTCCTGGGCAACCTGTTCCAATGCCTCACCACTTTTCTAGTGAAGAAATTTTCCCTGTTATCCAATCTAAATCTGGCACAATTTGAGGCCTTTTCCTCTTGTCCTGTTCCTTGTTCTCTGGGAGGAGAGACCAACCTCCACCTGGCTACAAAATCCTTCCAGGTGGTTGTAGAGAGAGATAAGGTGCCACCTGAGCCTCCTTTTCTCCAGACTAAACATCCTCAGCTGCACCACATCAGACGTACTCTAGGCCTTTTACCAATTTTGTTGCCCTTCTGTGGCATCTTTCTCTGCAGCAAGCACTGGACAACAAGCCCCCTTTCAGCAGGTACCTTTCCTGCAGTACATTCAGAGAGGCCTTTTAACCAGTCCTACAGATACTCTTCAATATTTCAATGCATGAAGAAGTATTAGCAGTCCTAACCAAGTACTGAGATTTGCTGACCTACTTTGAATCGCTTCTGAGGTAACAGAATTGCACAGGTTTCTGTTCAATAACTTAGAATCTATTTTTTGCTGCAAACCTAGGTACAATAAAAACTGAATAAAGAAAAAAGACCATCATGCTATTTAGTAGCTGCAATTTCTAGCACTTTTTGATGATCCACTTTCTCATGGATTAAGAATTGGTTTGGGTGAGTTTTAGAATAAGATTGTGTAACTGCTGATCGCACCCGAGTGACACTTTAAAGAGCTGTTCATATGAGCTGTATTTAAACAACCGTCATATGGCATCTGATGACTGCGAGCAGTGAACTTTGATAATAGAGTCACCAATCAAAATTAGTTGAAAGTGCTCAAAAATCCTTATTCTGGATCATGTTGCAGCTTGCACTTCATAGCAGTGAAACATTGAAACAATGTCTCTCTGTCCTTCCCATGCTGATGCTTGGCCTGCTTTTATAAGTACATATCTGTTTAGCTTTCTGTGGTACTTTTTTCAGTCTTGAAGCCTGGATGGTGTTTTATTTGTGGCTTGACTACCACTGGAAGTGGCATTTGCTCTTCTTTCTGCAGGCATCTGAAGTCTTTTATGATTATTTTTGGATCTTATGTCGTTTATGGTTATACTGCAGGTTAGGAGGGCAGTTTGACTGACTTGTTCGGGGACACAGAGCAACAGCCTAAGGGAGACCCCTCAGTGGGTCTCCCCAGTTTGTTTGAGTGTGTTACAGACAGCCAGCGCCTGTGAAGTACTCACACTGATAGTTTACGGAATAATGCTCTTCATTAACACAAAGTTGTGACAGGTTAAGGTTTGAGAATTGTCAGTGATAGTATCTCACTGCAAAAACATATTCAAAGCAATGAACAGACACGCTCTAATCCCCAATGAAAGTATTCAGTGCCCACAGAGTGTGGTTCTTACCAAATAGGCATCCCTACAGGGGACAAGAGAGGTTCAGCCTGTTGACTGATCCCAGTAGTTATGATGGACTTCCTGAACTTCTCCCCATTCCTAATTTACTTTTATACTATTTCTTTATGTTTAAGCGGAATTTGAGTGACTCTAGTCATACATCTTCTCCTTTCTCCCCTGGCTGACAGGTGCCATGTGGTTTGTCAGCTACAGAGTACCATTGACTTCCCTTCCCTGCAAGAATTTCTACAGAGCCTGGCCACAGTGTCTCCACTCTGCTCCACTCCCTGTTCCATCCCTCTTAGCAGAGGCTGTGGTTGCAGCTTTTAGGGAATCATCATGGAATAGGTTTTGAGCATGCCAACTGCATTCCATTCAGAGAGTAGCAGCTGCATTTTACACTATAATTTCCATACCACTATAACTTCCGTTGGGATGTGAATATAACTTCGCCGTTTCCTCTAATTTTACCCCCAGCCATCTTTCTACAGTTATTCCCCCAACTTGCTGCTAGTTCATGGTCTGTCAAGGACTCCTTCATATTTTAGATTGAGCAGGGTACTTTAAGGTATGGGTGAAATGCTATTTGTTTATTTTAATCATGTTTTGACAGTGCTTTGAGCTCCATTCTTTATTTCCTGCCTAATGCTTCTGAGTGGTTTAGAGTTAATCCTAGAGGTGAGGAATGCTTGAGTCTCTGTACTGTCTAGTAGCTATTACTGTTTGCTCCTGTAGGTATCCTTTGGGAACAAACATACACATTCAGTAATTTCAAATAATCTGAGTGTCACTAGAGAGGCTCATGGCCAAGGGTTATGATCACAGTTGTGGAATCAGGATGTATAACTGATTTCAGCTCTGACAAGACTCTTTGCTGTGGTTATATGCAAGTGACCTGATTGTCTCATGCTTTTTCTATATGAAGATGGTACCTTCTCATGAATGTCAACATGAAGCAAATAGCTCCTACATATAAATATTGTTATTAAATTATCCACAAGCATCTTTCTTTCCAGGCAATGGAGGATTATTCGTGTGCTGTACCAAGTACAGCTGTCACTTGTCCCTCAATTCTTTCCAGTGGTCTTGTAGTGGTTACTGAGGAAATGTCTGAGCCTTGCAAACTTGCCCTTCTTCTCTGACCTTTCAGAATATGAAGAACAGGTGTTTAGCTGGGTGTTCTTGCATTTCATCTGGCACTAGGCCAGATATTACTTTTTTTACTTAAATTTTTCACTTTGAAAACATTTTAATATCAGCTGTGTCTTCTTTCTTAGAATGTTGGTGTTAAGGAAGAACAGAAGGTGCTTATCAGGCGCTTAGTAAAGCAAATAGAACAAAAAGAGAAAAAACGAGATGAGAAGGAGGTTGTAACCAGGGATAACGTGGAAGAGTCACTGAAAGGCGTATTTCAGTTTGTGAAGGACAAAGAACAACTTCTTCAAGGTATGTTGTGAGTTGGGGAAGTGTGGTTTGCAGTTTACACACTTGGGATTGAGTACTTGTTGTTTTGCAATTCAAGTAGAGATTCAACTTCCTTGTTGTACAAAAACTTTAAACTTTTTCTCCCCAAAAATTGGGCTCTCTCAGTTTGCTATGAGATTGTGGAGGGCTTATAAGTCAGTCTATCCTTTCCAAGTGATGTATAGTATTGTGCAAGTACAGAGGCTTCCTCTTTTTTGAAACTCATGAAAGCCCTAAGCACTGGCTCCACTAAAGATTAAAAATAAAATTATTGATGGCATGAGAAAGGACCAGTTTTGACTGTTGAAAATTCTGGCTGTCATCCCTGTGATTGTCTATGGGAGACACGTGACCTTGGTTACAACATTTTGGTGAGAACTGTTGTCTCTCCTTGGAAGAATAATTCAGCAATGATGGTGACCCTTGCCACTGTGTGAGTTCATCAGGTTGTAATGTAGTGTGGAAGAACCCCCCTTCCTTCTCCATTCCCTGTGAAAGTGCCTTTATTAAAGAATTTGATGTTGTAAGAATTACCAGTTCAAGAAATCAGTAATGAACTTGTCTTTTGACATTCTTATTTTAATAGATCTGCGCTCCCAGATTGAAAAAACAAAGAAAATAATTGCAGAAAAGCAGCGTGAGAGAGATTATTGGTTGGAGTACAAAAATGTCGGAAGCATAATTCATGCTGAGAAGATCAGCAGTCTGGAAAAAGACATTGCAGAAGTCAAATATGAACTTGAAAGAGCTGAAGGTCAGTTCACAGCTGGTGTAACGTGAGTCTTACATTGCTTTCCATAGGGTCTTTGCATATTGCTTGCAGGAATTAAATTATAAAATTAATTTTCGGTCAAGTTCTTGTATCAACCTTTCTAGTAATCGCCATTAACTTTTCTAAGTGCACCTAAAATGGGCTGCATAATCCTGAAAAATATAAGGACACCCTTTCTTTCTCTCTCTCTCTCTGTAAATCTTCCTTTATTAAAGAAATTGATAAAGTTTACAGAAATTATGAAACTTGAAGAAACTGATAAGCTGGTTCTTTGATAGTTTTCTTGTAAAATACAGACAACCCATTTTTAAAAAAATGTTACTGTGAAGGACAGCAGTTTTTTGTAAAAGTAAGTCTATGCAAATTTAGGTCACCTACACAGAGGGCTCCCTTGGCAGTCATACTTGAAAATGTTGACTCTGCTGCTGTTACTTCTCATCGTTTACAAGCACTTCACATATTGAAAGCTCCTTTGACAGGAAAGTAGTATGAGCTCATTCTTGGAACAGTCATTTCTATGGAGCACACTGGTTTACATGCAGGACTAGAGGGAGCTCTTTAGCCAGTGGTCAGGACCTTTCCTCTTAGTTACACAGTGTGAGGCCCTGCAAAATTGCCAGTACAGACATAGGCACACACTGGGAACTGTTTCAGCACTGTCACAACAGTGGAATTAATTTGAAAGCTTATATATTGTGGTGCTGAGTGCTTTACAAAGATTTCTTTATTACTGCATTATTTTAAAATAATTTAAATATTTTGCTTCCAACAGGAGAAGGATGTCCTGCTTTTCTTTCTTTATGTCCCTCTCAGTATGCGTGGCCACAGCCAAGCAGCTGGTAGTAACAGGCAGTGACACTGCTCTAAGAGTCTCTGTATATTCTGTGCCAGCCATTACCAGGCATCAGCTACTGTGGATAAGAGCCAGCTAGCTATCTTTTTTGTCTCTGAAAACATATTTTACCATGATTAAGATCTGCCCTGTGATTTCTACATTTTCAGAAAGCTTGTCAGATATCCATGTCTGTATTCAGGAGAGGTTGGGTTTTTTTCATTACACATTTTCCATGTTCTTAATTGATTTAAAACTCTGCTATATAGCTGCTGAAATATGAAATGAAAAAGAGAATGGGCTTTTATATAGAATGCCAGTAGGATATGCAGTCTGACCTCCTGCATGTCCCAGGGTACAGAGTCAAAAATTCATGGTCCAGCAGAAGTGTATTTATTGAAAGACAAGTCCTAGTGGTACATATATAAGTGGCCTACATAACATACTGGAAAATGATGCTGCCAGTATTGGATTTTTAGCATACTATTTTGCTTAACTCCCTAAAACTGAACCTAGAAAGTGTCTGGGGAGTATAGCCTTCCAGCAGAAATCTAACCAGTTTTCAGAGCAAGGCAGCAACAAATTGGGCTTGCTCACACCTTGAATGTGTAACAGGCTTAGAGAATAAGCATAGGTGAACAGCTTTCTGTCTCTGTGTGTACCACTGAAGGGCTTGAAACTGGCACAGTTCATGTTGTCTGGTGGTGACATTTTAAACAAAACAGCTGGAGAGAAGAGGAAGCAAAAGCCACACATTTAGGTGATAAGTGTGGAAACCAGTGTTGCAGTGAGAGGATTAGGGAAGATAGCCTCTTTAGGAACTGTTCAAACAGTTTCTCCTTTTTTTCATTCTCCCAGAACAATTCAGGTTATTTAGCGGTCTGAAATAATGGAAGAGTGAATTAATTATAGTATGGAAGTACTTCCTTTTCATTCTGCCAAGTGTAGATGGTAGAATCCAGCTTCCACAGTGTTAAATTAATAATTAATAACTTTTCATATTTGACTGCCTTTAACTCCACAGTGCATCCATGAGCAGATATTCATTTACAGCCAGATCAGAAATAGGCTGTCTGCAACACAAGTACATAGAAAGACTGAATTTCAGCCCTTTGGAACAAGTATGCAGTACCTTCCTCCAAAGAAGATTACTACAATCTCATTCATTCCTTCAAAAGGAGGAAATATCAAGCAGAAGTGGGCAATTTAGAAGAGCAAAAAAAGAACTAAAGGGAAGGATGAGATAATTAAATAGCAAATGACTAGAACATGAAGCCAAACCTATTCAGTTCGATGTAAGACACACTTTCTAAATAATGACCACAAGTAATGATAGAAGCAAATCATTGTGGCAATTGCCACATTCTCCCTTTTGTCCTGTTGTCAAATTAGAACCTTAGAATCTTAGATCAGTCAGAAAATTTATTATGCTGTTTATAATAACTATCTGAAGAAATGTTATGTGGATAGGATGATCCAATATGCTTTTATATCTAAAAAATAAATTTTCTAAGTAAATCTCTCACATGGCTCCAGGAGCTCTGCTATTGATAGAGACAAAATTTAATGTTAAGATGCCAATATTTTAGCTTAGGTCACTGCTCAGTTAGCAGTGAATTGCTCAGCTGTTGCAGTTGTTAACAGAAATGTGTAAGCCACTTCCAATTTCTAGTTTTGTAGTTAACACTACTCTTCTTTAGGTTTAGGAGGACTATTTCTGTGGAGAAGGATATTTCAGTCCTTTTCTGTGGAGCATCTCTGCAGGTGACACTCGCTGATAAGTTCCAGTTTAGTGACAACATGCTAGTTATTTATCTGTTATCAGAAAAAGCTGATGTCAAATAATGATTTCTGATTTCCCTGTGTTTTTGTTTTGAAGAATATTACAGAGAAGCATTGAAGGTAGTGAGAGAAGAAAATCAGAAACTGTTTGACAGGCACATTAAGTTACTCAGTGAAGAGGCCCTTAAGGTATTCTTTCTGCTTTTTTAAAAACTGCTAACTGCATTATAGTTGGGATACATGTACTCTGCATTATTAATTATTTTAACTCGTATTATGACTTCAAACTTTTCTAATAGAGAAATATTAGAGAGTAAAATAAGCTGTTAATCCTGGTACACATGGATTTAGTTATTGCTAAACATGCATGTATCTATTTTGCTCTTTCCATCAGAATAATAATGGGTAGATGTGAGGGCATTTTACAAACGAGGCGTGGAAAACTGGGGCACCACGCACTGACAAGACTTGTTTGAGAACATGTCGCTTTTGCCATGGCCTTGATTTTGACATTTACACAGACTTCAAAAAGCAGTAACATATAAAGAGATTGCATGAAAATATACATCAGTTTGAAAAGAAAAAGTTTTCACTGTACTTGTAAGTACAACATTTTTAAAATGGCACAGTAGTGCAGTCTCAGGAAAATGTAGATTTATTGATACACTGGTTTTTTTGGTCATCTCTGCCAGCCCTCGATTTGAAAACATGGTTTACAAATAGCTCTAGTGACAACTTCTTACTTTCACAAAATGCAAAACATACTTCAGTACAAATCACTAGACCCATTAGATGTTTAAATTCCCTGACTTCAATGCTGGAATTTCTAGTCATGTGAGAACATAATCCAAAGAACTGTGTTTATGGTGATCTACAGGGGCATCTGTCCTCCCAGTTCGTCCTTTCCACTTTACTGACATCAATAATTAAATCGTAGCCTTGGCTCATTAGCGCAGACCTCTACATGTTTAGGTCACTTGTTGTAGATCAGTACTGCCTCATTTGGGATTTTACTTGGGGTTCCTAATAGCTGAAAGTTTGATTTTCTGAAAGCCGTAAGACTTGAGCAGTCCTGGGAACATAGAAGAATTTGTTAGGCAAGAAAGGGAAATGTCCTATTTTAATATGAGAAATAAAAAAATACTGGTAAATTGCTTGACATCTAATCTGCTCTAGGCAGGGTGATGGAGGATAAACATCTGGCCTTGTGAACTAAATCCCCATGTAATCCCTCAGGGGATGCTACAGTCTGTTGTGTGGATGTTTCTTAATTATTTCCTGCTAAAGAGCAGAAGGTTCTTCTTTATAGTAGCAGGACTGTCAAAGTTCTACTCTCGGATGAGATGATTTTAAATTGTGTTTTCTCAGAATGCTGTGGGATACTTAGACAAAAACTGTCGCAGAGAGATTGAAGAGAATGAGTGGCTAAAAGAAGAGGTAAGAGGATCACTTGCCTGCAGTTTATCATGGCAGTTCATGTTTGAAATACTGTGGCCTACAGTCAGAACTGTTCCCAGTCACGGGCCTCGGGAGACTTCTGTTGGCAAAGGAGAGCAATTTTCCAGTAATTAATCTGGAATCCTGAGCAGCAAACAGTGCAATGGGTTGAATAAAGGTAAGAGGTGAACATCTGCTTCCATAAATGGAGGATCCCCTTTCCTGCCCAAGCTGTTACATGAAGGACTACAATGTTCCATACAATTAAGGATTTCTATCTGTGGAGATTGGGATGCTATATAGCATAAAGGACCAACCAGGTAAGTAGCTGAAGAGGGGAGCTTTGAATTGCATTAAAGTTCTAGTGCTGCCATATTGAAAGAAAGTGGATATGGATGTTGGAAATATGTTCTGAGGAATGGCTTGGGACAACATTAAATGGAAGGTCATAAAGAAACCATGGGGACTCTACACTGAGGAGAGGAGAATCAAAATCATATATAGCTGCAATTAATTGCTTGATAGCTTTTATACTGTCCTTTAATGGCAATTTAGAGCTCTATATTAGCTGCAGTTTTCTTGACAAGAAAAAAGTTTTGTGAGCCAGATTTAGGAAACTAATTTTTTCCATGGTGCAAGTTTGATTTTATTTATTCCAGTCAATACAGGTTCTTTGTTTCAATCAAATCTAAGCATAAGATTGGTGGGTGAAATGTCTTTCCTCACTTTTACAGCCTCACAGCTGAGAAATGAGCAAAACTTTTTGGGAAGTTAATAAATGAACTTCTTATTTTTTCATGCCACATCAACGAACCTGGCAGAGGTTTCTCCATTTCACTTATTAGTTTAAGATACTTGCCAGTGTGCAGGGACGCAGTTTTCCTTCTTCCCCGTAATGAGCTCTGAGCATGCATCTTTAACTTTCCAGGGAGGGTGTCCAAACCACAGCTTCTGAAGCAATGAGGGTAGGGAAAGAAATTGGAAAGAATTAATGTTTTATTTTGTATAAATAAATCTATACATCGCATCACTGAATGAGTATGAATTCTGTTCCCTTCTCCCTGTCTCACTGAACACTTACAGTTTTTACACACATTAGTAGTGCCAACAAGAGAGCACTTAGGAGTACTCATGCCCTGACAGGCCCTCACCTCAGAGCTGAGGGATTTGGATTTCTTTCCTCTCAACTAAAAGTTTCCTATGTTATGAATTACTTTCCTATGTTGCTACTTTCCTATGTTATGAATCAGTGCTTTGAATTTTGGGGGAAAACAAAACCATTATCACTAACTTCTCCGGTCCTCTGAATTCAGCCATTCATTTTCTCTGCTTTTCTTACATGGATGAAATATTTTCTCTCAGACTAATGTTTATATGTAGCTGACAGACTCTTTCAATATTTCCTTTGGGGGAGATAAACCAAAAAAATTTAGTTTTGTCTCAGTTCAATTTTTTTTTTTTATTTGGCCACAGAACTGAAAAATGACTTACCAAAATAGCCCTAGATTAGTTACCTCCAAAATTAAACAGATTGGGAGACTTCAGCCACATTTTTCCATGGTTACTGTGTCACACCAAGATGGTGCAAAGCTGCATCACCTCACTGTGCCAAGCCACATCCTGTTACTGGTTAATTTCCAGTAATTTTCACCTTTTTAATCATTGGGAGAAGTTGGAACTAGTTTTAGCTGCAAATTTGGATGATTATAGCTGGGTTAATTTGGCTTTGATGAGAATGGATGCTTTCAGATCACTAGGTACTTTTCTTAAACATGCGCACATGGCTAAGCTTTCTGGGAAGGTATCTTTTCCATAGTGCATTCCCCTCCCCAGTGAAGGGGTAAGAACTTGCTTTTACTTCAGCAGAAATGGGAGGAACTGTGGGAATTGAAGAACCGGCATCCCTTGGTCAGTAAAACTCCACGGTGATGAGGGAGAATTACCAGTCTGAAAGCAAGGAGTACCTAGGGCTTAGCCAGTGTCACAGAACCATAGAACATCCTGAGCCTGAAGGGGCCCACAAGGATCACTGAGTCCAACTCCTGGTCCTGCAAAGCCCCAACACGTGCCTGAGAGTGATGTCCAAATGCTCCTTGAGCTGTGTCAGCCTTGGGGCTGTGACCATTTCCCTGGGGAGCCTGCGCCAGAGCCCCAACACCCTCTGAAGGAACTAATGTTGTGATAATGTTGGACTGAAAACTTCACTAATTCTGGGTAAGGTTTTGTGCATAAGAAGGAATTAGAAAAAACAGCACTTGCTGAGCAAGACCCTGAATTTACCTCTGCAAAGAAGTGTTTAGTGGAAGTGTTAGGGCATGCGTAGGATTCAATGATCTTGAAGGTCTCTTCCAACCTAGTGATTCTGTGATTCCATGATTCTGTGATTTTCCTCTCTCAAACTCTGATGTGAAAGCAAAAGAGAAAAATCCTGCGCTCCTGTCTAGCAGACCTGTTTGACTACATGAGAAGGTTTTGCTGTCAGGGTTACATAGCCCCAGTGTGTGGCTGTGATTGACACACGTGGGCTGCTACAGTAAAAGAGTTCTAATAAAGCTGTGAAAGAACCAGGGAGACCTTCCCTTTGTCTGAAAATGTGTCACTATGTTTCCCCACCATATGTGTAACCTTGCTGATACACCTGCGTTCTTCCTAGGTATGGGCTGGTAAGGTAGTTACTATCAAAGCTTTCCACTATTCTAAGATTTTCTTTTTATTTTTTTTTTAATTGTCAAAAGGTTAAGATCTACCGAAAGGAAGAAAGGGATTTGAAAGCTTCTGTTCAGCTCCTGGAAGAAGGAAATATCAATTTAATGGCAAAACTGATTGATATCAAACTTCAGCATCTGAGAGTATCAGGGTAAAATAATGCTTTTATGGACTCAAAAGTGATTTTTTTTTAAAAAAAAAAAGAATGCTCCCATCTGCCTCTAGAGCTGTTTGGGCTCTCTCACATCAAAGCCATCATAGTTTCCTAGTTGAGGGAAGACAGGATTTGACTGAGTATACTTGGGAGTAGTACCTCTGAAGGATGACAGTAACATTGTGACTTTCCAAATACCAAATACCAGGGAAGAAACTGGGTCCTTAATTAATATATTAAGACCTAGTACCACTCGCTTTTATCACTGGGGCTTGGAAATAATAATTTCTTTGTGTTGCAATTAGATGGTCTCAGCCCCAGCTTTTCAGACTAAGTGCTGAATAATAGATTTTTACTGTTGGCAAAAAGTTTAAGGATGTGAAGATTAATTTGCGAATACAAGGGGTTTGCAATCTTGAGTGAAACAAATGACCTGACCCTGAGAAAGGAAGAGACCTTGGGAAATGTCTGTCTGCAGAGGTGTCTGTACTATTAACTTCTTTTGTATTGAAACGATTTAACTTCTTCCTTAGAGAAAGATTAATTTAGCTACAAAACATCGACACTAATGGTATCAAAAGCACAGTGCAACAATGTGAGAGATCCATCTTCATTTCCCAGTCCCAGCTCAGTGATTTTAACCGTATTGCACAAAAAGTTTCAAGTCTTAAGAAGTGACCATTTTTCACTCCTTTCCGAACTTTGGATTTCTTTGAAGTGAGAGCTGCCAGCTGTGGTCTGAATCTTGGACTGACTGAAGACTGTAACATTTGTTTTCTTTTAGTCTCATGGACATAGTTAAACTTAGGCACTAAGAACAAAAAAGAGCAGCTTCTTAGCCACTAAGCTACCTGGCTGCCTCCATTGCAATTTTGAACCATTGCACTATTCTGCCTTTGTGGTTAAGCAGCAGTGGCTCTCAGAAAGGGCCTCCCCCTCACCCCAAGTCATTGCACAGGACAGTTTAAAGAGAAAATTCAGACCTCTAATATGAGTTTCACTTTATCTTTTTACTCTATAGGCATTTGTATCTTCCAAAGGGAGCTGGCTTGCAAGAAGAACTTCCTAAGGATGAAATTAAAAGGAAAAGCAGAGAATATGCAGGTAATGCAAATGCCAGCAGCTTGTAAGAACTGATAAGTTACTGAAACTTTTTAATCAAACTACCTGTTTGACATGGTGAACACCTTATTTCCCTCTTGATTGCAGCCAGCACAGCCATGATAGATTGTAATTTGCATAAGGAGACAAAATCACAATCTACCTGTAATTGATTGGTAATTGAATTTGGTTTTAGATTGTGGAATATAATTACTTATATAGAGCTACCCTGGAATGCAGTTTAGAGGATTGGCCATCTTTTATGAAGATATGAATCATCTCTTCATTGGTTCTTTACTAATCTGTATCGTAACTTCATTACAGCTTGTCCCTGAGAGGACACCCTTAAACTCTGTGTTGGCTTTCATTTTAAGTGTACGTGTACTTTGCAGTCATTCAGCCAATACACCAGAGTTAAATTATAAATAAATCCCTAGCAAGAGCAGATGAAGCTACCTGGAGCTCAGCCTGAACTGAAAATCTTGGTAAGCAGGACTGAATTTTGGGCTGAATCTCCATCCCTTCTGGTAGGTGTGCCCAGGAAAAGGAGATACCATTAGGCATGAAGGAGCATGAGCCTGTGCTTATCCGTTTAGGACAGTCTCTGTAGATTACTTAGTATCGTGAGTTTTAGTTTACATCTTTGTGCGAGTAGAAGAAAGAGGATGGAAAAAAGTACAAAATGAAAGAGATACATTAGAAAAATCAAAGTGATACAACTATGGATAGGTGAAGAAGTTTGTTGAAGTTCTGATCAGTCCCAGCCATGGGTGGGCCTTTTGAAACCATCAGGCACCAGCAAACATGTTGACTAAGACTTCTGTATTAAATATATGTTTACTTTGAAAACCTTTGCTAGACTTTTGCAATAGTTACCTGGAGCAGAAGGCTTCGTTCCAATAAGCTGGGTTACTGTCCCAGGCAAACCTGTAACTTGGCAGTCCATGTCCAGAATCCTCTGTCATCCTGAGAATCAGTCAACTACAGATATGATCTCTTTAGGGGAGTTATAAGTAGACTAACTGTGTTTCAGGAACTTGTATTTATGTACCTATAGATACACATACATGGATATAGAAGAAGTTTATATTTGTTTTTGCTGCCTTTCTTATTCTTTTTAACTGTTCAGGGCTCTACAGGATTTAAGTTGAACTGATAAAAGCTCATTTTTTCCCCTGCCCCCCCCCCCCCCCCCNAACTTCCAGTCAATTTCAGTCCCTGGGTCTTGATCAGAAACTGTGAACAAAAAACACATAAAACACCCCAAGGAAAATGAATATTTGGCTTGAATTGCCAATTAAAAATGCTGTTCTTTGCATCGCACAGGCTAAGCCATATTAAAGATTGCAGGCAATGCTCATACCAAGTATTGATTCTGACTTCCATAAGGTTTAAACAATGACATATACTTCATCTTTCTTCTCTTTAAAAAGCAAAGACAGATGGAAAGGGCCTCGGAGGTGCCTTTCCAAAGATTTGGTCTAAAACAGATTGTAAGAAGCCTCAAGACAGTGATGAAAAGCGTTGGAAAAAATACTTCATTCCAGCTCTGGACAGCTTGTTGCATGAAGATGAAGAAGAGTTCCAGGTACGAGTTAAAGTTATCAGGTCTTTCACTGACACAAACACAAACATCTTTCAGTGTGGAGCATGAGCTATTGTCAGGACCATTCTATTTTCAGTGGTGTTATGGCATCCAATGTCCTTTACCTGGTGGGCAATTCAGATGTTTGACCGTGGTCCTCTGGTGCTGTTTGGGACAGTTGGGTCACTCCATGCCCTTCAGATGTTGGGCCTAAAGAGCACAGGTTCCGTGTCTCATGGGCCAGCCTCGTGTAGATGTTTTGGATGCCTTCAGGCATCTCTGATACCATGAGGCACATGTCTTGGCAATTGAATGGTGTCCTAGGAATCATGCCATGGAGTGTCAGGATGAAATTCCCCCTAGAACGAATTCTGAATGTCACCTAATGAGAGATTAGTTTGCTTGGGTACTGGTCCTTTAGAATCTGTGTTGCACAGTAGCATTAAAGAATCAACATTCCTTCAACAGAAAGCCAGGATCAAGGTGTTTCTGGGTACAAACTATGAGGGTTAAGAAAACAGGGCAGATTGGCCTTTCCTGTGGCTGATTGACTCTAACCCAGCTGAAAAGCTTCCCTTTCTTTCTCCCCCTGAATTAGTTTCTGTTGGGTTGGTCAACCAAGTTGACTGAGGGGTTTGGAGAAGACCAGAGCCAGCGCAGATGTGGTGGAAGCACATGGCTGGGCTTGGATCTCTCTCTTTTTGGAAGGAGTCAGCTGTTGAATTAATTTAATTCTTCTCACAGAACTGAATTTGAGATTAGAAACTGGGTTCTAGAGAAGGTGATACTGATGAAAACACACAGGAGACGAAGAGGGCAGCAGGGCTGTAGCCTCCTAAGATGAGCTGGCTTGCAAAAGAAGCCCATTATTACTGGCATTATCAAACACAACCCCAGGGCAGTATCTGTACAGTTGCTTTAAAAAGAAAAGTTGCTGGTTTTTGTTTTTTTGGGTTTGTTTTGTTTTGTTTTTTTTTTTAAGAATGGTTGCTTTCCTATGAAATTGCAATGGAAACATATTCTTTCTTCTTAAGGCATACTCAAAACTGGGACCTCTGAAGAGAAGGCTGTATGTGGTTGGAACAGCTGTTCCTACTTGTGAGGAACCAGAAGAAATGTCAAGCAGGAGCCACAAAGAGGACACTGATGGTAAATCAGATGGGCATATCACAGCTGGGATGATCAAGGCCTTATTTAAGGACATTGTTGATGAAAACTAGACAAGCTGTGCTATTGACACAGAAATGTAACATTCTTGGTTCATTAAATATTTGCTCTCTTCTGTGTGACATGGGGCTTTGAGGAAACTATTTTAGAGTGCCTGAATCATGATTGTAAGTTTCATGGGAGGTATGTCTGTGTCTGTGTGCAGAGGCTAATTGAAAGGTTCCTTTCCTTACCACTGAGAGAGCTCTTGTGCACTTTTTGGGGTATTCAGTCCACGTAGCAGCACATATATCCACTAAAAGGTCTGAGCTAATATTTAGTTTGTGTGGTTCCCACTTGCAGATGTGGAATTCCCTCTTGATCAGACAGTGAATGGGGAAATGCAGGCTGCCATAAAGCATAGAACTGTTACAAAATACTTAATATTCTGCTAAAACAGAATTAATTTATTCAAGCATAATTCAAATATTGCTATAAATTGAGTGTTTGAATGCTTTTTTTATCTGTCTCCATAAGATCCCTACTTAAATACATTGAAATAAACAAAAATTAATTTTAAAACAATTTAAAACCAGCATAAAATCTCTAAGATCTTAAATATTTTTTGTTTAGAATTGGCCAAATATATTGTGTAAGCCCATATCCTTGGTTTGTGGCTGGTCTCTTTGAACATATATCTTAGTGCATTGATGCAGTGGGGGGCTTTCCCTCTGGACACCCTCTCAGCAGCACACAACAGTTCCTTCCCACATGTAGGCTGTGAGCCATGTGTTCCCTCATTAGAAACTTGTGACAACATTGAATAATCTGATTTAAACCCCTGAAAGGTTAATCAGCTGTTTGGAATAAAGCTTTTTTTAAAACTTACATTTTAAACAACCTGTGTCTCTGTGCAGTATCTCAGTGTATTTACTGGAGTGCGAACACTTTTGGTTTTCCAAGCACGCTCAGCTGTTCCTGCCCAGCAGGTGTCTCCTTGGGCTGCAGGTGAGTCCCGCTGATCTCCGGGCTCCACTGACCAAGCTCCTCCAAGGCTGGGATCACAGGCAAACAGGTAAAGGTGGCACACTCCACCTCACACTGACTCTCTGCTATATGGTGAACAGCAAAGTGAGTTTGGGATGTGCCCCTGCTGTAACTCAGGGGAGTTGCTGCCAAGGCTGAGGTGATTCCTGTCCCTCGAGTGTCCAGGGAATGGGGATCCGCACTTGGGCAGCTCCTGCTGTGTCTGCAGCCCAACAGAAGCCTCCCCTCGGCTCCCCTGCCTTGCTTGGAGTGCAGCACAAGCCCCGTGAAATGGCTGACTTGAAAGAGAGATTAGTTCTGCTCAATGATTAGTTTAGCTTCTCCTTTAGATGCAGAATTAGAATGTGGCTTATGCTGAATGGCTTTTCTGTTAAAAGAAAGGCCTCTCCTTCTTCCCACCACTCCCCATAGGGGATTTACATTTTCTAGTGCTGTAAACGTAGGTCCCATCTCTAGGCTTCTCTTGGCTTATGCCCATAATGCATAACACCATGTTCAGGACATATGGCAGGACAACATCAACCTGCACCTTGGAAAAAGAGCCCTTGCCTCCTCCAGTCAGTTTAGCCTTTTCCCATAACAGCCTGTGTGGGTGAGAGGGAGTTAAAAAGAAATCCCAAACATGCTAATTAGGGTACAAGCCACAGGCAGCCTGCAGAAGCCAGGAGCAACAGCCTGCAGCAAAACATATTTAGTGAAGTATCCCAAATCCCCTTGATTTCTACAGGATTAGCATTAAGGCCACTGCAAGGCTTTCATATGGAGAATGCCGGGTCTTCAGCCCAAGGCATCTGGATTTGATAAATTTGTTACTGGCAAAACCTCTCAGAAATGAGCGGAATGTTGTAAAACAGGGGGCTGATCAGTCACTTTCTGGCAGCATGGCCAGTGCTTCCAAGCTCCACTTGGAGTTCACTACTCCAGTTAGGACCAAGCTTAAAAGAGAGTCACCCCTGCATTTCCAGCATTATGAAATACCTTTTCCTTACTGTGTTACTGTTGCACAAGACAACTCTAGGATAGAAGCAAAGGTCCAGGTATTTGCACATCTATAATTCAGGCTAAACTTTGTTGAGCTGGAGTTGTGTATTTAACTAGAACACAGCTCAAAGAAACTTGCATGTTCAACAGGAAGAAAAAACCCAACAAGTATTCCTTGGAATTCAAAATTAGAGAAATGCAAGCATCACTGAAGTTGCATGGAAATAAAAACTATTTTAGTAGAACTGAGGTGTGTGAGCTGGAAGTGAGAAACATCAATTCACAGAATGTCTAAAAAGCACAATGGGGAGGGGTGTACTGAGAGCCTGTATCCACTCCAGTGAAGAAAGGAGCTGCTTACCTCAGCACTCTGCTGGCTTGAACCCTCTCTGAGCAACTGGATTGTGTTGCTTTATAATCTGGCTGTGCTGGTATGATCTCCCCCAGCCTGAGCTGCAGGGAATGTGGGTGACTTCACTTTTGGTCTGGTTTTTGTGAGGTTTGCAGCCTTCACTGCAGCGAGGTTATATAACAAGGCAATCTTTCCACCAGTTCAGACCTGCACGTTTTGGGAAATGAGGGTAAGAGACTCGTTCTGCAGCATTTGTTCTTGTTTGGCTGCTTTCTGAGAGAGAAGTTATTACTCTGCTTCTGTGGGCTAAAAGGAGTTTGCCAGAATAAGGTCAAGGTAGAAGCTAATGGACTGAAAAGTTACACTACAGTGACAAGCATGGAACAGAGAATCTAATGGTGTTAGCATCTTTAGCCACTGATGTTTTGCAGCTGGATGTTCCTCTGAAAAAAGGCTTTTCCTTGGATTTTGAGTCAACTGTGAAAGTAAGAATGTTTTTTGGAATACTACATTTCAGAGCTCATGTTCTGCAGTCTCCCACAAATACCATATTGTTTTAGGACATGACATGGTAACAAGATGCCAACAACTGTTCCCATATGTGGACAACTGAACACTGAGCCATGCTGAAAACTGGAATTTAACATGGTGCTCGATCTTTCCTCGCTTTCAGTGATTAAACAAGAAGCTAAAATAGTATCAAATAGTGCTTTTCTAAAAAAACCCAGTACTTGAGCAATTGCTGTAGCTGGTACAGGCAAGTTCAGCAGTTAACACCAAGAACAAAGCAGTGAGCCATGCTATGAAAATAAACCTGAGACCCCAGTGTTCCTTGTGTACCGCAGCTGCCGGATATCCAAAGCACTATGCTTGCATCCAGCACATTCTCTGTACCCATTATTACCTTATATAGAAATTTAAGGAAGTTGGCTCTTTGTTCCAAGGCTTTTTGATCTTTGCTTCAGGAAATGTCATCGTCAGAGAAGCAAGAAAATAATTAAATGTTTGACTCACTCCTAGGCTGATCTGTAAACTCAGGGAGGCCATCTCTCATAGTATTACTCAACCTCCAGGTACAAAAAGGCACTGAGTAAGTGGCAGCAATGTTACACCTTCAGGGAACCTGCCCAGGGTTCTCTCCTCCTCACTCATTCGCCTGATCCAGCCAGGATGCAGCTGAGCAATCAGCCAAGTCCCTCTGCTCTCCAGTTTGAACTTGGAACCAACAGCAGCAGCTCACAAATTTTTCTTGTTGGGCAAACTCAGTGGAAGATGTCAAGCCTGTTCCTGCTCTCTCCACTGTGGTGTGAGAGCTCCAGAGGTCAAGTTAAGAGATTGACAACAGGCCAAGGAGAAAGCTCTTGTTCAGTTTACATATGCTGCCATTAGCATTGCTCTTTTGTCTGCATTCAGCACATTTTTTCACTGCCCCTCACATTATCTTGTCAATCTTCTGCTCCCATCAGCATTTACTATCATTCCCAGTGTTTTTAGCACTTAATTCTCATTTCTCTGCCACAATCTTTATCTCAATTATGTCATGGCCTTTACGTTGCAATTCATTTATGTTGCTACAAAATTTGTGTCAGGCTCTGGAAATGGGCACTTTCTGTCTAATGAAAAATGCAGGGTTTCACCCTGTCCCTTTTCCTTGCTGAAGGGCTGTTTGGCAGCTGGGACTGTCGGTGACTTATTCTGGCAGTTGGCTGAATGGAACCTCTGATGTCACAAAGTCACAAAAAGACAGCCTTTAAACACAGCCTGAGGTACAGCTCAGTTTAGTTTGTGACTTTGAAACAAAGAAGACAAGTAGCAAAGGAATTTAGATCTGTCTTCAGATGAAGACTCTACATTCAGACTGTTAAAAAACTCACTTAAGGAGCTGTTCAAGTTCTTGTTCTGGCAAGAGTAATTGTCTCAAGAGGTAAATCCAGTTGTTTTCATTATATAACTCCATGATTTAAAAAAATAAAAATATTGTGGTCATTCCAACACACCAGTTCCCTACACAAAGCTTTAAGAGGAACCACGTCCTCTACCACAACAATCCATCTTCCCCTGCTTGCGCAGGGCAGGCAGCTTCCCCACAGTTTGCTCCTGTAGATTAAACAGCCTTTCAACTCAATTGTGAAGAGAACCAGGTTTTCACAACTCCTATTCTTGAAAAGTGCCAGTAACTAAAAACCAGAATATGTCTGTGCGCTGTGCTTTTTAAATTAAGCTAAACTGAGTGTTATTTCAGTGATACTGAAAGCAAACACTTATTGGGAACAAAGCAAATGAGAAAATACTAACTCAGGAGAATTCCCAGGCCAATCTGTCTGTGAAGAGTGAACAAAAAAAGCAAGGGTTTTTAGCAAGGCCTTCAGCAAGAAAGCCTAATCTGCACAGCAGCTGTTTCAAGGAACAGAACAACAAGCAGCAAGCAGTAAAGGGTAACAGGAGCTCATCATCCCTGCAGAAGACATGGGTTTGGGTGTTCACAATTCTTTGGCACTTTAGTGATTTGCAGCCTCAAGTCCACAGCTGCACAACGGGTCCAAGGGATCAAAGAGATCTAGTAACACAAATCCATCAGCCAAAAGCCTCAAGTTACACTCTGCAGAGACCACCACACACCTAAAATCAAGGCTGGCATCTGTTTTACCATAACCCAGCACATCAGGCTCTGAGGAGGAAGAGGACGAAGGTCTTACCTTCTTCCTTCACACAAGGTCTGGATGGTGTTTCAAAACAATCTGTACCCTGGTAGTTACTGATACAGCTAACAGGTCACAGATGTGCACCTTTTTTCCAGCTGGCCCCCAATTCAACTTTTTTATATTCGGACCACAAGTTGCACTCTGAGGGCACAGTCCCACACTGAAAGCCTCAGTGGGAGGAAGGCAAAATTTTAGTAAACTGTGTATGAAACTCCCCAGACCTGGGCATGTGCATTACATGCTCTGTAAGAGGGTCAGAGTGTTTTTATTTGTGCTTTTAGAAAGAAATTTAAATCTGCTGATCTGTACTGCTCAGTTTATGATATCCTGGCCTCCAGGACAAGCCTCAGGTTCTTGTGAGGAAGAAAGTTCCACTTCTATCAACTCTCCTTGTGTCTAATTACAGAACAGCAAACTCTTCAAGCTTTTCCAGCACTACCTTCTGCTGAAAGATTAGGGAAGATAATAATTTTTGGGGAAATATTTATGCTTCTTGCTCA
Source organism: Drymodes brunneopygia (assembly GCA_013400955.1). Taxonomy (NCBI): domain Eukaryota; kingdom Metazoa; phylum Chordata; class Aves; order Passeriformes; family Petroicidae; genus Drymodes; species Drymodes brunneopygia. Next base: position 1,482,998 of record VZTZ01012080.1, read on the forward strand.
GTTATAAACAGTACAAGTTTATTGCCATGAATACTTGAAAGACTAGAAGATGGTGAAATGTCTCATTAGGTCAGGAAGAAGGAGACCCCTTGTTACTGGAACACCAAGGCTGTGACGCCAGCCCAGGGAAGAAGCTGCATGGATCATGTCAGCCATAGGTTCAGAGTGCTGCACTTCCTGCAATACAATATGCACGTATGAAATACATTTGGTATTTTATTAAGTAAACAATGCAATTATCAGTGCACATTTTAAGCAGCAAAAAGAAAAGAAGCACCTCAGACTTTCATACCGTAACAAAAGTTCTGTGGAAGCTGCATTTTATTTGAAAATCCACCCATTTTTGCTAACATACATTTTAATATTTTAAACAAAAATAGAATCTGCAGAGACAATGCAGCAAGTATGCTTAATTCATGTACAGAATTGCTTTCATATCATTGACTATCCTTCTGAAGGCCCCCACTCCACCCGAAAGTTATGATGTATATACACAAAGCACCGATCAACAGCGCTACTTTAATTCCTCGTGAACTAAATACCCACTAGACATATGTAAGGAAGCTACTTCCCCTTTTTTACTTTTAAAAGGTACATGATCATAAACATGGCACGAGCCAAATGAAAAGGCTTTGCCCCCCAACACACAACACCTCAATTTATTTTTTTTTTTTTACAGAAAGGGTTGAAAGTCTTAAAGTGAAAGCAATTCCTCACATTCATCTTGGAAAGGCCTTATAATGTCAAATGTAAAAATAATGACATGCCAAGCACAAAGCAATAAAGTTCCTTCCCAATGCACTAATGCTGAATTAAAAATGTAGTGCTTCTTCTAGTCAGTTAACTGTTCCCTTGCAAAATCCTAGGCACAGAATTGACTATAAGGATTAATGCGTTTTACAGCTCTTCCCTAATTCCCATATATACTGAGAATTCATGAGATTCAGACCTTTAAAATATTTAGTGCTCTGTATGTCAGCTGAAAAGCATTCTGAATCAGATTCATTCTTTGTGGATAAAAATCAGACATACTGTATACATCCATACTCATTTTCATAAGGAGGTTTTTTTGATACAATATTAATGTTAAATTGATAATCATAAATAAATACAAACAATAATACATAAGGAATGTCTACTGCAAACTGAATATATAATTTTTAAAAAAAGTTAATTTCCATTACTGCTGTGCCTACATTTGTGAGGACTGAAGAAAAGGTAACTGCAGAATTAAGAGTTAGGATTTGACCCTCCCCTGCCCAGAGTCTTGCTTCGAGTTACGGTAAAGGACACATCTCCAATCCAGACAGCATTTCCAAACAACAATATCAACTTCCAGAACAAAGGCTTCTCTTCGTACGGTACCAATTAAGGATATTATTAGAAGCTGAGAGTATTGATGTGTTAGTCACCAGGACAAAAATAGATCTTGGTCTTAATTCATGGCAATTCTTGGCTTTGTTTTTGTGTACTGATGTCTTCTTACGGAGGTGTCCCAGCTTCCTTCATTGGTCTTCATTTCACTGCATCACTTAATGGAAGAGGAGAGTTTGAGAGACTGAAGTTCGTTTTTTTCCTGGAAGTGGGAGTTTACTGCTGAGCACATCTTTTTGGAAACGTTCCTTTCTCTTCCATCTAACACAGTTACATAAACTGAATCTGGAAAGATGAAAAACCCTTGGGTTAACATCCAACAGAAGTAGGACTTCACTATAAACCTGTTTTCTTCAAAAATTTCCATTCTTCTGGTGCCCAAGCTACCCCATGATCTGAAGTTTTGAACAGAAATAAAATATTTTAAAAAATCAGGGCCAGGAAACAACCAAAAACCATCAGGATGTTTTTCCAACGACACCAGCCTTTGGAATAGCTCTGCATTAAAAACAAAATCCACCTAATTATCCATGCAATATTGTCACCAGTGGCAGCATAACACAGACCAACACCATTATGAAGATAACTCAGTCATTTTTCATGTTGAACCAGAGGACGTGCGCAAAGAAAAGCAGCTGCTGTGTGTAATAACCCTACTCTCTGTTTATACTATGAATTCTTGGATTTCTTTTTAATGTTTTCACTCATTTTACTATTGCATTCCCACCTGCCCCTGACTGGTAAAAAACAACACAACTCCTCCAGTGCACCTCTCTACCAAAATGGATCCCTGGCACACGTGAAACAAGCACCTCCTCCTGCATGAAGGCAGCTCTGTTCAGCCACGGGGAAGCTCACGAGCACTCTGCCAGCAGCGCTCAGGCTCTGCTGCCAACAGGGAACTCTGAAAATTTCCTCATGAGATGGCAAATACCCGGTAGCACCAGTTCCTTCTCTTTAACTGCAGCAAGTACCACATGAGCTGGTTCCATTTCCAGTGGACTGAGGCAAAACCACTCAATCAGCCTTTAAACTGCTGAAGTTAAATACAGAGTTTCCAAGTCACTTCCACAGTGCTTCCAATTCAACAAGATTTGGTTTTATTTCCTTCAGAAACAGTTCTAGCCATGTTAATAAAACTTGAATAAGAACTTTTTTGTTTCATATCACAAACACCAGCATCTCCCCAGAATAATGGACAATACCTAAGTTGTTCTACAAGAAATCCTGGAGAGAGAGCTCTGCAAAGGGATCCTTTCCTGAGGCTCTGTGAGGACTCTGACTGGAAGGGCTGGATGCTGCAGACAGCTAGTAAGAAAGACGACAGAGAAAGGGAAAGAAAAAGAAAACAAGGTCTCAGAATGACAGAATATGAAAGCTGAACGTGTAATGAAAGGACAAGGGGAGGTTAAGAGGCAAACTTGGCAGAAGTCAACTATTAAAACAAGGTGTTTGGTCATATGGAAAACAAAGCCTCTTCAATGGCTGGTGTAATGCAGAAAAATAAGCTGGACATGACCCTCCAGAAAGGAAACACCAGTGGCATTTGCCAAACAAGCTGATAACCTCACACTTCCACAGTAGTTTTCTTCAAAAGAAGGTACAAAACATTCAGCCTGACTCCTGAAACAGGTGAAACAGGTTAGTCCTCTCCCTGCTTTACTGGGAAAACTACAGCCTGGCAGGGAGAGATGATGCTGGGGTTTGGCCAGAGCAAGGCAGCTTTCCAGATGGTTTCTCCAGAAGGAATAGCTCTCAGCATCTTTTCTTGTCAAAATAGGATGCATATAAAAAGAGACTGGATAGCGGAAAACAGATAATTCTCAATTTGGGACCTAGGAGGAGAACACGGGATATATTCTGTGAGTAGGAGAAAAAAGGAAAAAAAAAGGAAAAAAAGATGAGCTTCAACTGCTACTGCAGCCGTTTTAGGTGAGAACTGACGACTGTGACTGGTAAGTCTGTACACTCATAAGAATTGCATTCTACAGTCACGTACCTAAAGCACCACACCACAAACTCAGTCATAAAAAGCACTTTATTTAGAGGTGGGTAATATTGGCATTCCAATTGCTGCTGCTGGGAAGGACCAATAATCTGCAGTCTGTACTTGCAGGAGTACCTGCTATTTGTAGATTTATTTTTCCTTCTGTGGTACTACTTTTCCCATTATAAATGGTACTTCATTAAATCCTATTTGCCCTCCCCCCGAGGCAGAATATGCATGTTTTTGCAGTTACAAATCTAAGTCAGCATCCTCCAATTTGGGTTCCTCACTGGAACAGTTTGTTCAGAACCGAGTCACTTGCACTCTGTGCCCACAGCAAAAAACACTGCACAAAGACCTTTTCCTTTGGAAATGCCAGGCACCTGCCAACCTGCACATGACAGGGAACCCACTTATGGGAATTGCTTGCAAGAAGTGCTTGGAGTGTAAATATTGCCATTGCACATTGAAATTTTTCACATGAATGTCTATCTCAGAAACCACATGAGCAGAAGGACTTCCTTCAGGATCACGACATGTTTGATCTGTGTTGGAATCTTCATCTCCTCCTGAAACCCCACTCCCAATGGGGCACTCAGATACAGTCACCATAAATAAATTATGGAAAAGTCATGAGACAGAATGGGAAATGCTTGAGAAGCAGTTTCAGGATATCAGATTTTCCCCTCTTAAACCTGGTTCTTCCCTTTGGAAAGCCACAGCCTGGCACACCCCACCACTCTCCAGGATTTGAGGGAGACCAGTGATACGGTCCAATAGAGTCCTAATTTCAGCAAGGAATGCCTGCTGCCACTTGATTTCAGGAGACATTCTTCCTCCTCACGGTCAAATGCCTTCAACTCACATATTAAAAGTCCTATCAAACCAAGTTGGTAAATCTCCAACCCGTATCCAGTCCAAAGTAACATCCCAGTTTGAAAGCAGTGTGGAAGACTGGTAGGTTAGAGTCACTTGTGCAACATCAGCATGTAACCAGACATGGGGAATTTCAAGAAGCCTGTTCAAGTCAAAATCTGACAAAAAAACCTGACAATGCTATTACCTAGATGCACAGTTAAATTCAGACAAGACACAGCATCTTGCAGTAAATACACATTTTAACAAGATTCCTCTAATTATTAAAAAGGAGGCCTAAAAAAATACATGCAAAGTATAGTTAGACGGTTTCCTACAATGCACCTCTCCAGATTATGTTTTCTAAATAGATCTGAAAACCAGGTCTGCCCTTAGCAGTTTCTAAGGAGAAGCATTTAAAACAACAGCACTGGCCATCAGTTGCTCTAGTGCTGATCTAACTGGAGCAGTGGATTGAGTGCCCCTACTGCCCAGAGCTTGTATGATGTGAAATGCACCACACTGCGCTGCTCAGACAGCAGTCTCACCTCCAGCATCAGCCTCACTTCTCACTGCCTCCAACAAAGACAGCGCTCCCTGGAGTCACAGTAAAACCCAAGAACCCGTCCATAAGCGAGCACTGGGATGATTGCCATCATTAGCTACATCTTGGTTTCCCATGAAACAAGTCTGTCATGCTGTTTTACCATATATTTTAGGGATAATGTGCCAAAGCAAGCATCTCTAAGGTCTGCTTTCTGGCACAAGTCTGTCCTGAACTTCATACCCTGTTCTTACAGTTTCAAACACCCCTCAAAAAAAACCTCCCCTACATCCAGTCAAGAAACAACCACAAAACACACCCAACACACCAACTTCCTCATTTGCTCATTTACCTATTCTCCATCAGCCACGCGATCACTCCTGCTACTTGCCATGTGCAATTGGCTATGTTAACAACTGCAACGTTACAATTTACACAGATGTTGGCAGTAGGCTGAGTGATTTCTTTATTCTATTTTACATCTTAAATTTTGCTTCCCATTTGCTGAACCCATCTGCTTCCCCCTCCTAAGGCCACGTCCTGGGGACAATCACACCAGAACATGTGACACGTGAAGGCCTGATTTGTCCTGATTTTTCCATTGCATATTGGCCAACACAACACCACTGTTGGTTTAACAGTCAAGCCCTGCTGCTGCCACTTTGCGACACTCAGGCCTTGAGATTGCAGCCCCTGTACCTCAGTCAGATCTGGCTTATCTGGAACATTCTGCATTTGCTGTCCTGTATCACATCTGCCATCCCTCTGCTTGAACCACTGATTCTGCCTGCCCACTCCTCAGACACACACTTCCTCCTCACCAACTACAAGGTCATCAAACAACTCCAACCATTCTCACTGTTCCGGGTAGCACAATGTGACAGTTTGCAGTGAGTAATGCCCACTGTTTTATCATGATGAAAATTTATTTTCTTTCTCATGAGAGAAATACTGACCCTAATGATGAATAAATATTTTCAAAGAAAAATTACACACCTTTCAAAACTATGAATGCCTTCTGCACTCAGATTTTCAAAGAAGCAACTGTTCTAGTTTCATTCTCAATTATTTTACCTTCAAAAAACCAAACTACCTTTGCTTTTGACTGCAACAATTAGGAAATTAGTTGTGAGCACATAAAGAGAACACTTGGAAGAGAAGCAAAATAGGTATGTCTAGAGACAGAAAAAATGTATTTATTAAGACTAATCCTTGAGAGTACCAAGTTAGGAACAACAGTTTAATTTACACAGAAACTGGACAACATTAAGATGCCTATTTCCCCAGTCTATTCTCAACTCACTACAAATTGGCAATAAAATTTTTGGCAACAACTTCTTATCTGTCATCATGCTTTTAAGTACCTTCAGCTTTCTTTACTGTAGACAACACCCAAGATCTATCAGGAGACTGGAGGTGATATAATCTGGTGCTTTAAAAGTAAATATGAAAAATAATTTAGCTTTTGGCAGTGATGATGCCATGGACATAACCAGTATTAGAATAATGGTGTTTACAGTGATCCATGTGGGAAGTTAAAGCTGCGTGCCTTTCAGATAACCATGATTTATTCTTTCTTTACTTACCCCAAGAACACATGTTTCTATTTCTTTTACCTTCCTTTTTTCTATTTCTGGCACAACAAGAGTATTAACTCAAACTGTGAAACATGCTCTCAGAAGATCCTCAAGACTCAGCATACAGTAAATTCAGTGTGATATAAGTGTAATTCCCCTCTGTGGCTATACATTAATAAACTCTACTGCACATGGTGAAGCTCTCACATGCAGCCCTTGTTTCATTTAAGATGCTTTATTGATGTCAGGCTTCTGAAAACTCAACACCTTCCAGCAAAACAGACTGTGTGTCTCAGGGAAAACCCTTCTTGGTCACAGCAAATGCTGACTCAAAGGGTGTGTTTTCAACAAAATTAATTCTTACAGGAGCCAAACATTGTCAGATAAGAGAATAAATATAGCTCCACACACCTCACTTGTGACTAATTCCTCTTTCTCCTGTTCTGACAGCAAGCTGGCATTCAACCTAGGCCACGCCCTGCAATGTCAAATGAAGCAGAAAGGCTCACTGAGCTGTTCAGATCCATCTACCTGTTCATAACTCAATCAGGCAGGTAGGCAGGTTTTTTTAGGGATCATTTCAATTTATTTTCTTTTAAGAGAAAAACTCTTATTCTTGAGGATCCTTTTACTTGGTCAATATTTAAAAACTGTCATAAACACTATTTGTCCTCTTGAAATGGTAAAAAACCCATGTGAAAAATACCAAATCACTTAAGTGACAGTGAAGGTGCAAAGCAGCTCACAGAAGTCCAAGACAAAGCCAGTTGAGAACTGCATTTCTAGCTAAAGAAATCTAATAGCATCCCTTTTAGATAAAGCATTTAGAAGATACTCAGAAAAAAACCCTATCCACAAGGCTGCATTTTAAAGAAGACAATGGACATACAGCCCACTGGCAGCACACAGCAGAACCTTTCTTATTAGAGGATCAGACTGAGGCACTGGAAAATGCTTGAGGCTCTTTTTAGTTTCAGCTTACTGCTGAATTCTCATCCCTCCACAGTCTAGTCCCAAACACTGCAGTTACACCAATCTATACTTAGGACAAGTTATACATGAATGCTTTTAAACAGTCACCTATAGAGACAGAGCTCTTTATAGTAAGATCAAAACACAGGCACAATGTATTTCATTTTTCTAATAGAAGTCTGATGTACAGAGTGAACTTTGAAAAAGAAACATCTGATGGGCGAGTAAAACCACACTTAATCCTGGATCTTCAGTCTGCCAGCTAAACTTGGCTCTGCCTCTAACTGCAGTTCACGAACACAAAGTTTTAATGATCTCAGAATTTTCCAAAAATAGCATGAAGGTGGTCAGGGTTGCCCATCCCTTTTTCCTCCTACTTTTTAAAGTGTTTTTTCTACTGTAAAAAAGCCCCTCTCTTCAGATGCCTATTGGATTATAAAATTGAGTTCAGACAGAAATTTCCCAGTGACAGACATTGGTAAAACGAACAGTAAAACAAACCAGTAACAGGGATGTATTTAACTCCAATATTGATGCAGTGAGTTCAGAGTGGCCCCTTGGCACACTCATTCCAGTAGGCTGGGTAATGAATCTGGACACAATACATCCCAGGTAACCAGGGGATTTAAGGAACACTCCATTTTAGGTAGCACTTTACAGGGAAAGGCCAGGTAGAATGGTACTGTTATTGCACATCTTCACTATGCTGCACATGCAGCCTCCTGCAAAACCACTACAGAATACAAAACCCACTGGAGACTACCATGGTTACAAATAGATAGATGTGCCATGTGCCTCCCACTGAGGTGGTCAGGACCAACCACTGGGTGGTGGGTTGAGGTTTCACCAAGTCTGGTTCCATAGTCTTTTCAGACCCATCTAATGCAGTCATGGACATAAAAGGCTACACACACCCTGCAAAATGCCATAAAACAAGCACACACCTTGCACCTTGGGTACTTTATAATCTAATACTTTTAAATGTAACAGGGGAAAGAACAGTGACACATATATTTAGGAAAAAGCTGTAATAGTCAATCTCACAAAGTCACATTCTGAGGTAAAAGCAGCACAGAACATGCCTTTGGGGAAAAAGTCCATCTTCAGGAAAGAGCACAGACATCAACTTTCCTTCTCCTTTATCATTGCCACATTCCCAGAAAAACAATGCCTGGAAAAAACCTACCCTTTTTGCTTTGATAACACCAACTTGCTGCTGCCAACATGGATACAAGCAGATAGGAAGCAAGCCTCCCATGAATCACTGGGCTTGTGCAATAATTTGCCCATCACAAAGAAGAGATATTAATTATATCTATGCACAAAATTAACATATTAAATTTACTTCTAAGGAAACTGCCTCATGTAATTAATTCTCAGCACCAATAATTTGAATATACACACCTGTGCTCCCGGTACAGGGCCAAAGGGGTTTGGTGGTCTCATGACTGGCTGACTGTATATCAAAGTTGGCTGTGTCATTACTGGTATGCCTCCCATCTGTGATGGCTGAAAAAATCCAGACAACGTCAAATCACACACAGCATTAACACATTGCAAGTATTTAAGGAGATAAAGGAAAATGGCAAATGGGTGAAAAGTGTTGGTCATATTTGACATATGGAACCATGTGAGATCCTTCTACAATATTCTGCAAATAAAGGTTACGGGAAAGAAACATTAGAGCCTTTCCAAGGAATTCTCTCAGTAAGAACTGAGCCCATTCAATCTCTTGCTGTAAAGATCTGAAGCACTAAAGCACTTGTTAAGACAAGCATTTGTGCTGGTCCTTCTGCTCCCAAAAGTGAGGTCTGACAGCACTTCTGAGTGTCTCTGAAAGCACAAGCACAGTTTTGCAGCCAGCAGTGCAGTGCTGACAGAGTTCAGGACAAATTTGAAAGCTGAGAACTGTACATGCAATTAACGTTAAGTCATTGTGCAATCAAAGTCAAAGTGCTACCAATGCTCCAGCTGAGCCAAATTACGAGTTTAATGTGTATTAATGGTCTTACAAGTCAGGTTATATTTAACACAGATGCCCAACTCTGGCACTGCTCCTGGCATTCCCCTCAGGCTTGGGTTGACAGCCAGAACAGTCCTACTGAAGCAATCTCCATTCCAAGTAGCTTTTCCCTGACTAATCCTGGTCAGTCCTATTATGCCAACCAGCTGTTTGGGCAATCACAGGGTGAACCCATTCAAGAAACTGGTCCTGATGAAAACACCCTATAAAAATATAAGAACACCTGAACAACTGCTGGCCCAAGGAAGACACAGGAAGCAGTAGCCATGGAATGCCCAGGTGCAGTGCTATGGCACTAAGGAAGCTGCCTGTCCCAGAACACTCACAACATGTGGGAACATAAGGGAAAAGCCTGCACTCGGAGAGGACCATTCTCAGAACTATGGTCCCCACCACTGCTTTAATGAAAAACGAAAAGATTTTACAGCAGGGATTGCAAATTCTGTCAACATTTCATAGATTCCTCACGGCAGATGTCCTGAGTAAAACCTGAATGAGCCAGGGCAGATTTCAGGATGTGCTACGGAGCCCACTGGTCATTTTGTAATGGCCCATCTGACACACCTGCTCAGATACTGCACGTGTTTGAACAGGGAGCAGCAACTCAGGGTAACAGAGCTACGGCTCCTTAATTCCAGTTTCCATTTCACATGGGCATTTAAACCCCACAATAAAACATAACGTAACAACATAACATGCAAGATTACTTCCCATACACTACATAGGTTACCTTCCCCTGCTGCTGACTCAAAATAACTATGAAAATGCTGCTGGTGCCATAAGTGCAAAGTTGTGTAGATCAAGTTTGAATCCACACTAACGTTAGTTTAACCATAACAGCTCTGATCAACGATATGGGAGTTCTTGGATGGGTAATGGAGAATGGTATGATATATGATACTCTCCCAAGAGGCCCTCAAAAACACAGTTGACCACTTCTGCAGTTCACCTACTGAGCGTACACAAGTTTTAAGTCATTAAACTAATTTGGTTATATGATGAAACATTTAACTTCTTTGTTTCCCTTTAATCTGTGAGGCATTTAATAGAATAACTGCTTGAATGAAGTTTTCTTGCCTTTTATTCACCCAGGAAAGCTGTGCTGCATCAAAACCATATTAAAAAGAAGAGCTAAGGCATATAATTTAGGAAATATTTTAAAATTTAAGGTAAGAACAAAAATTCAGAGCAAAAAGCAGGAAGGTCAGGTTTATGACAAAAGCCTTGAGGTACTGGTGTGTCACTAAGAGATACAATTCTCAACCAAAACCACACCATATTGCAGTGTCACAAACTTGCACTTTTGTAGTATTAATCATCACAGACACTTGGTCCCAACTTCAGCAGAAGGTATTTAAGGAAGATTTCACATTACTCAGAGAACATTTCTGTTCTGAAAGCAGCTATTTATACTGACATGATAAACTTATTTCTATGATACACTTATTCCTATGCCAATAAAGACCACCAAGAACAGACACTGTGTTAATTTTCACAGAATCATAGAATGGGTTGGGTTGGAAGGGACCTTAAAGATGATCTAGTTCCATTTTAAGAAGTTTATAAAAAAACAAGTGAAGTAAGGATGGGCAGACTTAATTTCAGACAAACAGCATGTAAGTCATTCAGAAAACAAAAAGTTAATAATTTGGTGAAGAATAAATGAACGGGAGCTGACATTCAGTTTTCAGTAAAAGTTCAGGAAAACAAGAGCTACCAAACTATAAACAATCAAACAATATACAGCATCTGCCTGGTTGGAGTTGTAGGAATTCCACTCACCATCACATAGCCCATCATTCCTGTTGGCGTTGTGGCAGGATAGGCCATTACAGGGGGTGCCTGGTGTGAGAAACAGGGGTGAACTGAGAGAAAAGATCAGGTGCATACTCTAAGACATTGCTTTCTAAGGATCAACTACAGCACTCAGCTTATTATGAACATAGCAAAGAATAAACAGGATTTGCAGTCTGGTGTTAAGAGCGTGTCCTAATTATTTCAGATGGAATACAATACCTAAGCTAAAGTTTCTGGGCCATCTTGGCAAATCTCTAATAGTGTATCTGCTGTTATCAGGTTAGGATTCTGGCTGTCTGAACTAAACTGCAAGTACCACTCTCAATATCCTGTTCAGAGAACACAATACAAGACTCAACAAGAAGTTTGAGAGAAAACATTCATGAAGCAGAAGCACTATTTTTAATCCCATGAAGTATATACATATATTTCAGCATCAAAAGTAATGGTCCACAAGGAGTCTTGAGAGAATATGAAAGACTGAAAGACCAAGTTACCATTGCTTCTGCTGACACTTAGAGGAATTCTGTTTAACCAGGATGGACACACTGTGGGGATTCTCCTAGCTGGCTTTGATATAAATTAGACTCTCACAGGAATAGCCAGTTTGTATTCCCTCTCCCTCACTTGTTCCATTCACTGCATTTGCTAAATATGCTAAAATTCCTCTCAGTATTTGGCAGATACCTTTATATTACCCTGATGTACTTACTGTACTTTTATGAAAGTACAGTACAATTGCAGTCAGACAAAACCCGTGTGAACTTATGTTTTGTAAACAGTTTGGCAATATATATGTAGAAAAACAGCTGATAACTCTTAGAAATATAAATACAGTTCTTCATTTCTTAGCCATATTAGTTATTCTACAGTTTATAATCCACTTTCTAAATTAGTATAAACTATTACAACAAAAAGGTTGGATTTTTTTTTTTCAGACTGAACTGGTGCTTGCAGACATTCAGATAGCTTGCTGTCTATCCACTCCACCTCCTGTTAGTCTCCTCTTTTAGAAAAAACCCAATCATTTCCATGCTTTTGCTGTGGGGATTTCTGTTCAACACCATAAACATTTTTTGGCACACAGACATTACCACTACAGAAAAGAGGCAAATGATAAGCCATTAATCATACTGGCTTAATTAAAGCAGATAAACTGTTTCATCAAGAATAGGGCATCAGGAAAGCTGCTTCTGTGTTCTGTTCTAAGGTATCAGCTGCTTTTTCTTATATAGTAGAGCCAGGGCAACTGGCATTTCAATTGCCACGAGAACAGACAGAGAATCATCTGGACAGTGTATTCGCCATATATTTCACACAGTGAGCAAAGCTATCCTGAAAACTACAACTTTTTTTTGTTTTGCTTATGTACACACACCTACACAAACATGCTGAATAAACTTATTGTTGAGTGCTCAAATATGGACCTACCACCCTTTAGTTACAGAGTTAACTCTGGAATAAAAACAGAATATAGGGAAAGACCAATATTACTGTTGACATAAAGAAAAAAAGTCCTTTGAAATGAAAGTCTGCATTCCTCAGACAGCAAGCACATGTTATTTCTTGCCCTCTGTAAACTACCTGCAATAATTTACTTTTTTCATATGAGCATTCATGACATATTGGTCTCTCCCCACTTAAAAAAAAAATTAAAAAATCAAGATCTACCATAAATGTGGATCGAGTGCCACGTATAACAGAAGCCTGTGAGGTTTCATGCAGTTATTCAAACACAATATTTTTATCTTCATTCAGAATTCACCAAATGCATTAAAGGCAGCACAGACACACACCCCAGCTCTCTGGCAGCAGATGGTATAGTTTAAAGCAAGGAAAAATAATCTTGGTATTTCCCATGCCATCATTCGAGTCAAGAGCCTGCACACCACCTATGAAGTTTGTGTATGCTAGGAAAAGCTCAATTTTTGGCACACCAAAGATTTTCAAATGAGAAATGTGTAAATAGCGAGGAGGTTATGAGATTCTGCAACAGCAGTGGTTAATATCAGCATGCCAGTCGATTGCAAAAAGGCTGTGGGTTGTTTCACTTACGTATTGTGGAAAATGCATGCCATTCTGTATTTCCCAGGGAGAACAATTACATAATGCAATAACACTGGATTAGAAGCAAATACTTACACAACAGAATATACACAGATAGCATTTTAGTTCACAAATACATTAAATGTCTACTCCAACACATTCTTGTAATTCAAGTCATTCACTGAGACAACACACCTGTGATACTGCCATTGTTATTAGGTTTGACATTGGTTTGCATAGTCCATTTATTTGGTATATGCCTTTTTCACCAAAGATTTTCAAAAGCATATTTATTTAGCAAGCAGCAGCAACTCCACAATAAATGGACCAGCAGAGGAAAACAAAGGGTTTTTTTCCCCTCACATAATTTCTTTTTCAAGTTTTTTGTGTTTATAGAACAGTTTCACAGGAAGTGTCTCAACAGTATCTCTCAATAATAAAAGCTGTTAAATGTAATGACTTATCACAAGATGTAGATATAAGACATGAGTTATTAAACAGATTCAAGCACACAGGTAAACTCAAACCACCAGTCATTAAAGCAGGTAAGTAGTTACAATTTCTTCAATATCTACACACTCCCCAGTAAGATCCACATATTTCTCCCTAAATAAAGTGAGTTGATAGGGGACACCTGGTAGGAAAGAGGTGCCAGATCCAGGGAGACAGGCTCTGTCTTTCCAAATCCACAACGCTGCATTTCTACACTGCAGATTCAACCTCCCCTAGTCAGAGTCAGATGCAATAAATCCTTGGGGGTGGTTTGTTACCTGTTCTGTCCATGTACAGTTCTCCAGGTCATTGGTGAAAGGGTGAGTAGGATTCACATGCAAAAATGTTCTGTGAACATTGTGAAAACTACTTCTGTAAAGTCTTAACATGTCATTAAAAGCCTTCCCCCTGCACTGCTACCCCAAAATCCTTGCCAATACTACCTGTTAAAATAGACACGAACTTGCCCATCAAAACTGACATGGATTAAAAGCAACTGCACAGACTGGGGCAGGAAAGCAGTAGTTATATACATTAAGAAAGCTGCAGCTACAGACACCTCTGCAAGTATCAGTGGGGCCAGATCCCACCCCCAGAGCAGGCCAAGTTAGAATGTAACAATGTGTGACCGATCAGCACACCCAGAAGACATTTTCACACGTCCACTTTTCTAGACTGCAAAGTGCAGCCTCACTTCTTGGAATACAGTTTTATGTCAAACTCAGAGAATGGTTTGGGTTGGAAAATCCTTCGATGATCACCTAGTTTCAACCACCCTGCCATGGGCAGGGAAACCATCCACTAAACCAGGTTGCTCAAAGCCCCATCCATCCAGACTTGCAGGGATTGGGGCATCCACAGCTTCTCTGGGAAATCTGTGCCAGTGCCTCACCACCCTCACAGCAAAGAATTTCTTCCTGGTATCTAATCTAAACCTGACCTCTGTCAGTTCAAAGCCATTGCCCCTTGTCCTGTCTCTACATGCACTTGAAAAGTCCATTGAGTGAAACCCAGAGACCCCTACCTCCCATGAGAGAGGCTGCTCAAACACTACTGAAGTTCGTGCTAAACCTGCACATCACATCACAAACTATTTACTCAAATCACACAGCCAAGAAAAACAAATCCCAGTAGTACACAGCTCCAACTGACCACTTCTTCAATTTTCTATTACCCTTTTACTCCAACTATAGACAATTTTCAAATTCATCCATTATATACCACCCTGCAGATCTAAGTTGTAGGGAACTCACTATTTTAAAATGTGCATTTGCTTACCAACGTTGGAGCGTTCCACGCAGTTGTAGGTGCAATCTTGGGTTGCCAGTTGGAACCACCTGTTAGTTTCTTTTCACCTGGCTGAGTCCAGTTTACATCACTTCAAATAAATTTTTTTAAAAATTGTTAGAAAACATTGGAGTTTCTTATAAAACTTCCTCAGGCAAACACCATTTCCACTCGAGAATGAGGCTTCTTTTATTAAGGAAGCTCATTTAGCAAAGGGGTTGATAAAAAAATTCATGACAACATGTTTTGGTTTGAAAAAAGTAAGAAAAGATGTTCAGCATGAGCCCCCTCAGCATCTCAGTCAAGTTGCCCAGTCTAGGTAAGTTAGTGTGTCAGACTCAGGTCAAGACATTTGAGTAAGATTTCAAGACAGCATATTAGGTTTCTGAATGATTTCAGAACTGGCACAGATGGTCCCAATAAACTTGAAATCTGCAAATCCCATTTCTCAACTTTGCTGCTAGAGCAGATGCTCACTACCCTCAAATACACACACCCTGCTTCAAAATGCACTTGTCTAAAGGTCAACCTCAAGACTGAGGTTGCAGTTTCACAATCTTTAAAACCGCTCTGCTCACACTCAGATCATACCAAATATTTAAGGAGTGCTATGACTACCTGCAACAACTACAAAGAAACATTTTGATGAACTGATTTTTTCAATATACCTAACGTCTGAAAGGAATCAGGGTCAGGGCACCTTGCCTGCTGCTATCACTGTCACTGCCACTCAGCCTAGTCACCTTCCAACAGCTCTCAACAATTCCTTACACCTCGTACAAGAAGTACAGTCCCACATGTGCTCTGAAGGCTAATATGACGTTGTCATGCACAGGTTTCAACATGTACATTCATGAAAATTTACTATCATGAAAATCCAAATGCTTAACTTCTGATTAAGCATACTCACTTTTTAGTAGTTCCATTTCCAATGCCCAAATCTGTCACAAGGGAGAAAAAGAGACTACTGAAATTCTGTTTGCTAAAAAGAAATCAGTGAGTATTTACATGTTAGTGGTTCCATACTTACTGCCTACAAGATTGGCTAAAGATGAATCCAGATCATCTGACACTAATTTATTAGGCGGTACTTTGGCAACTGGAAGACTCTGGTTTTGAGAGGCCACTGTTGGTTTTAGGAGACCACCTAGTTCATCAAAGCCTTGGAACAAGAAACAGAAGTGATTTGAATCACAGGGCTCCCGCAAATGTCATGACATTCAATTAAACAAACAGCAAGGTCAACACAATGGCTAAAATACAAAATTTAACCTGGTGATGCTACTCTATACAAGAAGGACAAAACTTACTATATGCCTCTTGATAAAAAAGATATTTACTATGGAAATAAGATTTCACTTCAGTGATTTAACCTATGTGACAATTTTACATGAAATGGATTCATAGTGACTGTAAAGCAGTCAAAACATAAAACAAAGAAAAAATATATAAAGTGTTTCAATCTTACAAAAACATGTATTTGCTTTTAGCAAATAACTGGCTTACAAAAAAAATATGATGTCAAGAGTCTAATGTCAAAAGATCAGAAAATATCTACTTTCCAGATGCTCAAAAGAACAGAAAGAGCACTATGACTTCAATCTAAATTAACTGATCATTTTCTGAGGCAATCTTAACGTCAAAAGAGGAGGCAAAGAAGTGCCAAAAACCATGTTGTAGAAACATAAAATGATGATGAAGTTTTACCTTCTCCAACCACACTCTACAAATACAGACTGAATTTCAGCTGACAGGTTATAAAAATGAAGGCTGTTCAGTTGTGTGAAGTTTTAATGTACAAAATACTTAAGTGAGGGAAATCAGTGTAAACATTTCAGCAGAGTGCAGAAATAGTCTGTAAGGAAAAATGATTTGATTAATGCTGTTATTGACCTTTTAAATTCAGCTTTATTTTCTTCATCTGAAACTCTGTCCCAGTAGTGTAAGTAAATACAGATTAAGAGATTTATACCTCAAGAATGAAATAAATTAAAGAAGAGGACACAAGTCATTTATTTGAGCAAGTGTCTTACCACCAGAATCTGGGACAACATTAGAAGATTTGTTTCCAAACACAGACTCAAAGTCAACATTAAGGCCAGCTGATGGCTGTGGTTGAGCAACAGGAGATGGAGTGAACCCTGTGGGGAAAAAAGAAAGAAATTGTATGTTTTTATACAGCATTTCCCACAAATCCACCTTTATAAGACAAGCCAAATAAATATTTCAGCACTGCAGAAAGACTAGGAATACCTCAAAAGACCAGATTACACCCTGACACTGAGCAGTTTATTTGGTTTTTATTTGAAGTTACTTCTTCAAAGAAAGATTTTGTCTCAAAAACTGAACAGACAGGCCATAAAAGACACTCCCCTCCAAGTGCTTAATCTCTGGATTAAGTATTGACACCTCATTCTTGTACCATACGCTTACAGTAAAATTACTGAGGAAAAAGTCACCATGCTTCTCTGGGAAAAGAAGCTGGCTAGCGCAGAATCTGTTTCAAGATTATTTGACTGAGGATTATTCCCTCCATTTTTTATATTAATCCAGCAATTCTCTTAGATACCAAACCATCCCAAGGTGCCTGAAGTAGTAATACCTTTGATTAGACACTCTTAATACTAATCATTTTCATAGCTCTTAGCTATTTTTGGACACACATTTTGCAGTTGACCATGTTTTGCAGTCAAATTTCTAGAAATTATGGCAAGATATGGGGAAGTACAGCCACATTTCAACTCCTAGTGCTGTCTAAACTTACTTCACTTGTCTCCCACGCATCTGTAGTGTCCTACAAATACACAATTATTTTACAACACTGAAAACTTATTGCAGGACGAAGCATTGCATATGAAGTTCAGCAGCAGTAAGTTGATAATTCAGTAATAGAGAAGGTAATCGCCATTTGTTTGTAGTATTTTTTTAATGTTATATATGATCACATACAAGCACGTGCATCACCTCTATATTCAGGCAATAACAGAAGTAATTACTGCTTTATATGCAAAGCACCAAAAAAAAAAAAAATTACTGTTTTAAATACAAAGCACAAAAAAAAAAAAAAAAAAAAAGAAAAGCAGCAATGCCACCTTGAAAACTAGCTCTTCTGGTTTCTAGCAAAAAATATGATAACATGGAGATATGAAAGGATCACTACTTCAGCAGTAAAACACTGCAGTAGGTAGAAATAACTGACAAAGACTACTTCTTAGATTTTGTTTCATTTGCTGGGACAGCACCTCATTTCAATCTTACTGTTTCTCTCAAATAAGTCACATTTCACCTAAAAAAATTAGTAACCACAGGATGTTATTTTTGAACATAAACTTCACAGAAAAAAATCCAAATTTGGAGTACCCACTCCTTTTTGTTTTAAAGGAACATAAGACTCCTAACTCCATCACTAAAATTTAGACAATGCAGTTTTCATTAAAAACAAATCAAAACAAACTGCATACAGCAAAACATGGGAAGCAGTAATGTGGGAAAAGAGAGAGTAAATTATCAACAAACCAAAATGAGTATCTTTATGATATGTGTAGCATCAAGTTGCAACAAGCCATTTCAGAGACTCTGAACTGCAGATAGGAATTATTTTGATGGGATGTCCTGCAACTCTTAAAACCATGCCTGTATCAATAGAAAACTTGACTTACAGTAGCTCATATTTTGCTTTAGCAATCAGCCTCAACTGAAACAAGCTGAGTTTCCTGCTCTCACATTTTAGAAGTTTCAAGTTTTATGAGGTTAAGAGGATGAGACCATCTCCAAGACAAAACAATACATAAGGACTCCTTTGAATCAGCCCCTGAGAAAGATCAAATCCTGCTCTTGGTATCAACCACCAACTCAGGGCATTTTGTATAACGGGATATTTTGAAAGGTGAAAAGGTCAATACTTTTAATGGAGCTTCTTTGAGTGTCAAGATTTGACAGAGACTAATAATCCTGCTTTTTGAATAAGGAACAAAGGGAACAGAGTCATTTGTTGTATTTAACCTTTTGTTAAATGACTCTCACTGATTTTTATGCAAAGACACTAAACCAAAATGTGACTTTATGGGGCTTTTCCACAAACCATTTACTGAAGGTATTCCTAAGCCTTGCACTGCAGTAATGTTTGCACACCCTGTACAACCTGGTTTGGACCTGTCACAGCCCACAGTCTCTCTAGCAACTATCAGGACGGTGTTCCAGGATCAGCACCAGTATGGGGTTACTATACAGATGTGACACAACTGCACAAATGATTAACCAGTACTTCAATGCAGCAGAGACCTTTTTCTCCTGTTCTGTTGCTAAGCTTAACACTAGTTCAGTGCACTGTTTAAGAGTAATATATCAACAAAATTACCATAAGCAGCACGAACATCCCAATCCATTTATCTTAATGAGGTAGAGCAAGATGAGAAGATACTTATAAACATGCATGCCTTTTGTGTGGTATGTAGCAACAAGTAAACTACAAGAGATCCTGAAATGGGGAGATACTCATTTCATGTTTAAATAAGCCTTAGTTTGGCACAAACTGAAAAAATACATACCACATACATGACCACACACCTGGCGCAAGCACATGAATAACAGCTGGAGCCACTACAACAAGGCACTTGTGTAGTCAGTAACATGTCTACTAGCTCTAGGCACACAGCACATTCAAACTCCTGTGTGTGTGGTGAGGCTGCATCCCATTACCTACCTCCAAATAGACCAGCTACAGAAGAAGGCTCATTGCGGAAATGAGAAGCGTTAGGGTAAGCTTGAGGACCACAAAAAGAATCTGATAAGGGGTATCACACAAGAGAGAAAGCCAGGAAAGGAGAAGAGGGACAGTTACAGAAAGAGAACCAAGATACACTGTTTATCTGCTAATCAAAACTTTAATTTCACATCAGTCTATAAAGCCACATATAGTCTAATAACATAGAACCAATGGAATGAAATCAATACACATCAGACAGATGGTAAGAAACAAGTTTACACAGTCTCTAACACAAAAGGGGAAAGCACTGTTTCAATGGAACAGCTATATTAGGATCAATTTTTTTTCCAATAAAATGCCATGTTTTACACCCTTGGAGGAAAAGAGTGTAAAAGCTTCAAGGCATTTTTCTTATACCTGAAGCATATTCATACTTGGTTGCCACAAAGGGATTTAGTTGAGTAAATGGATTGTAATGATCTAAAGAACCAGAAAGAGTTATTTTAAATCTATGTTCACATTATCGTAGCGCCTTGATCGTGCTACAGCTAAAACTGCACCTACATGCCCCATTATCAATCTGTCAGGAGGCCACCCTTTGGTTCTACATATATCCTTAGAGCATGAGACACTGGAAGGGAATGCAATGTGTCAATGCCATCCATTTCCAGTGACTTCAGAGCTGTCATGTGATAAATACTACAAAGACCAGCAAGCACCACAAAAACCCACCAGGGTCCTTGTTCACAGCCCTGCATTGCTGCAACTTTTTGTGCGACTGCAGAACAAGTTTAACAGATGAAACTAACCTAAGTAACCATCCTACTAAAAAAACCAGCTGTATTTCAAATAATCATTCTACATTTACATGAACCATAAAAATTTCATTGGAAGCATGGAAAACACAGATTATCACACAGCAGTACCAACTTAAAGTATTTTATATATATTTAAAGATATATTTACTTGCTTGCTTTCCAATAAAGAAAGCTTATCTTTCTGATAAAGACAGACAGGCTAGGAAACCAGTTAGTTAAGGTGACAAAGTACAGGTATTATGAATATCTTTGAAGAGATAATCCCTTTCTTTTACCTCTGTTAACAAGTACCAGACGTATAAAAAAAGCCTCTTTGTTCTAAGAGTCTGTATTTTTCTTTGATCAATTCTAGTGGGGTTCAACCAGCATAAATACAGCCTGTGGTGTACAACTATCTTTAAATTTGCTTGGTTTAATAGAACTGACATGTAATTAAGTGATTTTTCATCTATGAAAACAAACGGAACCTTCATACTGAAAAGTACTTCCATTACCATAGAGCTGCATCAACACAACTGCTAGTGAGACAGCCATGCTGAACCATCTCCAAAGTCAGATGTGAACAGTTTTTAACAGGTGAGTTATTAGTTTATTGCCACATAGGTAAACAGTCTGAGTAGATTATGCATCAATGTGTGCATGGCTTTATCAGTTTTGTTAATGACAACATGACTGGGGCAAAAACATCCACTGTCATAAAAAAACAGATTAAGCTCCTTTGTTTAAAAAGAACATTTCAACCTGAGGAAGAAAGTAGCAGCATTTTCTTTTCTTTCTCAGGCATATGCAGCATTTTACCTTAAAATTCCCAAATACAAGAGACTTTGTAAAACTGCACTCAAGCAACTGCTCTAATTGTAACTACGTTTCTTTACATCGGGTGAGAATCCCATCTAGGCAGCCAAGCAAGGATTTTAACACCATTTTCATGGTACAGTTACTAAATAAAGTTCTACCATGGCACAAAAACAGCCCCAAATGACCAGCTTTTCATTTCTGAAAGGCCCCCAAAATATATTTTAGAAACTGAAATAATGTTAAAAATTTTAGAAAATAGGAAATTAGTTTAAAATGGTACTTTACCAACAAACATTTCATGTGTGGGTGTCCTACTGGTGAAAGTAGATACATCAGAAGACACAGACAGATGAGCAGCATCGTTAGTTTTTGTAAGAAAAGGATTTAGGTTTGGAATGGCATCATCAACACTATCAACAGTAGCAGAAAAAGGATCTGTTCAATTCCAGAGAGCAAGAGAAAGAAGAAAAGGGAGACGAATTTAGTTTTCTCCTGCCATCTCTAAGCTGGGCATGACCTAGCTAATTATTTCATTTTCAAGAATTACCTGCTTTCTACTCAAGAAAAGTAGTGCAGATGCTAGCTAATAACTCCTCCTTTTTTTTTTAATTTTTAAATTATAACACCATCTTATAAACTGCGCTTCTTCCTGAGTATGTTTTCGACTGAAAGTAACTATGTTATTCCTCTTTAAACACGATCACTTTTTGTTTCTCACAGTCATGTCCTGACATTTGCAACAACATCTCTGGAGCAGAGGCTGCCTGTCAGCACTACAGAACCTGAGGTGCTATGAGAGGATTCAACTCAGTAACATCCCCAAGGCAACTTTAAAAACCTGAACAAAAGCACCTGAGCTGAACTTCTCCAAACTGTGTTTATGGATTTTTCTGTTACTGAGCGTCATGAAATTTTCAAGAGCTATCATTATACCAAGGTAGCATACAGCATATAAGCACCTTCCTTGCTACCTGGGACATCAGGAACAAAGCAGCTTGTTGTGGATATGCTGTTACCTGCAAGCAACAGACTGCTCTGCTTTTACAGAGAGCAGACACTAAGCCATAATGAGGAAAATGTTCCTTACTAAAAAACTATCACACTTTATTGGAATGAAGGAAACATGGATCTATACAAGTGACTTCCCAAGGCATACAGGAGTTTCAAGGTTTCTTGAGAATGGATGCAACTGCCAAGCTCATGTACTCCTGTAATTCAGAATCTAACAGATAAACTGGATAGAAAAGGAAGCTACAATCCTTGTTGACTGGAGGAGCTATGGTTTAGCCGTCTGGTTTCAGGGCCCATGAACCCCTGATTCAAGAACTCACTAGGTAAGTTCTTAGGTTGTACTTAGTCCTACTTATCATGGTGCCCAGAACTGTAGCTTACTCTTCTAGACAAAACCACTACAGAGAAAGTTCTGAACAATAATTATAGGAAAGATGTCTTAAATACTTCAGTTCCTATTTTTTTTAACCTGGCCAGTTTATGCATTTATCTACAACTCTTGTAAATACTATCGTGCTGCATGCAGCAGTTTTGAAGTGCAAATTATTTTCTTTCCCTGAATCTGACCTCCTGATTCTTAGCTGTAAGTCCCACACAGCTTCATAATATGCTCAGTTAAACAAAAGTCCTAATGGAAACCAATTTTAAAACCTCTAACTACATTATTCCTTGCAGGGTTAATGCATGCTTTGATTTACTGCAAGCTCAAGATATGTTATTAGGTAAGACCTGACTTCTCCCCCAAATTGCTTGGCTATGTTGCAAGAATGAGTGAGGTACCTTAAAAGATCTTTTCCTAAATCATTCAGTCAGCAAAATGACAGTGTCCAACACTGAATAAAAGGTAAGTAGAATAAGCTGATATAATATTTGTAATATATAACAGGAATACAAAATTATGTATTGTCCTATGTATGTTTTATATAGTGGACATGCCAATCATCTGGTCACCTGAAACTGAGTCCTTGCTTTCAGCTACTCCTTAAAACTGCTGTCTACTTTGAATGCCATTTTAGAAGATGTAGAACAAACAAATCTGACAATAAAAATTGGGCAGATTGTCTGTTCATCAGGTCTTCCTTGCTCTTTCTGTTGCTGCTTCATATTCTGCTGATTTTATTGGTTCTCTTTGTATTTATTTAGTAAGGGGAAAAAATTCAAACATGGGTCAAAATGTTCATTTCCACACTGATAGATTTGTTCTGCTTCTGAAGTTTAGGTACAAATAGATAGCTGGCAAGCATACCAGCCACAGCTGGAATGGTCTCCAAAGAACCCCAATAAATAATGCAGAGAAAACAATATGGAAGAAACTAAGAAGCACAAGTTTTTAACTATATTTGTCTGAGTCTACTGTCCACTAAAATTATTTTACACATGCACTCATCCAGAAAATAACCACAAACTACTTTCGGTTCCCAGTTCCCAAGGGTTGTATATGGAACTTCCTGTGTTTTGAGTAGTTAGACAATATAATACAACTTCAGATTTGCTCAGAAACATAATCTGTCCGCAGATTCTCTGCTTGTTAGCTTCATTCTAACTGTAGTCGGCATGTTCAATCTTGTCCAAGTCTCAGAACTTGCCAATGCTAGTAACAAAAGTAACTGAAATTAATTGGGTTTGGATAACTTATATCCTTGCATATTCAAGTTTTAAAAATTGCTGTTAATCCTGACAGCAACACCGCAATGTTTCTAAAGCCCAATTTCATCCTTGAATACAACACACGGCATCTGTTTATGTCAATAGAATCATTCTGCACCTGCATGATATCATTAGGCATTAACAATTCAGGTGCATTTAAAAGAGTAGCTTGAATTTTGCAAATCTCTACCTTTAAGTTATCCAATTAGAAGTACTTTGCCCAAAAAGACAGTGACAAAGGATTTTCAGTGGCATCTTTTACAGTCTGAAATAGGTAAACTGAAAACATACAATCACAGAACCCATTCCCAAAGAGTTTGACCTTGTTAGCTTTAACATTTTTGGAAGCACAAAACTAAAGGCAGTAACCCAAATATAACGCTTCTGTAACAATTTATTGGTTTATTACACACCTAAGAGCTTCTGCATAAAATTTTTAACAGTAACTGATTTTAGCTGATTTGATACTCAAAGCCACCATATACACCAAATACAAACATCATCATGTCAGAAAATTACCTAAGGGAGGGATGCTGTGCAGTGGTTAGAGCACAGGACTGGAAATAGTTCAGGTTCCCTTCTTGGCTCTGCCACTGACTTGCCGTATGACTTCAGACAAGTCAGTTAATTGCTCAGATTTCCCCATCTGTAAAATGTGGAAAGCACTTCTTATCTACCTCACCTGTGTGAAGTGAGTGCTCGTGTCTGTAAAGCTGAAGAGCTAGGGGGTTTTTGATGAAAGGTAACACAAAAAATGGTCATCCCAGAATTTTAGCCTAAAATTTTAGCAGACAATCCAAAATCTTCACAGTTAATTGTTATAAGTATCTAGAAATGTGTCAATAGTGTAAGCAGATATATCAACCACTATTACTGAAGACTCGTACCATGAGCAACACAACATTGAACAAACAGACTTACAGGCTCAACTTTCAGGTTAATAAAGAAATGCTAAATTATGATGTGACCTTTGAGAGGAGAGTTCCCCTTTTCTCTCACCCACAAAACAAACAGGACAAGCTGAAACAGAAGGTATTTTTCAGAAAGCAATCAAGATGAGCCAAAACATTTTTCTCCATTTCTAAACTCTAAGCCTATTAAAGCACTGCAATTTCTATGCCTAACTCCTTACACTCCTCACTACATCTTTCTCCAAAGATGCTTGCTCAGCAAAACTAAAGAACAAGTAAATTATTCATTTATTTTAGAAGCTGCCACATATATTAGTAGTGCCTTCGTCACTCAAAATTATGTTATTTCCCTACAAGCAAATGTGAAGGTACACAAAACAAAGTACACAGCAAAAAGGAAATAGGGAAGTGGTATACATACACAGCTTATTATGAAGATACATTAGATAGATGGAAAGATGTTAAGAAGTGCTATAGCTCATAAAAAGAAATAGGGAAGTAAAAATTTAGAACAGGGTTGTTCTGATGCCTACAAAACTTCCTGAAGCAGCAATTCCCAATTTCTCACATCATAAAAGAAAGCATTTTTGCAAGCATCTAATTTAGAAAAAAATTATCTGGAAATAGCCTAAGAGTGCAGGAGTTTACTATTTTATTAAGTGCCATTTATGTAGAAAAGTAAAAAATCACCACAATCTCCCCCCTCCTCTATTATAAAGCTTTTTAATCCTCCACCAGTATAACCCAACAGCGTAAGCAGGCAATATGCTACTGTATCTGAATTATTCTGTAACATTGCACAGCAGAAAAGAACTTTGAGTAAACATCGAAATCCTCCAGCACTCAAACCAATCTTGAAGGAAAACTCATGACCTTCTAGAACTCTCTTGCTTGACATCTTGGTTTGAGGACCTGACTGCACCAATACAACCATCTCACAACTCATTCAGTTCATCCTAGAAACTGGGCAGAATGAAAATTTGGGTGTTCTGGAGTAGATTTCAGAATGAAACATATAAATTTTGTCCCTTCACTTAAGAGGTCCGACTGCAGCTTTTTGCTAATTTGCTGTTGTAGTTGCATGAAATATAGCACAGAATTTTTAAAGAGAAGCCTTATTATTACTTCAGTAACTAACTCTGGCTTTTCTTTCTATGCATATTTGTCACAAGTGCCTCCTTTCAAGCCTCATCCAAGTTCTGCATTATCATCACCAGCAAATTTGATTTAACATTAGACAAGATTTAGAATATGTTCCTGTGTTTGCAGCACAGTCTACTTCATAGACATCTTCACTGAACTGACTTCTAAACAGCTAAGTTTCTGCAGCTGGCTATATGACTCTTGAAGACAGCAGTTATGAGGCTGACAGAGCTGGTCAACAATTAAGGTACCTTGCTAGTAAGAAGACATACCAAAATAATTTAGAACCACCACACACTGCTACACTACTTTCATCTATACACAGATTTTACTTTTTCTGATCCCTTTATTCACTTGTAATGTCTTAGTAGGATCTCTTTAAGGAAGAAATAGCCCCCAGACTAGGGCAAACATGTACAGGAACATGGCCACAGGAATTAGAACCTTAATCCAACTCAGAATTCTTACCTCCCCAGGTACTTCCTACTTGTGGAGCAGCAGATATAGGATGTACAGACGGATGAAAAGTTGGCTGCAAATCAAGCAGATCATTTGGCAGCTTTGAAGTGCTACAAAGATAAATTAATACAACTGTTTGAACTACATCAGTTTTCAATACAGGCAAATGCTAGTGACTGTCAACAGTAATGAAAGCTTTGTTACAAAATGGTTATTACAAAATGGATAGAATTGAGCCAAAATCAGAAGGGCTGGTGAACTCCTCAGTTCTGTAAAAAAGTGTTAATTTAGCAAGATAAGTTGTATGCTATGCCAAGGAACTTTTGTCAAAGCTGTCCAAAACAAAGACAAGTGCCCTCACAGTCCAACACCAGGGCTAGGAGATGTTATGTTCAGAAATCTTCATCAACTTTAAAGGCCACCTCCTGAAAGCTCTATAATACAACAGAAACAGATGGGCAAAATAAACTGTAATGGGCTACACCACCAAAATGTTACCCTAAATTCCATAACTCCCATCTTTCCATTATAATCACAGCTGAGAAGCTGCCTTACAACTATGAGCTATTAAAGAACTTTGGGGAAAGCAAAATGTAAGAGGCTTTGAAACACTTGATCACACATCAGGCATGTGAATGAAAACATATTTAAATGCACATTTTAGACCATTCAAAACCAAACTGAGATCTTATAACATCGCATGGAAATTAGAAGGGAAAGCTTATATGCAACTGCTGCATTTAAATTAATGAGTCCAACAATAACAGTTAAATTCATCTGCTTGCAGAGAGTTAATTTCACACTTTAAAAAAGTCTTTGGAAAAAAAGAAAAAAAAAAAAAGAGAACTGGTGTTCTCCCAGAACCTTTTAGGACATGAAATGAACCTAAATTTGCACATATGGCTTCTACTATGAACAGAAACTGAATCACTGTGACATCCAAATATCTCTCTAAATGAGACCAGCACAAGAGTTTAATGGCTAGTAGTGACATTCCAGATCTCTGTGTATTTTCTTGTCCACCCAATCACTTGCATAATTCACAGTTTTCAGTATTGCTCAAATCATTTCAGCAGTGATTGCAATCATATTTTGCCACTACTGCTCCTATTAAAAAGCAGCATGGTCTGGCACTGCCCTGTAACGTCAGCAGCTGAACAAAGATAATTTTCAAGGTAAAGCTTGTTCAAGATAATGACAGGGATTAACCAGACACATTGCATCTAACACACTGAACTTCTGACCCAGCACATCCCCTTCATGACAGCTCCTGCTGTAAAATCTGTTCTTTGCCCATAGCAGTCATTCTGTCAGCAAGTAAATTTAAACACAAAGAAAAACTAGCATTTGGAGTTTTTTTTATAAGAAAACACTCTTGCCCTCACTATGCAGCATTTCTGTCTGTTTGAAGTAGCTTTATCAGATGTTTCTATGTTTCAGACCTCTTAAGAAGCAAGATCAGACACTCAAGTTCAAAGCACACACCCATTTCAAGTTTTCTGGCCTCTGAAAAACAATTTTTAAAAAAATCCTTTCACTAAGAAGTCTTTCAAGTAACTAACACTGACAGATTCTCTAGCTTCTTATACATGACTCGGCTATTTACCACATATTTGGTGTCAAGCAATTTCCTGCAATAGCTTTCAAAAGGGAAAAGAAAGCTGTCAAAAAAGAAATAATTCTTACATGAGCTCTAACAGAACAACTAAGCAATTCCTTCAGGTTTAGGATCACACTCAAAGCAAAAATATGACTTCAGAGAGCCACTTCCTTCTATACTGATAAAAGCACTATACCTTCTGCTGCTGCTATTTTGACAGGTATTTTACAGAATGAAGATCACACACCTGCTCATTCCAACAGCTCCTGTTAGTCAAAGATCAGGATTAGCATGCAGAGAGTACTCTTGCACTTTCTTTGCAGGTCCTTGCAGAGATGTTCCAGATACAATACAAGACTGCAAAACCTGCCTCTTATTTCAAACCCTGTTTCAGGTTTTTCTTTTTCTGAAAATCTAATCAGAATATTTGCCACTCTGCTTTAAAAGATCTAGAAATGCATTTTCTTTCTGAGCTCTCAAACAGAATTTTTATTTGACTTTCCTCAAATTTACTCATTATGTTCCTTGGGAACAAAACCTGTGTGGTTTACAATTCCAACTGTCTGGCTTACTGACTAAGAACAGCTACAAGAGCTGTCAGCAGTCAGTTCATAACAGAAACTTCTGCAAACACATGATGAGAACACAGTTTTATGTTATTTATTGCAATAGGCTATTTTTCCATCAGCTTCACTATCATTTCTTATCACATCACTAATGTACTCTACACACAACCAATCTTGTGCAATATCCACTCTGTGGCAGCAATTTAGAGGAAACCCTTGCTGCAAGACATCTCCCAGTGGAGGATTCAGCATACCTGTTCGAGGAGCTAGGGGTAGAAAAAATATCAATGGCTGGTGTAGTCATCATGCTTCCTGCTGCAGTTGACACAGGAGAAGCTGCCGTGGTTAAAGAGGTATGAGGTTTCTTTGCAAGTTCTTTTAGACGTTGCTCCTGTTGGGAAAGTGAGCTGGCATAAGAAATCTAAACATTTGTGTGTATGACACTGGAGGTAAATAAAGCAGAACTAAAGAATTATTTATTCCACACACTAGTGTTAGCCACTTGTAATTACAACAGTCAGTGGTGCCACAAATGCTTCAGAACACTATTTTAACAAACCCTCTGCAAACTGTGGTACATCATCTAAATACCCACAATTTTACTTCCAGCACCTTGCTAACAGTATATGTTCAGTATTTATAACTGTTTGTCCCTTTGCTCCTTTAAGAATCCTAATCAGCTATCAACAAGAACACAGGAAAAGCATTTCCAATTACAAATTCTGTATGCCTACCTTTAAAGCTTTTAAGCGAGCCTGTTCTTCCTCTAACGCAGCTTGTTTTTCCCTTTCATCCACTTTCGTGAGGGACAGGCCAGTGCTTGCAAGGGAAGAGACTGCATTGGAAAGGGTGGCAGCCCTAAAGTAATTGGACAGGAGAAAAGCTGGCTGTTAACAGATGACACGTGATAGGAGCTTCTAAACAACACTTTGCTTGTATCCACCCAGTCTCCTTTTGAGCTCTCTATAACATTGGCTGTATCTTACACAGTACAAGTGAAAAGTTTAAATAAGACACACTATATGAAATGCAAAACTAAAAATGTCCAGGAATCATGCTGTCCACTCTACTGGTTTTTGGATTTTCCACCTTAAGTGCTTCCCCCTCCACACTGCATCACAAAATTTACGTCTGAAGCCTCTGCTCTTTTCCTGTTTGCCTAAAATGACATTATTTGTAGGCACACAGCAATCTCCAATCATCTGGGATCCATTTCAAATTATTGTTAATTTAACAGGCTTAGTGAACAAACTATCAATACTTCTAATATATCCCAAAGGAAAATTGTAATTTGTCATCATATTTAAGAGTATGCAAAAAGATTTAAAACAAATGCTTAACTTTTAACAGAGTAGTCTTATAAAAGAAAGCACATATTCTAAAAAGTAGTGATTTAAGAAAATAGTGCCCTAATAGTCACTACCATAAAGAACTTATAAAATATTACTGCCTTATTTTTTGAACATGCAATAAAGAAACACTATTTAATCTTACAAGTCTTATCCCCAATATTATGCTTTATTAAATCCAAACAATAAAATTTATCATGTAGAGGACTTCTCTACATTGCCTGCTGTATTTTGGAAAGCACTCATGATAATTTAATGCCTTACATCATATGCATTATGGCTTTAACTTCAAATCACTTCCAAAATTCATTCTTAAAGGATTCCTGGAAGCACTTCCTTGCTTTGACAAAAAGGGATTAAAGCTGAGATGTAAAAGTCTAAGGACACGGATTTATTCATGGTGCATAAAATGAACATCTGCAGGCAGTACATGAAAGAAACTTAGATCCACTTCAGAAGTTCAGAATCAAATGCTAAAAGCATAAGTAGGGATACTAGAGGAAGCTCTGGCAGGTCCTTAGATGCTAGTTCTGTTGACTTGGAAGAAGCTGTTTTGAGATATGACAACTTGCTAATCCATCATTGCTCATACAACGTCTTTAAGAAAGACTCCTCAAATCTTAATTTACAATGAAATTGAAAAAAACTGATTTAACACTCGATTTGACAATTGTCCAAAAGGACAAGGATATAAGCACCTGCTTGCAGCTGTGGAATCTTTGATTTTCTTCCCCTCTAGAGAAGCTAAATGTTGTTCCAAAGCATCAAGAAGGCTACTCGGTGCCTGCAAAGAGAGACATTGGGGAATACATCTGAAGAAACCAATAGTTAAAATACTTTCAGAGTATGCAACTGTAGGGCAACAGGTACAAGAGCTCAGAATACTTCTACCCCCTCTTGGCATTCTGTACATATTTAATGACTTCAAGTAAAGGGTGATGTATTCACCTTACTACGTTATTACATCACAATGATCCATTAAGGACTGAAATATGTCAAGAAATGTTAAAATTAACAGCTAGGAAACAGCAAGCAGACAATCAGCAGCAGCCAGTATTTTAAGAGACACTAAGAAGGAAATTGTAGCTAAATTCATTTCTCTGTGCATGCTCTGCAAGCCTTCACATTAATTTCAATAGGCATAGAGCCAAAAGAAAGGTTGCTAAAAACCACAGCTTTGTAATATCATGTAAGAGTTTCATTATGTGACCTCACAGATATAAACTGCGCCTTCAAGCATGATGGAAATAAGGTTATCTTAAAATTCAATTAGAGAATGACAGAAATTATATAAATATTTTACAACAGGACCACTGAATATAAAAGCCAGGCTCTGACAGAGCTTGGATTTAATAACAAACTTAGAAATAACTTGGTGACAATGTATACAAGAATGCATAAGTGAATACCATAATGGCAGGTTTTTCTGATTATGCAACCCCAAAACCAGACAGACATGCACTGGCAAACACATAATAGGTTTATCTACCTGTGAGAGATCTGGTATGTCTCCTCTGTCAATTCCAACTTGCTGTAATAAAACAAATGAGCTTTAGAACCTGCTTGCTTTCGTTGAAGGCAGAGATGCTCAGAAAGTAAACAACATTAAGATGAAGTAATGCAAAAAGCACAAACCTGCTCAATATACATTTTAAATCTCCTGAGTGTGTACTCTGTATGGTTGGTTATAATAAATTCTTGTTAAATGTATACACATTGAAGTAGATGTGTTACACAGATATTTTAACAGATAGAGCCTTAGAAATAAGAGTAACAACACAGTGTTTTAGAACCTAGAGAAGTTTGCCTATCTCATCACTTATATGGCAAACTCTCAGACCTACAGATATACAGGATATATTTGATGAAATAAAGCACTTTTGAAGTTTTGTAAAGAAGCATTTTTCTAAAATGCAGCTGAAACTTAGGATGTTTGTAGCTGGACATACACTGTTACAACAGAGAGGTCAATACTCTCAACTTAATTGACAGTGCTACCAGCTGAAGACAGTATCTCTGACAGAGACACTGTCAGGACAGACAGCAGGCCAAGCTTGAAGGCTTATTTTCTTGTTAAGAAAGCTATGAATACCAAGGAAATAAAAAGAAGAAGAGTAGCACATCTCAACTGAGGAATTCCACAATACTAGGACATCAACTTAGCAGTGCTCTAGAAACAAGAAGGCAACAGACTAAACACATTTTTTTAAAAAAACCCCACAAACTAAACTGCTTTGCAGTGTTTGTAATTGCTTTTCCCTCTATGAGCACACCTATAGCAAGAAATCTTTAAGAAATCACAAGTTTGTTTGTTTGTCTCAGTTTCTTATTTGTGAAGCTGTTATTTCAACTAAAAGTTACAGCAGAATGGTGGGTTTCAAACTAGAATACAGCCGGAATCATAGAAAGCAGATCACCATGAAGTTCCTTTATTTGTTTAAAGCAAGGCTATTCTTCAAAGAAAGCTCACAAGTATCATATAACCAAGGAAATTTTAAAATGCACATTAATAGACTGTACTCATGTGAAAGATAAACCAATAAACACTCCACAGTCAGGCTTTTCAATACAGCCCTCAAATGAACTAATCACCAGGGTAGAGATTAACAAGATGAGAAAACAGCAATTAAGCAGGAAGGAAGAAGCACCTGTTTTACAATAAAATAAGCACTTTACAAGCTGTTTCAAATAAAGGTTAAAGTTGACTGACTTAAGTTTACCTCTGCAACTTTAAGGAACTCTGAGATCCGCGTCATTCTAGTGAGGAACTTCTTATATATATCAAGGCCCTCTTTGCATTGGTTCTTTTTCATATCAAAGTATTTTTCTAGAAGCAGGGAGAACATTTGCATTAAACAAGAAATCAAGATTTGCAAAGGATATGCAAAGTAAAAGCATATAAACCAAGACAAACAAAATACCTGCAGATCTGTTATTATGGTAACTGCAGAAGTCACTTTGCCTAACTTGCACCAAATGACAAAAGCTCTGTCAAATGTGAGCTATTGATTCCATGCATGCAATTACACCTTACCTTGCAGGTACTAGATACCACAAAAGTATAACCACCTTGAAGAGGACAATCAAGTTTAAGAATAGGTCACCCAAAGAAATGTAAATTCATCTTCTTGGAAA
The DNA here is from genome assembly GCA_013400955.1 of Drymodes brunneopygia. Classification (NCBI taxonomy): domain Eukaryota; kingdom Metazoa; phylum Chordata; class Aves; order Passeriformes; family Petroicidae; genus Drymodes; species Drymodes brunneopygia. The sequence continues at coordinate 1,516,094 of VZTZ01012080.1, forward strand.
GAAGAAACAAACAAAAAAAGACAGTTTTACAATCTGGCTGTCAAATATCTACTATATTCCAGTGGCTAGAAATCAAGCGAGATTTTGATCTTCTCTGGAAAATTGATGCCTCTTATTATGGTCTGGTGAATGAAGTACAACTGATTAGAAAACACCAGTCCTGAAAGCAAGAAGGTCCCACCCTTCTTTTGAAAAGCCCTTTCAAGGCCTATTTCTTTTATGAAGCTTCACTCAAAACATAAGTGAAAGCAACTCTATGTTACTTCTTACCAAGGGAAAAGAAGCAGACAGGGGCTTCAGACTGGAAGACTGACTTCAGATTGTCCCTCACTGACTTATTCAGGATTTTACTTTTCATTTTGCAAGCACTGGGTAATGACAGCAATCAGGTAGCTTCATCCAATCAGAGAATACAACAAAACCAAGGAATTCAACAGATTACTTTCAACTTAATTATTTTCTAAATTTAGGCTCCCCTTCACCTCCAGTATGTGCAAGTCAAAGGGCCTTAACCCTGAATTTGTAATTCTTCTTAAAATATAAGGTATGTTCTAGGAACATAAGACAACCAATCATGGGAACAAAGCAACATTGAAGATTCAACAGTCAAGCAATCACTGATGTTGTGACTGCAGATTTGTAACAGACCACAACTGATCCTGTTTCTTAAGAAAAACACCAACCAACATTAATATCATAATTCAGGTTTGCCATGCAGTTCAATAAGACCAAATTAAAAAAAAAAAAAACAAACCCAAAACCAATGCACACAAAACCCCCAACAAAGCAGTGCAAGAAAAAAAGGTGAATAAAATCTTGGATGGGCTTTGCTTTCAGATTTTCCCCAACCCTGTGTGCAAAGCAACGTCAAATGCAACCGCATACACAAACATGGGAAATAGAGTAAAATTTTCATGTTTTACAGTAAGACTATTTCAGTTTCTCAAGAGAGCAGCTCTTGTGAATCAATCACTGAGTTCCCCCCAGAGCTGAGCATTGCAGAAAGCAGTTGTATTTACCCAAGAGGTTAATAATCCCTTCGTTATATGCCGCAAACAGTCTGATGGCATCTTTGAAGAGGAGCATGAAGGCAGCATTAATTACACCATTTGTAAGTTCATTGCTATTAACCTAGGAAGATCAGAGAAAAAGTTAATTGAACTGGATTGATCTCTTGCTGGAAAACTTCTAGGTTAACTCCAGCATGCTGTCTCAAGACATGCTTTCCAATCATCTCACTGGCTATTAGCAGAAGGTAGCACCATAGCAAACCAACAGTTTCTCTCATCACAGAATTCAATCAAATCATTTTGGCAGACATTTTTGTTAACCTGTGCTAATGTTAACTAACCTAACTAAAAGACAGAGGGCAGAAATAATCACCTTTTCAACAAACAAGCAATTCTTACATAAGGTATACAATAAAACCAATGTAATTTAGCACAAAGCATTCTCTCAAGTGAGTACTGTACATATTTTTTCTGATTTCTTGGGGGTATACCAATGAACAAACTGATTTGTGTGCTTTAGGCAGTGCAGATAACATGGAATCAAGTGCAAGACCTTGATTCTTGACCTATTTTACAATCTTGGACGTGTTTGTACAACAAACTGACAGTATGTTAGAAATGTACATGTTGCTAAACTTACATTAAAGTCAAGAAGTGCATCCATTTGATTTTGTATAATTGGTACAGTTTTTAAGAGTTTTTCTGTGCTCATTGTTCTCATCACTCCATCAGCCCTGTTGTGAATAAAAACCAAAGACAATTCTTCACATGAATTTTGAAGGCAATTGTTAGTAAGAAATAACAGAAATATATCAGCTCATCAGCGAAACCATTTAAGCCTTTGCCTTACAAAGCTGTCCCCATGGTGTTTAGGAATGGTGTCTAGCCAATAAAACCATAATAACTGCAGTGCAGAAATACAGCAACTCATTTGGTCAAAATACGAATCCAAGATGGATTTTTACTCAGAAAAAATCAAACTGATAATGTTTAGAAATATAGAAGAGTTACACTGCATCAGGTAACAAAAAAAAAGCGCTAAAGGTTATTTTTGACACAATTTTTCATGTATTCTTTTTCCAATCACCCAATTATTATTTTGTACATTTGGATTCTTTTGTTTTCAACTTAAAGAGGTAAGAAAGAATAAAAAAATGCAGCAGTATGTTTCTCCAGCTTTTTCAGAAAGATTCTAGACAACATGAAATTTCCTTTTAATGGCTGACTACCAACATTTGGTTGCTTATTAATTGTTCAAATTGAATAGACTAAGATTGGCTGCACATTTGAAAAAACCCATCAAATGAACACCAAAAATATCCAAGAAAAGCAACAACTGAGGAAGAGACTAAATCCCCTCAGTGACATGAAACAACGGCTTTCTGTAAGACAAATCAGACACCCTTGCAGATCATCAGCATGCACACTAAATGCTTTCTTAAAGTGCAAATCTCATAATGCATCTTCACAGAAAAGTTTGTGGCTGTTCTCCAGGTTGGAAAGCAGTGGGGAGCATGCTGCTTCCAGCTCTCTACTTGTGCTGTATACTTACTCCTAAAAGCAAACAGCAACCGCAAGAAATTTAATGGGGCAGAGCATGGGTACAAGGGCCCCAAGAAAAATTGAGGTGTGGAAAAGGCAGAGTGCTGCCATCAGAATAGTTATTCCTATTGGCTCACAGAAAGACCTCCAGGCACATGGTGCAGGCTAAATAATTCACCTCATTAGGCCTAAAACACTTGATAAAAATTGCGTATCTCTCTAGAGCAGTTGCAGCTGCCTTACCACACACAAATCTTAGGTGTGGAAAATGCTGGTTTGCTTGGCAATCCAAGCAACTCTAAAGGCAGAGAAGGCAAAAGGAGTGCAAGCATCCTCCTTTTACACTACCATCACACTTCAAACCAAAATGGACTCTACAGTGTTAGCAAAGAGGCAGAAGGGATTTGGATAGTGTTCTCAGGCCCATTCCAAATGCATTTATAACATTCACGCAAAATATCATTAGATAGCCTATTACTACAGTTAATTTACTCAATAGTATTAAATTCAGGTTTCTGTGAATCTAATACAATGCTTTCAAACTTTTAAAAGCACCATATATAAAGATAGTGAATAAAGATGCAAAGACTGTCAACTGTGATTGGTACCTTCTCTCCAGCCTTCCCAAAGAAGAGCTCTAGATTAATTCCATTATTCATTATAACATGTAATTTACCAAATGACTGGTGCTCTGCATGGTGTTATTTTACATGTAAACAGGTACCTACTCTCAAAAAAACCTCATTTCTCTTAAATGAGCACACTTTCTAGGAAAAATTTTAATTCCTGTAGACAAACCCTGGATAGCATCTGCTGCAATGCACTGTTAAAAGTACAAATTTACACTACCTTCACAAAGGTAGTAAACTTCATACATGTATTTTGTGACAGAACAGAGAAACACCAGGAAAGAGTTTCACCTGTCATTTAAACCTTCCAGAGCTACAAGCACAAATAAATTGCACAGTCCTCTAGACTATATACAAGGCAAAGTACATGATCTATTGTGAAAGATTTGTTCAAACTTCTACTTTTTTTTATATAGACTTCCACGCATACCATCTTTCATTCCTCTATATTAAATTGCTAATGTTTAAAGATAAAAAATTACAACAACTGAAGGAAAATATTTTTTTGCAATACACATTTTTGAGCAGTTGAGCCTTTGTGTGTAATGGGAGATATTCAACAGAGAAAAGGAGTCATTACTGTCAGCCTGAGCCAACATCAGTTTTTTTCACTTGAATTACAGGACATAAAACAAAACCTCAGGATCAGGAGAACAAAATGCAGTCCTTACCCTCTTTTTACTTTTGTAAAGTCAAAAGCCACTTGTCTATAGGAAACTGCCTTTTCATTCAAATACCTGCTATACCGCCTGATAAACGTTGACATGTCATAACCTAAAAAACAAGTTTCAGAGGTTTATTACCTAATCTAAGAACAAGAATATTATTCTAAATAAAGTGCAAAATATTAACACAAGACAGCTCCATTAACTATGCGAAATTGTGCAAAACCAATCTGAAAATAACTGTGTACGTCATCGTATTCACCATGTAAATCAGACAATACCACAAATATCTAGACAGCCTCAACTATGTAAAAGTTTACACTTCATTTCCTAAGGAAATTACTTCCAAAAGCAAAACAAAGTAATTTTTATGCAAGTTCACTTATACTACAATAGAAATTACTATCAGAAAAATTAAATTATGCATTCACAAAGGCATTCACATCAGCTCTGCAACACATTGTCTCATTTGGAACTGAACAAAAAAAAAGGCTTTGATGGAAACACTACAATATGACAAATTTTTCTCTGTTAAGACAGCAGTGATAGGAAATATTTTGAAAACTGTCAATCTAGAGGTACAGACTAAGAAAAAGATCTGTTCATAGTCTATGCTGAGACCATAGAAGTTAAAACTCAATAAAATGACACGATTTGGTAGAGCCTTGATTATCATTGATAAGGTTTCTGTCCCCAGGCAACCACTTTGGCTGCCTGTTCTAGTACACTTGTGGCAAAGATCAGAAGTATGTAAGAAGCAGCAGAGAAAGTAAGGAACCACTTTAGGAGAAAAAACAATGACAGCTACATGTATGGTCAGAACTGCACTGAAGTGTAGCATAACAGTTAGGAAGATTATTTCAGTTGAAAAATCTGAGCCACGGAAACACTTACTTGCCCACTGAATCAGTCTCAAAGATGAATGGAATGGTCCTTTGATCAATTCCCCGAAAAGGTACTTTTATTTTTTTTAGACAGAGTTCTTGTCCCACTGACACAATGTATGTACATATGATGCATTTTTAAAAAATTAAGTTACTAGTCAAAATTGCCTCATTTGGAGAGGTCTGTCTCTACAGAAATAAGAGAAATGCTGAGATCTGTATCACGAAGGAAGTCAGAAGCCTTTAAGTAAGCCTGTTAGAAAAGATGCAGCATGTTCCTCCAGCAGACAGCTCCTGCCAAACCATTACAGCATTTTATTTAAGAAATACAGCCTGGGGTAAAATGGACAGAAAAGTTACTTCCTAAATGACAGGGCTCATTAGAATAACCAAGCTGTCTTTGCTGTTCCTCAGCACATTACTAACTTTTAATGAAAAAAAGACACCTTACCTTGCAATCCACTTTTGTCTAGGAAATTGCTCAAATTAAACAATGTGTTTCTGGACGCCAGATACTGGATAAAACGCTAAATGAAAGAGAAAAAATGGAATACTTTTACCTTGTTATCACAGAGAAGGAATTGAGGTAACAGTACTAGAAACTTTTTTATCCATGTTACAAAATTCAGCTTTTATGTTTTAAGACTGACTTCCAATCTGGAAACTATCACAAAAACTTAGCTGAACTATCAAAGTAAGCCAGTTATTTTTTAATGCATAAATCTGTGAACAAATCCAAGCTGCATTTTGTATGAAGGCCTCATTTAGTCAGAGTTTATTTTAATCCAGAATATGGAACTCTGAACTTCTGAAAAAATCCTTTGAAAAACATTCTCATTTTACATTTCACTGACTTAAATTTTATAACAACTGATTTAATTTTACCAATTAGCCAAGTCATCTTTGCTCAGCATACAATTGTAATGGCACTTAGCTTAAATATGAAAATAAGGTCATATAAAAGTTAGTTTGCTTATAAATCGAATATCAAACATAACAATGCATATAAAGCATTAACACTGTATCACATTTAATACTTCTAATTATACATAATCATAAATTATGTTTCACAAGGTGAATGATGTTATTTGCATCTTGTAAAGACACATTTCAGATCATTAACACAATTTAATAGAAGAAAAAAATGTTGTACAGAGCTGCTACAAAAACAAACCAATCATTCAATTGCAAGAAACATTTTGACAAAAGACAAAAATAGTGTAACATGTACTACTTTGTTGCTTTCATTAGCATACGTAGGTTACATAGAAAAAGGACTGGAGCAGAATAAAGGCCCTCAGTACCAAGCTATAAAGAAATTAAGCCAAAATTGGAGGCACCATTCCAGGAGGCATGTAAAAGACACAAAGATGTGGCATTTGGGGATGTAGTATAGTGGTGGGCTTGGAAGGGCTGGGTTAGCAGTTGGACTTGCCGACCTTAAAGGTCTTTGCAATCTAAATGGTGCTATAATCACTTTGCACTCTCTTTGTACTCAAGTACTGTTTCTAACTGTGAAAACTTCCATCTTGAGCAGCAATCTTACCCTCACTACTTCTGTAACATATTTGGCAAGCAAAATTTGTTCAGAAATTCTATTCTTAATGGAAAGTATTTCAGACATGAAATACAGGTCCCATGAAATTCCTTTAATTACTATGAACTGTTTTGGTATCAGTTTAAAATTCATATGACCCAAAGAGCAAAGTGTATAGACTGTGTTTTGAAAAGTGTCAATTATCCCAATGAAAAAGTTTAAGCTTCAGGTCAACAACAGAAGTTTGCCCTCTTGTGGTTTAGTTGGCTTCACAGAATAGATTTTCACACAGAGCAGCAATGACCTGCAAGTGAAACCAGGATATGTTTAAAAACCTAACCTCCCCCTCTGACCCAGACAAGTCAGTCACAGGAAGCAATTCCTCTGAATGCAACCTGAAATGAAAAATTTTGGTAATTTGCTAAAGCTATCTCAATTCCAAATTTCATACAGATTACCTCTGACTGTCTGCAGTAAAAATGTTTACAAACATTTTCTAAGAAAGCCTTAGAAATATATTTTTTTATTGTTTTAAAATGCAAAACATTCAAGCTGCTGCTATGCTTGGCTTGGCATTCAAAACAATAAGGCCCCATAGGAATTTAAATTGTGAGACAAAATAAGTTAATTTCATGTAACTTGCGGTTACGTTTGTTAAACTGTTCAACTGTATTTGGTGTTATTACACCTTCAAAACCAACTCAGACACACATTTGTTTTCATTGTAAAAGGTTAGGAAGAGGTGGAAGAAATCAATTCAGAATCAAATTATATAGGAGAAAAGACCAGAGGGTTATCTACAACATGAAGTTAAAAATGCTTCCATCTTCAGCTTTTAGAATCTTAAGCAAGTTCGTTTTTCTTGGGTTTTTTTGTTTCATCATTAGAATAACAACATAGGAAAAATATACCCTCAGCATTTGGGACACTCATTTTTTACTCTAGAATTGCGCATTTTATAGTAGAAACTAAGTAGACAAACAGAAAATGAGACCTGTATTCATGCAGAGTTGGACCCAAAAACGCAAACCCAAAGACTGTCTTACAAAAAGAATTAGTGGAAGCATTTAGCTGACATTTACAGGAATGAGGGGCTGCAACTGTTCTCAGATACATCATTTTTGTATTACCTCATTTCCATACACCATTAGATGGTGGGTTGTGATAAGAGATTTGAAGACCACTACCCAGCTACTGTTGGTAGTTCTTTCAAATAAACTATCTGCCAGCTGTGGGATGTTCACATTCATCTCATTCGTGCACTGGATTAAATCTGCAATACAGAAATTTCTGTTATTACCAGTTCTGTGAAGGGAGATCAATAATGTTCCCCAAAAAATCAGTATATTCATTTTATTATATTCATTTTATATTCATTTATATTTTTGATGAAAACAGAGGAATTTTCCAGTAAAATAAATATTGAAAAGCTTGACAGACCATGACTCTAGCCTACCCGAACTTTGTAATACAACGTTTACTCTTCTCACTGCCAAGATTCAACTGCTTTTGCAGCTGCCTTAGAAAGGCCTGGAACAGAAGTACCATAATGACTTACACTACCTCTGAATAACAACTCTCAGCTTTCAAACACCTAAAGCATAAAACAGCAAAATAATTATTACATGGTACCATTTAATTAAGTTTTACTGGAAGATTATGACTAGAATTAACTGTAATCTCAGATTTCTGTCCTCTTAATGGATCAGTAAACCCTTTTAGACCCTGGTTCAATGTGAGTAATAAAAGATTCAAATACTGCTTAGTCTTGATACAATGCAATCCTTCAAAAGGGCAGAGAAAACGTGGAGTGGAAAAAGGAGCCTCTAGCTTCTAGCCTCATGCTAGAAGCTGACAGATTAGTTTAAACAAAGTTGGGCTGTTAACCAAAAGGATGGTTAGGAGCACAAGACCTGAGCTTGGCAAGTTAAAACAAAGCTTTCCAATTTCTGTTCAACCTGGACTACTGTCACACCTGTGCAAACATGGGGAGCTACACTTTCAGGACAACCAATTGAACAATGTATCATCACCCAGTAACTTATTTCCAAAGCCTGAGGAAGGAAGGGATGACTTAAGACCATGACACTATATTGACAAATACAACAGAAACAAATATATGATAATGCAACTTGCTATTATTTAATATGAGGTTTAACTTAATGCAACATAGTACTGATGAAATTCTTCTACTATTACCACTCCAAAAGTAAACCAGTAATTTTCACTCAAACTGACAGCCCTGCCAAAGGCCATTGCTCAATAAAAATCAAGAGTTCAGAATGTCCTATGCCTGCCTGTGTAAGGACTACCAAGGCATACTGGAAACATCCATTTAGTCTGAAGGCAAACATTTCACCTTTGAAGACAGTTTTGTATTTTGCTATGAGCAACCATTCACCTTGACGGACTCCTGAAAGACAGGACCTTCCTTCAACCAGAGCAGTAGGTAAGCATGACTACCATACTTAGAACTAGTATGGTCAGAAGTGAAAAAGCTGCAATTTACATGTTTAACTATTAAAGGAAGCGAGCAGGAAATGATTTCCACATTCATAAATGTAATGAGATAGAGAGATAAACATTCCTTTATCTACAAGTAAAATTGTGATGACTACAGGCATTCATGACCTCATTTTTAAGTCACGGTTATCTATTATTGGATGATGATTTGGGGCTGTTAAGACAATGCTAGGATATTACTCAGCAAGAGACGTGCTCTGAACTGGATCATTAAAACCAAGCCCTGCAGCTACTTCACATTCAGGTCTTCCCTTCTAAACAATAACACAAGAGGTTTCGTGCAAGGCTATCTGGCAGGAACATACATTAAATACAAAGGTACACACATCACTGGATGTCAAGTCATACATATGGCATAAGAGGTGCAAGTGCATATTAGAGAGCGATAACTTCTATTCTTAAATGCAACATTTGCCAACAGATCAGCAGTAACAAAAAAAAAAAAACACAAAAGAAGAGGTGACACTTGAAAATCCACTATGTAAAAACTTTCAAAAAATCCCACCCCAAATAAATATCCAGTGTAGACGATATTTTGTGCTGGGAGAAGTGTTTTCTGAAATGCCACTGAACTTTGAAATCGTTACCTGTTACAGTGTGTAAAAGAAAATAGGCTCTGTACCCCAGCAGAAAATCATCCCTCACAGGACTGATGAGTGTTTATGTGAAAAGCACATGAACAAACTTGGGGGGCGGGGGGGGTTAAGGGAGAGAGTGCAGGCACATTATGAGGAACCAGTAACGGACTGGGAGAGAACATAGGCAAGAAGAGAAATACCTCAGTGAAGTAAATACGCAAATGCAAACAAGGGAGTCACTACAATACTACAGTTACTACAAACTAAATTTAGTAAAACATGAAATTTCTCTCCCTCCAAAATGGTGATTGAACAGATGCACAGTAATCTGGTATGTCTTAATACCTCAAAGTACCTATGCCATATACGTCTCAGAAAAGTTACATCTCTCTGAAATCTCCTTTGAAGGTGTTTTCATGAACAATGCTAAATAGGTAAAGAAATACTTGCACAGTTACACCCAAATTAGATCAGCAATTTTTGTGCTAACTATACTATAAGCAGCACAGTACAGACAGCAGAAGATGGTATCCTTCATCCCACACTGCTGCACTACATCCCACACTGCATATACAGTGCTCTTACTTATTTATCCTATTCCCACAAACACCCTTCAATAAAGGACAGAAACAAATATATAGTTATTTTCACATCCTACGTTTAACATAACTCGTCTCACACCCACCTATGAAAATACTAGCTATGTGTTTGGAAAACTAAGGGCCCCAAAGCAACATATCTGTAGACTGCTATGTACTGGAAATGCTATGAGCAAAATCACAAGCAGGTGTGTAACCAAAGGGTACAGCACTAAGGGGAACAGCTTTCATCTTAGAGCAAAAACAGAAACAAACAAAATAATCAAGAAAACAAAGAACCCTTGGTGAAAGAGTGATGCCTGTTTCATTGATCATCTTGTCATGGGAGTCAAGGAGGAAGACAGAATAGTTACCCCCATCAATACTACAGAAAGCAAAGTCACTTCCTGTATTGACCTTCTGCATTAAGGCCCAGAATACCTCACAGCAGAAAAATAAACTCTCCTGGGAAACATAAACCACCTACAATCATAGAATTCTGGTTCTAAAATCTGTTAAAACTTTCACAGCATGAGACACACAGCACACAGGTGTTAGATAACAAATATCATTCCTTGTTTCAAAGAAGGCAGCAATTAGCAATGAGAATCTTAAGATTGCAGCTGGCTGGGAGACTTATATGAAGGAAGCTTAGACAGCAATGAACGCACAGTCATATCCGTGGATGTGGCTGGGGACAGCCAAGGGAAAGGCCACCAGGTTGCCCAGAGTATAGAGCACATGATGCACAAGAAGTGGCTGAAGGAGGTGGGTTTATTCACCAGCAAAACAACGATGGAGGCAGGGAAGGGGGAATACAAATACTACCTTCAGTCAGATTTCTTGGAGGTGCACAGAAAAACTATGAGAAGCAAAAGGGAAATAGTCAGGCACCAGAGCCTGTAAACAGCCAGATCTGTTAACATTCAGCATGGTTTAAAAGTTGGGGTTCATTAAAAAACCGGAGGTCCCTTCCAATCTAAAGCAATTTACAAATCTATGCAACATCTATGGAAAGAGAGAATAGAGGCAGGCAAAAACAGAGAAGTTACTACAAAGTAAGTTGAAGTCGGAAAGAGTAATCCAATTCTTGAAGACTGAAAACCTTAGACTTATTTAAGTGATTGACAAAACATATTTTGAGAACACCATTTACCTACCTACATTAAATCATGTATCAAATCTCAGCAAAGGTTTCAGAGCCAAAACTAGATTTTCCAAGAAAACACTTCTAGCTTGTTTTTAAATGGTGTTTATATTCTATTTTTGTTATAACAGTTGAAGCTTTCACCACTAAGAGACTTTCACATAATTCAGTTCTGTTTGGGTCTTTTTTCACCAAAGCAAGGGTTTTGCAAGGAATCATAACAAAGATCTGGCCAACAGACATTTCAGCAATACTTGAAGATTTGCAACGGCACCTGTACCAAAGCAAGTATATTGCCTAACCCTGTTCAAATTAACTACTGCAAAACATACACTAAAATACTGTAGAATACTCAGGCTTAGAAAAATAATATACTCGTACTCCCAACCAAGAGTTCTATAGCCTTTCAACTGTTCAGCCTTCATTACAGGAAAGAACCAAGTGATTCATTGCCTTACACAATTCACAGTTACCAGGTGAAAGAAAAATAAAGGTGCAAAGTAGAGTAAAAGGAGAGCAAGACTGAAGATTCATACACAAGAAAGAAGCAGCAATCACCCACACAAAGCAGTTTCTACAAGGCTGTAATGATCAAGTACACGTCTACTACACACTAGGCATGCAGATGTGGCTTAGCCAACCCACAGTAAGAGATCATGAGTCTTGACCCATGGCAAACATGAGACAGCCTGGATAATGAAGCATCAAAGGCATCTGCCCCAAATTACCCCAGAGAATGCATGTGCTTTCAGCATGTGCCTGTGACCTAACTCTTTGTGCAACACCTCATTCTGCACCAGGCAGCCTGCTAAGACAAAGTTTTGAAAGACTGGTTTCCTTCCCCACAAAGAAGAACCACAAGGTATCCTGAATGAGTCCTTATGATTTCTTTTCCCAGAATCTTACTCATATTAATTCACAGAAAGATTATAAAGAACCGGACTGAAAATAGCTTTTGTTAACAGTTTCGGTTTCAGACTGTGTCATTTGTGGTAGCTTGACAAGTAGGCTGAACATAAGCCAGACGTACATATTTCATGCACAAGCAGTACCTGATTATTTCCAATAGTTTACCTGTATCTCTCATTTTTAACAATACTTCTATTCATAAGTATCAGTCTGAAAATATTGACAAGAATGAGATCTTAAAGGACAGAAAGCATGCCCCACCACCCCAGTTACTCCAAAATAGGTCAAGCAACTGTCAGATATCCATCTTGTTAGCCATTGCTTTTTCATCTATTATACCACAGATACCACCTAGAATAAGCAAATAACTGGTTATATCCTGCAGGTTATTGATAGTTGTGTCATTTTAAAAATATATAATGGGAGAGACAATATCCCTTCAGTAAGCAATTGAACTACTGATCATCCAACATAAGTAGCAGATAGTGCCAAGAGCTAAACACATTACATTCTTCAGTCAAAAAAACCCACAGTAATAATAAAAGAATATTTAAATACATATTGGTGGATCCAAAGCAACAAGCCAATACGCATCAGATCAAGTTTACTCAACTGGCAAATTTAAAACTGAAGTCAACATAAACTTGTTTCTTTTTTTAAGCACAAAAGGAAATATAAAACATTTCTTGCATGAATTAATGTTCACGCAACTTATGTCCGCATAGAGAAGTTCAACAGAACATAAATAATTTAGTACCTTCCAAACTGATGAGGCAACAAGCTAGTGACTGACACTCCACTCATGAGGGAATACTTATGGCTAATCACAGTGGTGGAATACAGGACGGTGTCTATCCTTAAGATAATTCTACTCAAGAGTGTGCATCTTCTTATGATCAATTGCCCTTTCACCTAAGGCCATATAAAACAATATTTAGATTTGAGCAAAAGATTTAATAATTATTGATACAGGACTATTTTGCTTTCTTCTAAGGGATCAGTTTCTCAACAAGACAAAACATCTGAAGCTGACACCCTTTCGTTTTATCATACTTTTGGAAATGAGTGGGAAAAATGTTGGTTTCTCAAGCTGAGACAAAACTAAAATACTAATGGAAAAGACAGAGCTTTCTACACTGTCAGTACTCAAATTCCTTTCTCCAGTTGCCTAGATTTTAATTCATATCATGATTTACAAATTATACCAGTTTCCCCTATATTAGGGTCTCATTTTCTTCTTGTTCTACACAAATATTTGATCACTGGAACAGAGCTGCTCCCTCATTTGGTCAGCAATCTTAATCAAAATGCAAATGCTGGATCTAAAAATCTATTAAACAGCTAAAACATTTCCAAAGGATAGGTAAGAAAGCAGCAATGTGCCCATTTCCCACACAACGATGCACCGTGCAGCAGCAGTTAACTCTGACAACTTTAGGAATTTGGTGAAAAATTTTAAAGATCAGAAGTCAGCAAGTTCACATTGAATTGGTTAACGATATGAAAAATGATTGGTTTTATGCCATCGAGAAGTCAGCCACAAGACAAAAAATTCCTTCCTTTGATTTTTTGTTAGGAACACAGCTACAGAGAGCTTTTACTATTTCTAGACAAATTTTATGGGTTTAAGATCAACGTTCCCCTGCTTTCCCCTAAAGAGCTCATGATCTATATGTCTATGCAGATTTTAAATAGTCCTGTTACAGGTTCTGGGAAAGCACAACACACCTGCCACACATCTTTCCTTCCCAGAAGGACGTTGAGAAGGCCTCACAATAGGGGGAAATTCAGATTATTGAGAAGGAGAGGGGGAAAAATTTTAAGAAATAAACATGTTCCAGTTACACTAATGTAACATTTGTCAGCAGATCTTAAATGAAAGGGAGACTGAATTTAGTACCAGCAAAGTTTTTCACGGTCAGTTTTTATTTAGTTATTTACTGAACTAGAAGTGTCTTATTAACAGGAGTGCTTTGCATGAAATGTAACATAAAATATTAGAAATGTCTAACCTCTGTATGTTACATATTTTCCCAGTTGTATTTTTTTCTCTTCAAATTTCTATAACAGATCATCTTCCTTCCTTGAATAATTGGCAAGTCAAGGTAGTCCCTTATTTACAAAAGTTCAATATAAAGTATCAAGTAGAGTTTTTTACCTGGTTGCTAATGACAACAAGTATTTTGAATTATGGAGGTTATTTTTTTATTCACCTTGACACACTGATTGTGAAGAGTGTGCTCTAATTTTATCCAGTTACAAAATTAACAAAATTGAAATGACTTCACAAATACATACCGGTTTTATTCTAGCAAAGCTCTTTCAAAACATTTCTAGAACATATAATAGACAGTGCTCTCTAATATTTAAATACTTGGAGGACTTAACTGTGCCATGAAAGGACACTTATAAAAACTTCAAGAAATCAGAAATACCAAAATGAGAACAAAAGAGAAAGGTCTTCTATAAAATCTATAATTAAAATCTACTTCTACAGATTAACAGTTCTGATAACTGCAAACCCTGATCCATTCAGATCTGATTCCACACATTCCAACTGACATTTTAAAAGCAGTTAACTTAATGTAAGCATAGGGTAACTTTCTACATAATTTCCCACTTCTTCCACAGGTAATGTCCTTATTTAAATATGGAAAATAGGATTAGAAAGTTCCTGGATGTAAATAAATACTCTTCATTATAGAACCAAGCAATGTGTCTAAAAATAATACTCAAAATAATGTGAATATTAATGCAAATGGGTAGCATTGTAATTTTTTAAAAACTGATACATTTGCTAACTAAAAATTAAGCCTGTGCCAAAACAAAAACACCCCAAATGACATACTGGAGTGATCAAACGAGACAGAGTAATGCTAAATTTCATTCTGAGCCACTCACTAAAGGACATTTAAGCTGCTGGAAGAATATTACATAACAAGCATGTGTTTGAGAACTAAGTGAATACTTCAGTATTTTCCTAATTAACAGAAAATACCTATGTTTGCAGTTTAAAACAAAATACGCTGTAGACACTATTTGTTCTAAATTTAGGTTTGTTTCTCTTCTGAATAAAACCACTTGTACCAAACCACTTTACTAGAAGTAGTTTACAATATCAGATTGCCCCATGGCTTCACCCAAGCTCCCTCAAGAAAGTGGACAAGGAAATCTAGGCCACACATTTTTAAATTAACAATAAAAATTTGCACTGAGAATTCTTTCTCGGCATATAAACAGCATCTTAACTCACTCAGGATACAATTTATGAAAGAGTTAAAGAAATCTGAGAAGACTCATTCTATTCTGAGCTTTCCACGTTTAGAGAGAACTATGATTTAATCTAATTTATATTAGGTAAGCAGGATAAAAAAATGCAGAAAGAAGATTTATTATAATGTTGAATAACTTGCTTTATAGCCAAAGATTTATATTTGCATTTCATCAAGCTGCATCTTGCCTTTTTCTTCCAATTCAGATGAGACTATCATTTTCTCTCTCTTACTTAAAACTGCTGTTTCTAATTGGAATTCTTAGAAATTACTTTAAATCTCTATCAGTAACCCTATGAACTCAGCATTACTGCCTCAGGTATCTTTTAACTCTACATTTTTTTCTCTTATGGCAGTACTTTGACTAACTTACTACTTCCACTTGAGAACTGTGAAAACTAATTAAGATACTTTCTTCAAAAAATACAGTAAAATTAATTCAGTTGAACAATTGCTTCAATGAAGAATTCTCTGGAAAACATTAGTAGTGCCTACCAAAACTCCTCAACAAACAAAGCATAGGTAAAAGAAACAGCAAAATAAGTTAACAATAAGGGAAGCACAACTCCAACCATTATGTAGGTCATACAATTTACCTCTTTCTTTTTTTCTTTACTTTATCCTAATTCCTGCATTCGGAAAGTGCCACATTACCACTTACTTTAACATTCATAATGATTTTTCAAACTTCTCCAGTTCCACTTCTCATATTGAGGAAATGACAAGTGGGGCTATGCTACCTTTGGAGAATTGATTTCTCAAGACAGAGTTGAACATGGATTTCCTCTAAACTTGCCAAGTACCATCACCCCCATTTTAAAGACTAACATTAAAATACTGCTAAATATTGCCTCAACAGCTCCAGACACAGATTTTAAATACAACATTCTCATTTCAAGTACATTTGTCTCATTAATCCAGAAACAGTTACAACCAGACTTGCACAAGCATTCAGTGTACCTTGACAGCACATAAACAAGCTTGAGCAGTTTAGAAAACAAACATACCAACCCCGTAATTCTTGCTCTTATCTGCTTATTTAATCAGATAAATTTCTCCTTGTAAAAAAATGGCAATTTTAGGCTGTTCTGTTCATCCTGCAAAGAATCACATTACACTTTCACACAAGAGAAGCTGATTCTCTAAAACTCAGTGTAAGAAAATAACCTGAACTGCCAGATCATCATAGCAGAATAAATTACTTATACACACATTTAGGATCACCAGCCTATAAAATAATTCATGTTAGCCAGAACCTCTGGACAGCATACAAGTTCCTGAAGACTCTTGACTACATATACAGGTTGTTGGAGGTTGCATCCCTCTGGAGAATGATCTTCTAAAGACATCCAGTTGTGGAACCACTATCAGTGACAATTAATTTTGTTCAGTTTTATGTCTCTCCCTTTCTTTCTATACATAAGGAAATGCTATTAAGCTCACAGCTGACCAGACTTGGAGCTAATGAAATTGGCTTCTGTGGCTACTGCTACAGTTAACCCATTACTGCATTAACCCCAACATTTCTACCCTTCAAGCTCAAAACAAATCATAGTTCACTCACCTAGATCTTCATGCATGTTCAACACACCACAGAAGTTACTTATTTTAGACCAACACAAATTCTGAAGACATATAACTCACAGGACATGTTTTCATTACAGCTCATGACAAAACAGGGTGGTCCCATTCCTCTCTCTACCTGTAAACATTCACACACTTCCATTGCTTATGTTATGTCAGCACTAGTGTACTTCTCTGAGCCATACTGACCTCTCAGTAGGAAAAAACCACACAAAACCCCCTGATTTCAGTGGTGGTGGGTGGGATAATGGGGATGACGCATGAGGTGACACATAAACAGCACAGTTTTTTCGTTATCCTATAAGAAAAAAATTGGCTCACAAAAGACCAAAACTGGCAAAAGCCACAACAAGTAAAGGAGATGATGACATGCAAAAGTAAGAAGAATGAGAGGAAAAAAGGAAGTGGACAAGTCCTCCTGCTTTTGGCACCTGTGAGTGACTGTTACTCAACCATCCCACTACAGTTATCCTCTGTTCCTCCAAGATGTCTGTCTTGGCCTTCAGCAGTTACTGTACATCTCTACAGTTCTAAATTTTCTTAGATTAATATCCCAAAAGTCTGATGTTCTGGTGCAGAGTAAAAAAGAAATTCTCCTTGTGCTTCTCAGTGGAAACTGAATATTCATACCCTTCATAAAAAACTTCAACACAACGGAAAAACTACTACTTCCTTTCTTAACAAAATAAATAATTTTCTTTCAACATTTCCTAACTTTTCAGTCTTCTTAATCCATCTGACCTCCTCTGGATTCTCTACAGTTTCACTGATTCATATATATAAATACACACACACATATATATGACTGTATATATCTATTTATATATATAGTTAAATATAGTGTCCCAGCTGGATAATGCAAATTACTTTCTTCTACAGACATATGGAGGGATGCCCATCTTTCCTACATTCTCACGTTGGTGGTTTATAATGAAAATTAAGTGAGTCAAACCCTCTTGCAGTGCTCCTGCACATTCAGATAATTCTTTTAGACTCGAGTTTTACACCTTCCTATCACATTGAGACCTCTGCAAGCATTCATAGAGCACTACTCCAATTTAGCAGTATAACTTCATCTTCTAATCTTGGTCTGAAGAGCAGCTGCAAACATTCCCAAGACAATGCAATTCCCTGTTGACACACAGTGTGTACCAACATACAGCCACTAATAAAAAGCATCATTAGAACCACGTACAGACATATTCTCCACTTTAAATACCCTCCAGTCATGGGCAAAGTGATGTAAGCAGTCTATATTAAAGCAACACTCTCTGGCTCCACCAAGTTTGAGAGTCAAAGAAAAAAACACACTAAAACGCATGGCTATTGCCTGTACCTATCAGTTGTTGTAACAGGAGACAACTATTTTTGTTAAAATCTTAAAATACTAATCAATACAAAAGTATCTTAAACATATTAGTTAGCTTTCTAAAGATTAATTTTCCAGCTGCCACCCACTCTTAAGACTAAATTCTTCCTCAAAACAGAACAATCAACAATTGCTTCAGTTCCATAATACTGAAAATATGCAAGACATACCAAAACTACTGAATACTTTTGCTCTACTTTCAGTTCCTACACTACCCTTTAAAAACATTTTATCACAAAATCTAGTCCAAAATAATTATTAGCTCCCACACATACACTACCACATTATTCTCACTGAAAGGTATCTGTAAACTTAGAGCCTTGATCCTGTCTTTACAAACATGCTTAATAACGAGCCTGTGAATCACATTCTAAAGATTATTCTTCATTAAAAGATGAAAAATGTCTGTATCTATCAGCCAACTAACATGACAATTCTTGCATAAGCTGTACATTCAATCTGAATATTTAACCCACTGGCCTAATTAAACCAGAGAGAAATGAATATTCTTTTTCACTGATCATATGCTAATTTCAATGCATTCATGAATAAAACCATGAATAGTTCTTTGTTCAACATTGTCAGTATTTCCAGAGAGCAAACAGTTGAGGATGCACCCCATTTCAGGTTCTGACAAGCAAGAAAGCAGGTATGGACCTTAAAGGTTCTATATGAGCACTGCTATTTAAGAATACATTAGGGCAGGTGGCTGGGCAGGCTTTGACTTTGAATGACAGCCATCGGTTTGATATTAAAATCAATATTTAATATATTAGTGTATAATATTAAATTGCTATATTAAATATGGTAATTTATAATAATACTTAAGCATCCAATAGATTATTTATAGTGTGAATAGTCATACATAGTGGATGGATGGAAGCACAATGAATTGCATTAGGCAGAACATTTTAACTTTGATTAAGAGTAGTTACGTCGAGAATTGCATAGCTTTAACACTGCTTTTCTACCCTGCTGAAAACATAAGGGTATTTCAAGCAGCCTGCATACATGTGAGTTTATCCTATGATTTTACCTTAGTATATATAGAGAAGGCACATATCATGGTTTATAGATAGCTGAGAGATCAGTATGTGGTGCCAGAGATACTAACCCTCAGGTCTCTTCATCACCGTGTACACATTGAATGCTATCACATTGCTCTCTGTCTCTGATAGGAACAGTGCCCAAGCCATCTGCCTTTGCATACTGTAAATTTTCAGTTACAGTATGCACTTAAAACCCTCTCTTTCTGCTCCAAAGAACCTGTAAATGTTCTATAGCTATTACACGTCCATACAATAAAAAACAAGTGGTGCTAACAGACATGTTTTTAAAAGAAGGCTTGTGAGACACATGTACAAGCCAATAGAAGGCAACCAATCGTTGCAGATTGCTCTAGATGCCTCCTGGATGCAGGCAAAGTACCAACTACCTTACCTGGCAGCTTGCTAGGAGTGGTACATTAACATTACTGTAGCCAGGCCTATAGGAACAGGGAAACCATTTTGTTAATGGCAGACACCACAAAAAAAATCCTAAATGAGCACAACTCTACAGTAGTTCTAGAGCAAGACAACTTCTGTTTTTTTCAAGAAGGTAAACCTTTAATGTAACTAGAGTTTGCTTCAGTATCTTAGCCTCCTCAATCCTGCAAGGAACTCCTAATCTCAACTTTAGCTCACCTGGCTCATATGGCATTCAGATGATACCTGTTAAAATACACCCAAAGACAGTCAAAGTACCTATCACAGAACCATAGAATGGTTTACATTGGAAAAGACCTTAAAGATCCCAACACCCCCACTATGGCAGGGATGCCACTCATGATCAGGCTGCTGAAAGCTCCATCAAATCTGGCCTTGAACCCTTGAAGGGATGGGGCATCTACAACCTCTCTGAGCAATGTGTTCTAGTGCTTAACTTCCCTCTGATTAAAGAATTTCTTCCTAGTATCCAATTTAAACCTGCCCTCAGTCAGCTTAAAGCCAATTCCCCTTGTCCTATCATTATCTACCCATATAAAAAGCCCCTCTCCCTCCTTTTTACAAGCCCCCTCCCAGTACTGGAAGGCTGTGGTGAGGTCTCCCCAAAGCCTTCTTGTATCCATACTGAACAACTCCAGCCCTCTCAGCTCATGTCACCTTCCAACATCTGTGACTTCCTTAGTCCTGCATTACAGAGGAGCAAACAGAGAAAACGTCAGACTTCGTGCACAGCACCTTTTGGCAGTAAACACTTCTAGCATACTTTCTGGCTCTAAATATATGTATCTTTTAAATATACAGAGTATCCACACAAGTGCAATTTAAGTGTTTCCTAGATGTTTACCTTCCACACCTCTTTATTCTAAAAGATGCACCAGAAAGCAATTTCATAGTAGTGATGTACCATCAGAATAGAGCACAGCGAAACTGAAACCAGTGAGCATTAACACCTACCTGACTTCTGGCCACCACATCTCACTGAACAGATCTTCAAGCCAAAAAATTGTCAAGACCTTTGTTATTTTGGAATTAATCACACACATGTAATTCACATTATTTTCTCTTTGAACAGCGGTGCTGCATCATTAATTAGACAATTTAATAGACAGAACCAAAGATAAGAGAAATTCAAAGCCATCTGATCTGATTACTTCAATACTTGTCTCATTTCAGTAGCTCAAAGGTCTTACTTTAGCAAAGTCGTTTGGAATATCTCTTACTATCTCCCATTTTAAAAGAAGATTTTGTAAATTAGATTTCTTCTGAACAAAATCGAACTTTGAGCAAAAATAGCACATTTTTCCTGAATGCCTTTGGGAGCTGTCAGGAAGTATTTAAGTAAGTATTTAAGTTAAAAGAGTTATGCCTCTGTATTTGCCTTCCTCCATCAGTGCCGAAACTGTCAATGAAGATGTGTGTCTCTGATGCATATCAGGACATTTCTTGGTAGATACCACTCTCTACAGCTTTTGGTTAACTACTGGAAAAAACTGGGCCTGTCTGGTTAACTACTGGAAAAAACCCAACCAAAACCCAACCTTGTAATTGTGCAGAAATCCATTTCCTTCTGTCAAAAGTCCATGCTAGTATGTCGTACAAAACAGTTGTACTGTCAAGAGAGTCTAAAGGTGTGTCAGCATCTACTACAGGGCCTTTTGCCCCTCTAGTATATTGGTCAAAAACCAACACTCCACATTTGATTGCTTTTCATGTATTTACAGAGATTTTCAGAATTAACCTGATAAAAGGAAAAAAAACAGGCAATTTTTGCACCTAAGACCAAAAAGTCATATTTTAAAGTGGTTTGATTATTACATCATGTTCTTCCAACATCACAGAGATGCAGGAATTACTCATTTGGGTTTGTTTTAAGATAGTAAGTATCAAAAGTCCAATATATAAAATTGCTGCAAATGGTGCTTTTCTGGCATAAAATAAATAGAAGGAAATCCAAATTATTTAGATTTTTAAAATGAGTACTATTTATTACAAAACAGTGCAAATGCTTTTCCTTATAAATAGCACAGTGCCCACCTATTAGAGAAAACCTCCTCAGCTGACAGCTTTAACCCAGATTTTTACTATGAATAAACTTCACACACATCATACTACAATCCAGCTATGCAATATTTCCTTTTTTGTATAGTTTATGTATCTTGCATTTCTGCTGATCTCTCAGTAAATACATACAGCAGTGTTCTGTCGAATGATCACTCTTACAGCTGACTAAACATAGCTTAGCAAGTCTCAATTTAGCTCTGATTTAAAGGCTTATAAACTATGACCTAAGCAGCCCAACAAAAGTGGAAAAACCTGAAAAGAGGGGAAAATAAGACAATAGAATCACGAGGCTAATAAGTGACAAAACACAGATTTCACGAAGGAGCTTTGCTGAGGAATACTTTTTTCTTATCATTTCTACAGAAGAAGCTGGTCAACCTTAAAATAGTAAACCTCAAGACTATAAACTAAAAACACTTGCCCAAAGGTTGCTGCAAAAATTTCCTTACCAAATCTCAGTTAACAGACCAAGGAGGAAAGCAGTGTAAGCTATTTGCCTATTATATCATATAATGAATTTTCTTAAAGAAAAAAAATTCCTGACAAAATATCGGAATTATTTGAATGATCAAAGCAGCAAATCCTCAAACTTCAAATATCTATCATTCAGTGAAAATCAAACATCATCCTTCTCCTACAAAGTGACTGGTAGAAAATCACACAGAGCAGCACAAGTTTACACAGTTGGGTACTTGAGCTGGTATCTCAGAGATCAAATAGGCTAAATTTTGTACTCCCTGGTGTTCAGACTGTGAAACAGTCTGAACATACAATTTTGCACAATGTGGCTGAGATTTATCTTTCTCTATACTGAAAAACAAAAAAAATACTCTGCACACCAGACATTTTTATATGACTTCTGTCAGCTCCCAAGTGAGACTAATCTTCATTTTTCTCATCAGGAATATGAGAAAGAAGTATAACAAAAAACAAGAAACTGCTCCTTCCATGTCAATGTATTTGGTGACATGCAAAATTCTAGTCTTTAGAGCACTTCTTGCAGCCATTTCAATGCAAGCTCCATCAATTCCATACAATCTATTTCACATTTTGCACTTAAAAGTAGGTGAATTCATTAAAGGAGATGTGCTACTGACAGCCACTTTCATACCTTTTCTTTTGGCTAAAACAGGATTAGATTTTTGACATGAACTGTTGGAAAACTGCATAAAGCAGAGCACAAGACCTAAACAAAAAATTACCTCTCTACCCATAAAAGCAGAGGTATCACCACAAAATTGTTTCAACTGTTCATGTACTGTGAGCAGCTCTTCCATGAAGGGAGGCAGTCAAGCAAAAGTACAGCTAAATTCTTCCATTCTATTAATAGAAATGTTGGAAATGCCTGCCTAATTTAGCTTTAACTTCCTTTTACAATTTAGACTAACATCTCCCATGAGATATTTGGAGCTCTCTGAGCAAACAAAACTCACCCTGGCTCATCCCAAGCACATCTTCAATGCATATTTGAATAGCACTCTTTTACAAGGGCACAACAAAACCCTACCTTACAGACCGTGTCAAAGCTGCTCAGAGTAAAAATTTTAAAATATACTGTGATATAGTTTAGGATGGTGCAGGAACAATCTTCATTTAACATACAAAGTAAAAAGGAAGCTGAATTTTTCCAGGACCGTACAATAAGCTTTATCAATTTTCAGTAGATAAAGCAGAGGACCTTACCACTGGGAACACACCCCCTTTAAGGCAACATTGTTATGTCTCATAACGGTTTCATAAATCCAAATCAGCTCTTTCTCTTATGCCTCACTTTTAGACACTGTTCCTGAGCCCTTCATTAGTGACCACGGGGTCACCAAGTTTCACAAAGTTTCAGAGCCAACACAGAGTTTCAAACTCTGAAGTCTGAAACTGGATGCGTAAGGGAAATTGTGTACAGAAAGAACTCCTCAATATCCACAGCTTTCAGCTGGGAATTTCTCTGTTTACCATGAGCAAAGACATGTCCCTATCACAAACAGCCTCTAAGATAAACTAAAGCCAAGAGAAGGAGTAAATAACATCTGCCTTTTGGTTTTCAGTAAAAGCAAAGAGACCTTCGGCCAGATTCTATCTTTTTCATAAGAAAAGCTCAAAAAAGACAAAATATTAGTTATTCCATTTAGTTCAAAGTAAGATTTGTTCATTGGTTAAAACCTCAGAGAGCTAAAACAAATAAGGAACTATAGTAAAACTATGTGTTAAGACATTTTGTGTCAGCCCTAGTATATACCAAGAGACTAATCACATTCCTGTCTACGAAGACTCCTCATTAACAGTTTAAAATAAGGACAAAAGCATCTCCTGCAACTCACTGTATTTTACTTACAGATCATTAAATATTAAGGAAATCTCATAAACTAACTGTGTGTAAACAAAAAGCAGAAAACCACAGCAAAACAAGAGAAAATCAGCCCCTAGAAATGCATGAGCTTCAAATTCATAACAATGAAATTCCAAGCATCAGAAATTAAACTAACTGTGCTGTTCCCTAGTATTTGAGAACTAACATAAAAACCTTTTTGGATTTCCATCCACTTACACACCAAATTCAGCACTGAAACAAACTTCATATATTCCAGATTTTTAATGCAAAGTAACCTGCTTGGAAATTGACTTAATTTGTGTTACATTTGATAGGCTTCAATGATGCTGTATAGTGGCAAAGCATTTCAACTGAACAGGTCAGGAAAAAAGTTTGGACTAGCTCGTTACTAACTACTGGGAACCTAAAAATAAAAGTCTGTATCCAGACAGCCATTTTTCCTCAAAGCCCAGCAAACAGTGTACTAGTCCTTACAGCTAAAAGCTGTGCATCCTCAGCTTTTCCATTCAACCGCTAATCAAATGTGACAACTTACTATGCATGACATATCCTTATTAGAAATAACTACAGTCCACAAATGCAGAGGTGTTCATATTTGGTTCACATTTCTTTCTTTTATTCCTATGATTAATACCCACTTCATATATATTTTTGATACTGTAAATCTTATTCTGTAGCGGTGCACTGTAGCACTCATGACTGAAATGCAAACACTCTAGGGAGAAATAACCCCTAATGAATTTAAGACAGGTTATTAATATATAAGAGAAAAACCAATTTAAAGGATAATAAATCCAAATTCAGTCATTTGCATAAAAACCAGCTGATCAGAGCATGGCTATATTAATGAAAGCTAAGAGACATGGACATCCAGAGAATTAATTCAAAATTAAAATCTACCTAAGGATTCCAGTATATTTCTAAACAGTAAAGAAACTTCGCTTCTCAGGAAAAAAAATAGAACATAAGGATACTGTTCAAAAGACATTTTTCTTTTTTATCTGCAGGTAGGATTTGAACTAGTTGTGGTTCATGATGGATGAAAAGTAATTGCAAGTAAAACACCTGAATTTCAGCCCTAAAACTTACAAACTGACATAACTGCTTATGTAAATATTAAACTCAAGTGCCCCTTGTAAGACAGAAGAATGAGGGCATTCCATGAGTAAGCAAGACTCAATGAAGCCAGCTTTACATCAACCTAGAAATGAAGAATTGTTTAACTACAACTGTATGAGGCTGCAATATATAATCAAGTAAATATTTCCAACAAACTGATTTTTAAATATAAGTTATTTTTAATCTCTCCATGACAGTATACATGCTGAATTATGAACACCAGTGGCTTCTGGCAAATAGAAAAATTCCCTGTGTGGAGACTTAACCATCACAACAGTTCAAACAAGGTTTGACACTTCACATAAAAAATAAGGCCAGATCCAGAATACAGAATTGCTGATCAGAAAAATTCATAAAATTTTGAATAGGTTGCAACGATGGCTGAAACTATAATGGTAATACTTGCCAGGGAGAGAAGGAAAGGAGATAAATCAAATTCAAGTGTGACCCCCCTTCCAATTAAATATTGAGCCATTTGACAGCAAGAGTGGATGTATCAGCCAAATAAACCAAGTGCAACTGCAAGCAAATGTAGCTGAAATGTTGCAACTTCTGAGCATATGGGAGAAGTGGGGAAGAGAGGGACATGCTACATAATAAAACTAAACCCAAGACAAAAAGCACACGCTTGAACAGTAAAAGAGAGGTACACAGTATCCACCGCAGAAAAACACTATCAACAGCAAAGCAGGTTACAAGCAGCCCTTAAGAACACCAAGGAACCTAAAGACAACCACTTCTACCTTTTGACAGCCAAGACATTCAACCTTCTGATCTGGCAGACAGAGTAACAAATCGTAGGCAACCAGAGCTGCTCTGAGTGGATTAACTGCCAGACTGGATGCAATGACTTTTTTTAAAATTAAAAATAAGTATTTAACACATGTTTACCTCTGTCTCTAGCTTTGTAGCCTGAATTCAATTTAAAACTTTGTATGTTACCTACTTTGGGTCTGGAATCCAGTTTACTATGGTAACTTTAGAAACTTATGCTGTGCAGATGAATACCAGTGGGTTGGTTTGGTTTTGTTGGGCTCATTTTCTTTTTTTTTAAACCAAAGTAATTAAGGAATGATATGAACTTCATTATCACCTATTTCTAAATGGATAAAAGAATATCCTTTTTTACAAGTTATTAACATGGAAAATTTCTTTAAAAACTAATTATTTAACTAGGAAGCAGTGTTATTAAGGATTCACAATTTGTGCTTTAAATTTTATTAAATTAACTATTCAAGAAATCAAGAAAGCTTACAAACAATACACTTTGTTGATGTCATAACACACAGCCAGCAACTGGAATAGCTGAGCTACTGCAAGCACCATATTTAGAGTAAATATGTGAAATACCAGAGCAGTTTCAACCCATGCAAACTTCTCACTTCCCACATCAGCGAAAGAATCACTCCTGCTAGAATGGCACCGCTGCTGGAGCACACAAATGTTGTGACTGAAGGGCTGCTTGCTTGGGAGAAAGCAATAAAGGACAGAAAGTAAAGATTTCAAAAGTGTCTTCTTAGGAGAGAAGAAAAAAGGAGTTGATGTGGAGAACTTGGTAAATTAACATCGGTATGAATGAAAGCATATAGGAGAGCTCAGAATAAGTATAATTGCCACTTTTTAAGGTTTTAAAATTTATTTTAATTTAGACTACTTATGTCATGACCTGCATAAAGGCCTCAGGATTTCCTTTAATGCCATCACTGTTCACTTCAGTAAATTCTCTTATGCTTCATTCTGTGAATTAACATGCCCAAGCCAAATTTTGATGTAGATCTTGTTAATTTACACCCTCTCTTTAGAGGTAAAACTTATAAAAGCCTAATTTACCCTTGTATAATATTGCAAATGATCCAGATAAGCATTACTTTAATAAAGCTCCTTTAGCAAAATAGCACAGGAGATGTTTAGTCACAATCAGAAAATCCAGCGCATTTGCTAAATCTGTAGGAAACGCTTAACTTCATTAAGTTATTCTCACACAGTTAAATACAGCTTAGTTCCCTAATTTCTAAAATCCCAATATCCGATTTGTCACGTATTACTCATAACTTGGATTTTCTATTAGTAGACCTGAGACTACCACACCTTAGCACCGAATTTATTAACATTATTTTTAGATTTAGAAACTACCAGCCAATTGATAAAGCTCTGATACAAGCTAGGAATGAAATACAAAGTAGAATATTTCTTCTTCA
This sequence comes from Drymodes brunneopygia, assembly GCA_013400955.1. NCBI lineage: Eukaryota > Metazoa > Chordata > Aves > Passeriformes > Petroicidae > Drymodes > Drymodes brunneopygia. Next base: position 1,543,512 of record VZTZ01012080.1, read on the forward strand.
AGTTTTAAGGGATACAGTTACTCTGAAGTAACTAAGAGTTCATAACCTGCCCACTCCTAATCATATTCCACAATGGAGAAAGCAGCCAGAAGAGCAAGGAAAACAGCAAACCAAACTATTTTATAGCAACAAAAGCTTCTTTCCACTTGATTGCATTCTTTTTTGTTAGTTACTTGTTGGTTACTTTTAATCAGCTGCAGATATAATCAGTAATAAAATGTCTCTCATACTCATGTCTTTGCATGATAATATTAAGCTCCAAATTACAACTACTCCCAGATTTAAGATTCTGATCAGAAGAAAATCTAAATGGTTAAATTCACATACTCATGTACAAAAAGCAAAGTTTGCTAAAATACTCAAAACTAAGTACACATACTTGAGATTATTGCTTTAAACTTGTATTGCAAACTATTTGAAAATATTAAATAGCTGTCCCCGTAGAGGGCTTCAAGACTTTATAAACAAGTCACTTATGATTCTTACCTGATTTCTTCTTTCATGCTTGAGAAGCAGCTACTTCACAGTTTACAGAAAAGTGCATAGATCCTACCAGTAGTAAAGCAATGTGCTATTTTTAAAGCATTAATTGATGTGTGAGATGTTTAGAGTCAAAATATTTTAATGGTATTGAGAAATTACAATTTAGGAAAGCTGTTTAAAAAATAAAGCTTTCAAATACAAAAGGTGTCTCTGCCTTAGCAATAATGTTGCATTTTCCAGAGCGAGCAAGACATCAGTAACATTTTGTAAGTGAACTTTCCCAGAATTCTACTACCATCAACAAATCATGTACTTCACATAAGGCAACACACGCAAAAACCAGAAAGCTTTAAATTCCACGCTGGATAGGTCATCTCTTGTATTATTATGCAAACTACCATTACTTTGTGAGACAAGTCATTAGGGACAACTTAAAACTTTCACATCTACAAATCAAAAACTGATTTGAGGATTAGGAACCGAAGACTGAAATAGATTAGGTCACAGGCTGAACTGCAAAACAACGTTTCTCCCAAGCGCCACTTTTAGAAGATGCAAGAGATTACTGCACCATTAAAAAAAATCATTTAAAAAAAATCCCAACGAGAGCTATAGCCCAAAGTCACAAGAGACCTGAATAATCACTGCTAATGGGAAACAATGGTGGTAGGAAGATTCACAAGAAGTTGATTGCAGGTGTCATACAGCTTCTCCTCCTTAGCTTCTACTCTTACTTCATCTGAAGCAGAATACTGCTTCAGGCTAAGTAAAATAAAACAACAGCTGCACAACTACATGGCTATTGCTTCTGCAAATGAGCAGCTGTAGTAGAAAATTGTCCCTCTGGCAGCCAGGAGGAGTATGATAGTTCTCATACTCCACTACAAGGCATGAACAAATATTCCAAAGGAATTCCAGTAAAAAGTAAGAAAGTTGGCTAAAGAAAGAAATTATGAAGGAATCAGAGAAAAAACTGAATACTTCAAAGGAAAGTTGTAATAATGCAATTATCGGTATTTGAAATAATTACAGCTACAAAGAACATTTCTAAGCAAAAATAACAATGGATGGCCTCCAGAAATTTAAGTCAATTACAGAATGGGAAGCAAAGCTGCAAGAAACTTCAGGTGATTCTGCCAAAACCAGAGACAAAATATGAGTTCGTTGAAGAACTACAATACCATAAAAGGAACATGGATAATCTGCTTCTACTGGAGAACACAGAAGTATCTGCATAACTAGGAGTTAGTTCACCTCATCAACCAGTTACACTTTAGCATACAAAGGCAAGTGAACACTGGCAAGTACCAATGCTGGCTTTCCAGGTTTTCTACAAATCTCTTGAGTGATACAGGGGAAAGCAATGATCCTTGTCCCTCAGTTCTACAAGTTACCCTCTTTGTACCATCACATTTTGAAATGGAAGCTGTCCCCAGCACAGACATAAAGCAAGTCTTTAGCTGGGCTCTCCTCTGTCCTCAGAGTAGCCTCTAGACACAACCAAAGCAGCTGACACTTGGGACTTAGAAATTAAGTTCCCAACAAGCTCCTTCAAGTTAACTTTCACTTAGACAGCTTCTCACAGACATCTACCCAACACAGGGCAGAGTTCAGGTTTACTGTCTTCCTTAAAAATACACATTCTCTTTCACAATAAGAAATCAAGGAAATTACACTCTGTCTTAATTATAGAGATATTTCCTGTTAAGAATGGATAATTACAGCATCACAACTTCCTTCCAAGTCATCCATCCACATTCTCCTTTTAAGAGGGCTACCCCATTAGCTACAAGCAGACAGGGTTACTATGGCATGCTCATTCAAGAGGCCAACCCTAAATGTGTATCACAACAAACTCACTCCACAAACATGCACAAGGACACAAACATTTTTATTCTACGGAGCTATCGCTGCTATAGCAGTTTCACTGAACCAACCCAGTGAAATCTACTTGGCATTAACTACAGGTACTCCTAATATGAAAGCATCTTCAGGTAGTCCTAATATTAATTGTCCATCACATATATATACACAAGCATACCTCCCTCTCAGAATCATGTAAAGAAGGAGTGAAATCCGGCAACAAGTTTCCCAGCACTATTTATAATCATACAACCTAAAGCATTTTTTCTTAGCATTACTATCCATCATTCAACATGGGGATAAAAAGCTAACTAGAAAGAAAGGGTTGTACCAATTTCAGTGTGCAAGTCAAACCCACACAGCAGTTTAGAACTTTCACTGCTCAGATAGGTGTAAAAACTAGGACAAAGTCCTAGTGAAACTAGGTTTTCCATAAAAAAAATTCATGAACTATGCTTTGAGGGTTGCAAGGCTATTAAACCTGTCTGATGTCTGTAAAACAAGTAATCCATCATAACAAAAGCAGCATTTAGATTACCAAACAGAATCCTTAACCCAGCTCTCAGACTGAACCTTCAAAACAGAAGAAAAAACCAGTATCATGGATTCAAGTATACAGCCTCAAGATGACGCTACTACCTTTCATAAGCCATGTCCACTTGTGAATTAGAAGTCCTTCTCCCTCAAACCAAACAACTAATCTTTGTAATGGGAGAGAAAGAGCATTCTTTAAAGTAGATTATATTTTAATCATTATGGGCTAAGAAAAGAATGCCTTTTTACCTTCCTTGATCAAGATAACCAATAACTGAGGGAAATACAGAGGTAACCTAGGATGGAGAGCACTTCAGTTTTGAAACTCCAGACACATTCAGGATCAAGATAAATAAGGACAGGAATAATGATGTTCATGAGTATCTATGTTGGACTTCCCTCCATTTTTATGAGCTAACATGAGGCTGAGCTAGTTAAATCTGTTCAAGACAGCTCAAGCATAATGAAGAAAGTATTTCAGCAACAGGACAGTCAAATCTTGAGATCTGTACAAGAAATACAGTAACAAGAATGTATGTCATGGTCACAGAACATGCTACAAAACTAAGACTTCATTACAGGACAGCACAGGAAAACTCAGCTTATACACTCACCCAAGACACAACCTATAGCAAAGTAAGTTTTAACTGTTTTATCATAAAAAACAATAATCAGAAAAATATTCAGGCAGCATGCTGCCTATGAAGACTGGAATATTAATTGTCATTCACTATGAGATGTTAGTTCATAGGACTTACCAAGTTGAACTATTTGCTGTAAAAGGAAGATATGTACAAATAGTTCAGAAGTGAGGCTTGAGTCACAGTTTGTGTAAAAAATATTTGTTTTAAAGCATACAACCATACAGAGTATGAACAAAGAAAATGTTCAAAAGACAAAACCATGTGTCATTTCCTGATGCCAGGAACAGAGACTTCTAACAAACATATTAGGTTAGCATATATAACACCTAGCCATGATCCATTTTAACTCTTAAAAAGAGGGACTAATTAAAAAAACCAAGTTTGTTTCACTTTGATAAAAGAATTCCTAGAGAGAGGCAGAAACTAAAACTCCGGACAGTCTAGAGTAGAGAAAGGAAACACAGAAATGGTCTTGTCATCCAGTAGCTACCAGAGAGCTTTCTAAGGAAGTCCAGGCACCATTCTGCAGCACCCTGGAGGTCTCCATTAGGCTGTCTTCCAGCAGCCCCATTCAGAGAATCACCCTTTTACACACACCCCTGAAGAGCAGTTTTCTGGTCAGCTTGATATTCTTTTCAATGAAGTTTATACCAAAAAATAAATCAGCTCCTAAATGTGTTATTACTGAAACTGTACTTTTAGCAGGCTAAACCTGACAAAGTTTGTTTTCCAGAAAGTCTCACTTCTGCTGTGTGAATCCAGTACGATCACGATTTCATGCATATGCCATATGACAAGGTGTTTTCTCTACCTGCCAAAAAGTTACTCAAAGCCCAAAGATTTCCTCTTCTGACACCCTTAGCTAACTAAAATAACAAGGCAACTTAGTTATTATCATCTTCAGCCAAAAGATGAAATGAATGAGGGAATACCAAAAAGAGACAGAGGCAGCTGCTCTGGGGCTACCCTAAAAAATTGATCACATCACTCTCGGGTACTCGCAGAACAAGAATTTCTTAAACCTTTAACATGCACACATTTTGGAGGAAAGAAAAAAGAACTACACTACAATTAATCCTACTACTATCATCTGGTGTTCTCATTTGGATTCAGAGCCATTCAGAAGGCACAAACTCAAGACACATGAAGACTCAACCTTCTCCTCACAGAAGTGGGTGGAAGGAAGGGAGAAAGCACACATATAGAAGACATAGACACACAAATCTCTCCAGTATCTTTCATTATATATTGGGGAAAGTGAAAGGGAGTGGGGGGGCTGTCCTTAAAAGGCCTAGAATTAACAATACAAGACAAACAAGAACTTCCTCAGTCCTGTGACCTTACAACTTAGTGGGACACACACTAATGTGAACTTTGGTGTTCATCATTCTCTTCATAATCACCTGGACAGATCAGAGTTGACAGAAAACCTTTTAAGCCTTCCAACCTTTGATCAATTCTTAACAGAAGTTGAAAAATAGCCAGTCCCTGTATGGTATGTTAAGATCAGATACCGAAGTTCTAAAGAAGTCCTCTCAGATATATCTTCCCAAGTGAATGAGAGAGACTAGAAAGACGACTAAGAACATCCTTAGTGAGAGATATTTGCCACTCAAACAGTCGTTTCACATGTTTTCCTACGTCGAAGATTTACATGATTGTTAAGGAAGGATTTTTTTTCCTAGTACATTACCTGGAAAATAATTAAGATAACTGATCAGCTATTCCTTCCTGAAACTCCTGCACCTCCTCTAGAGAATGGTGGAGTGCTGCCCTAGCACGACGCAAATGAGATCAATTAGTAAGGAAATTGCAGCCCATTCCTCTGCCTGGCCTCCGTGGTTCTCTCTCTCCCGAAGAAAGGGGTATGGGGCAGGTCTGTCCTTCAGACGCTCACATTGTCCGGGGCTCTGTGCATAGGGAAGAGCTGGCAAGGCCCCTTTTGGAGAGCAGATACACTTAACAGCCTCTCCCAAGCTCTCCATCGCCACGTCCCCGACCCTACGCCCCCGCCCTCCGGGAATGCCCTATGCTCAAGTCCTGAGCTCCTCCGCCTGAAGAGGCTTCCCGTCCCCACGAGGCCGGTGGGATGGGCGGCAGCTCCGCAGCGGGACCCCGGGACAGGCCGGGCAATTCCGCTTCTCGGCGGGACGCTCGGGGAGATCCCTCGGGCTGCCGTCCCCTCCCGGTACTCACAGTCCAGGTGCTTCTTCTTGGGGCCCATGACCTCGTGGGTCGTGGCCTTGCACACGGTTTTCGAGACGGCCGAGCCGGTCACGCTGTGCTGCGCCGCCGTGATGCGGTCGGTGAGGCTTTGGCCGGACATGGCGGGTTCGCTGGCGGCGCTGGAACCGAGCGCGGCTCCGCTCCCTCCTCAGGGGCCGGGACGGGAGGAGTCGCCGGGGGAATGGAGCTGCGCGGGCTCCTCACCCCGCCGTGCCGCAGGCGGCCCCCGCTCCGCCCTCAGGGACGGACCTGTCACCCGAGCAGGGACCCCTCCTCCTCCTCNCTGTTCGGGTTCAGCGCCGGGTAAAGTCTCCGTGGAGTAAGTGGGGGGTGTCTCCGCCCCTGAGGGAAGTAATTCTGTATTTCTCAGCCTGGAAAGTTTTTGTGGAAACTCCTTTGGTGTCCCCTTAGGCTAGGGAAAGCGCAAAGGGAAAAAAATCAGTTCTTAGGCACCGAGGGGTTCGGAGCCGGCTGGTTGCTGCGCTCGGGCTTCTCTTCGGAGTTATTTTTATTTGAAAGCTCGCCAAAAATTTCTCGAGTGTACATCACGACCAGCATAAAAACACTACTGATTTTCAGGTCTTTAATGATTAGCCTTCCACCGTTCTGCTAGTCAGCTAGTGCTCCTTGGACTTATTCGGTGGCTCTGTCCTTTGCAGCCTGGGATTTTGTACGAAGTTACTTGGTTTCTGTCCATAAAAGTTAGAAATTGTTCCTTAAGGTGCCTTCTTCCCAGCCTGGTACCTACAGCTGTAAACCTGGTTTTGTGTATCCTAGTGGCAGAGGGTGAGGAGCAGCTTCTTGGCGTCCTGAGCTCCTACCGCCCTTTGCCCAAGTGCTGTCCCAGCCTCCCAGCTGTCTGAAACTTCCATCACTCCTTGCAACACGGCCCTTCTCCTCCTCCCCAAACACACAGCAGCGAATAACACAGCAAAACCACAGGATTCCAGCAGACAAAGTTCTTCCTCTCCCAGAAGTGCCTCCTGAAGAGCTGTCTTGTAAGTGTCCCCCATCCACGAAGTCACTGAAATATTTATTGGGCAACTTAAAGAGAAGCAGTATGCAAATCATACTCAGCTCTTTCTGCTTAACAGGATGTGTAAGTAGGATTATCTGTTTATAATGCGTAAGGAAAATTGGTGTCAGAGGAAGAACATCTGGTGAAAGCTGAACCCAAATAATGCCGTTTGTGTGTGTGTGTGTGTGCAAGGAAGGCTTGCAACATGTAGAACTTGCTTTCTTCATAATGCCAAGCTCTTTGAGGATACTGTTGTATTTGTATTTCTTGGCTCCTTCTGGACTCCGAAATATCCATGCTGGGGGAATAAATCACTGATGTATACAGCAGCAGACTCTGGCATAAGACAGCTTTAGCATAAAGCTTCACACCATGAAAACACAGGGGCTTCTATAGGCTACTGATACAGCAAAGCAACACACACTGGTATTTTTTATGCTAACTTCAGCTAGGACCTGGATTTCAACACCCCATTTCAAGTTGCTATTTGGAGAAATTCCATGGAATTGGCCTGAGTAAATTAGGCTCCATCAGTTCTTCTCTGGTGATGCCCGTCACTTTCTCCAGCAACAGTGAAACTATCCAAACAGAGGAAGCTTGTGACTCTAGGAGTTACTGAGACCAGATTTGGACAAAATATCTCATTCCTAAGGGAACAAAAAGTGACCTCAATCTTAGAGTTCCAAAACTGAAAATAAATTTTGCCTTTTTTTACAGCCCTTCTTGCTCACAGAAAGCTCACAGTTTTACTCCACAGTTAAAAATTCTGCTTGTAATGTAATAAGCAGAAATGGGTGAGAGGACTGATGTCAAAATATATTTTGATAATTGTTTGTTGCTTTTTAATTGCTTGGGAGACACTTGATACCATTACAGCAAGAAGCTTGAAGTACTATGATAGATAATATCTGAGCACCTCCCAAAGATTTGGAAATTGAAATCAAAATGTTATCTCTTTTCATTTCCAACCTGAAGAAAACAAGTTTGATTAGTTTATAACTCATTTGTTTTTGTTTGTGTGCCTGGGTGTGCTTGAGAATGAAAGGAGAAAGGAGTACGTATCTAAAGAGAAACTACTGCAGAGATAGGAGTCCTATATTTAGTGAAGCAGCAAACCTAAACAACATTCTTTTCTCTTGTGAAAAGTTCTTCCAGAATCTGGATCTATCTCCTGTGAAAATGCTGTATCTTGCATTCACAAGCTACCCAAAATTGTCACTATTTCCCTGGTATTCAGCTATCCTGGAAGGACAAACAAGCTAACAGATCTGTTTCTTCCCATGTGTATTGTATGGTACTGAAAACCTCACCTCAGCATGACCTCTGTAATTTATTATGTATATCATTTTCTTGCAACAGTGTAATTTCCACTCTGCAAGGTGTCTGTCATACTGTAATGCCTGCAGTCTGCCAGGGTGATTTGATGTTCCCAGTGCTGCTGGCATCCATGCCCTTCCTCCTTGCTTCATGTTACTGTACACTATTAGGAGAGCCATGGGTTGGGGGCACTATTAATCAGCTTCACATCTAAGCCAGGTGTTTTGGCTGAATTTCAGGTCTATTAGAAATCAGCCCATCTGAGGCATAAAAGTAGTAAGGAGCAATGCTGAGCACGTGCTGATAAACTCTTGCAGGCTCATTACCAAGAACTTGAGGGCATATCTGCTAACAGCAACAAAAAAAATCCTACCAGCCATAATTTGGGAAACTAAACGGGGTAATGAAGAGAAGTTGATGAGAGGAAATAAGTTTGAAATAGGACTGGGCGTTGGAACAGCTGAAGGGAATGCTAAGAGTGATGGGGCAAGGAGGCAATGGGGAGGAAAAGCAGAGGGAGAAAAGCCACCGGCATAAGGTTGGGAAATGCCCTATCAGTGTTGTAGAAAGGGTTTGGAAACAAGTTGCAATCCAGATGTTTCACATGACCCTGTGGATCACTGTGGTTTCATTTGCTCATAAGGGTTATAGCATTTTTCCCAGCTTTTCAGGGAAGGTGACTTTTATGTCAGCCTCAGGAATTCGATCCGTTTGAGTCGACATAAGATGTAGAATAGACTGTAGGAAATAGAAAACACCAGCTTCCCAAAGGTAGCTCTCTATGACATTTGTCCATGTCTATTGCCACTATATGGTCCATTTCTTGTGCACCTCTGGCAACAGAGAATTCCAGAGCAGCTGCACAGCTAGAACCAGGCCACTCATTGACCATATGCAGCAATCTACAGTTAGCGATGCACTTTTGAGTAGCCTAATTTTGCCCAACCTAGTAGAACTGTGCCAGTTTAACTCTGGTGTAATAATTTCAAAACCATGTTCGAAGAGTTGGCAAAGATTTATCCAATGTTGTTTTTCTGTGACTATAGCAAGAATTCAAAATAACTTGCATCACCATAGCAACTTCATCAAATAATTTTATGGACAATAATGAACTTTTTCCAGCAATGCCTCTAAAAAGATAAAGACAATGAAACTGGAACAAAGAAAAATTACAGTTAAAATAACACTTGTTAGTGGTGCAGTGAAATGAAGTAGTCCAGGAGCGTGGTTCTTGTTACTCATTCATGCTGCCAACAAGACCAGAAGCCAACAGAGGTATGCAAGGTAGGCCCCATTGCATGGCTAGGGAGAAAGGAGGCAACAACATCATCAAGGATGTCTGGAATATTGCAGAATAATCACAAAACACAGCAGAGTTAGGATACTTTTGCAAAGCCAACTTCCTCAAGTCCATAGTGAATCAGAGATTTCTTTCCCAATTCTCTTCCCTCTTTCTGCAAATAGTGACAGCTTTCATGTCTCTTTTGTTCCTTTTGCATTTCCTCTTTTGTGCCTCTCTCTGTAAGGAAAATATCCAACTTCCTCCCACAGTACTTACTCTAAGCTCTGCAGGTTATGTCACCTTCTCATGCAGCTCCAGTTATATCGTAGTCAATGTCCCTTGTGGTGCTGTTCCCTGAAAGGAAGCTGACTTTGTCAACTGTCACCATTGACAAAGCAGCTGTCCACAAGCTAACATAATTTTGACATGAGAAAAGCACATAGGAAGGGAGAAAAGTGAGTCAGTACCATTGCACAGGAGGGGAGCAATCAGAACTAATTTTACTGTATTCACTTAGGAGCAGGATATCTGGGTTGGAGCTCCCCTGCCTCATGAGAGTATCTAAGTAGAGGTGGAAAACAAATATGATGCTTCTGAATCCTCTTGTGTGTTCTAATACTTTTCTCTCCTTATTCTGACATGAAGCTTGCACACTGCAAGACTGATCGTGTCATTAATGCTATAAGCAGGATTCCCACCTGGCTGACAAATGCACATAGGAAATGTCTTTAAGTGTGAGAGAGAAAGGAAACAAGCTCCCTTACATTTTGTTCACACTTCCCAGTGGATGTGTCAAACACTGACACCTCCAAAGAGCAAGAGGCCCGCTGTCCTCTGTGTCTGCCATGCACTGCCCATCAACAAACATTCCTAATGCACTCCTGCTGCAGCTCTTTCCTGTTGTGGTTTTTTACACATCCTTTCTCAGCAGTGGGCACTCTCACAGTAACTCACTCAGATACTGAACTAGGAAAAGCAAACCTTACAACCTCACCAGCATGGTAAGTGCACCTATACACTTCCCCAAAATTTTTGGAGACCCTCTATCATACAGGAAAAAAAAGTGGCCCTGTCCCTGCTAGTGACACTTGTCCTCATCCCTTCCCCCTAGTTTGATGTCGAAAACGTAGGGCTTTGCTGCCAAATGCTTCTCCCTGTCATTGCAAGCTGGCAGTGTTTGTGAGACTTGGCAGGAGACAGCACTTGATAAGAATCCTTCTCTGGGCACCTCTGAGAGGGCACTGTCATTCATTTCACTTCCCTCTCAGTTCACAAACACCAAGCCAGCTGGGCAAGTACAGGAGGAACTGCATTCCTTTTGGGCTCCTGTAACTTGGAAGCAGCTCCTATCATTTTCTTCAGTCACCTTTGAGCCAAAAGCAAGCAGAACACAGTCCAGCCCCAAAGGAATATTTTTAAGGAAAGTTATAAGCAAACAAACAGGCAGGGTATCAATGGAACAGCCACTTCAGTTTGCTGCCAAGAGAAAATTGGTACTTATGCTCACACTCTTGCACACATATACGTGCAGCAGAGCTTAATCAATTCCCTCATTAATGTTGAGACTCATGTGCTCATGCTCTGTGTCTGGGAAAGCTTTACACCCACATGAATTTTGATGTGGAGCTGAAACAAAAATGTTGATGCTGGCAATGCCAACTATAGAGAGTAAATAGCTGGGGCCTGCCAATGCTGACTTGAATGGGGCTTCTCACTCAGAAGAAAACCTACATGTGAAAAGTATTCTCATGATCAGGTCTGTGCAGTGCAAGTAAATCCTGGTTTTCTTCCTCAAGCAAACAAATCCATTTATGCCAATGAGTTGGTTTCAAGCCTTGTACGGGTAGGTCCCACTCCCTGGTCTTTATGTGAGATCTGAGTCTTGCCCACTGGAGTGAGTCAGGCTATCAGTGTTTGGCTCTGTGCTTCAGGGGTCAGTGACTGCATTTACATGTGGGCAGACTTCATGCTGATTAAATCAAACTACTGCACTGAAAAGAACATTAACTAAATGCCTCCTAACATTCTGATGGTGTATAAGCTATTCTGAATCTTAAAATACATAAAGGATTTGTTCTAATTCATTCCGGTACACACAAGTATATAAATGAAAGTGTTTTGTGTTTAGTAAAATTGAGGAAATGCATTAAAAAAGAGAAATTAATGGGAATTTAAAATTGCTTTCTTTTTCAGGATCTGAGAGGCAAAGAATTGTGAGTAATATTGGAATGAATGTTCTCACCTTCTCTGTCATCCTGTGCTTCCTAGTTTTATTTCTTAGAACCCAAAAAGCAATACTTTCTTAGCAGCCTTGGTGCAGCTTGTCTTGATTATGTGCTTCAGCCATGACTAGAAGTGATTGGATTATATGTTTTGTTTGTCTTCTCCACTGAAACCAGGGACTGATGCAGGCCAGATGTTAATGTCAGGGAGACAGCACTCCCTTCACAACTCTGTGTTGGGCACCCACCTTTCTGACAGCTCAGTGGCCTTGAGGAGATCCCACAGTGGACGGCCAAGTGCAGGAGAATTCATACTCACAGTCCTGACTCAGGTTTCTCTACAGCTTGCCACTCTTGTAGCTAGTGTTGAGGTGCCAGAGAGGGGATGAGATGATATGCTGGGAGCAAGAGAAGTGCTAGCACTGCACCAGCAGAGTGGGAGAGGGGTTACAAGAAGGCTAAAATTTCCTTGGTAACTTCCCAGTAAATCTGTATTGGTTTAAAGCTACAAATGAATTTGGTAACAAACTTCTGTGACTTCAGATCATAAGTCACCCACTGTGTTGAAAGCTGTTTGATGTGAATCTCTCCATTGGCAACTGGCTGCAGGCCAACAAACTCACTTTCTATGGATCACAAAATCACCACAGTTTTTACTAGTCACTTTTTTTGCTGAAGGCAGGAGCAAAGGGTAGTAGAGGATCTGTGTTGTTAATGCATCCACTGACCCAGTTCTTCTCTTTGGACCACTTCTGTGTGCTTTCAGTAATCAGTTAAGCCCGTCTTAGCCTTTCATACAGCATCCCTTTTCAATGGAAATCCAGACATGTTGGCAGTGCTTGGTACCAGAGGAGGAAAGAAGGAGTAATGATCCAAAAGAAAGTATTATAGTCTCTCAAATTGCACTGGGATATTCTCAAGTCAAACAACAGCCCTGCATGTGTTGGTATTCACTTCTAATATTCTTCAAGAGTCTGTTCATTGCTAAAGGGTTTGTGCACTGCAATAGCTGCTGAAACCTAGGAAGAACTACAAAAGCAAGATGCTGATGAACATTCTGGGCACCTGTGTTTTTTAATCCTCAAAACCAAAAAACCAGCAAATGATAAAGAGCAAAAATGGATATCAGATGCATTGAACTTATTCAGATTAGATAACATGGTTGGAGGAAAGAGGAGAAGATAAGTAGTTTGTGCAACATATTGTTGACCTGTAAGATCAGAGGCCTAAAAGAACATTTTACTAAGAACAGTTGTAAAGAAAACAGTAGTGTAGGCAGGTAAAACCACAGATAAATACTTTGCAGGTCTATATTTCATCACATGGCAGTATGTTTTTAGATGCCAAATTCTGTTCTTATTGAATCTATGGCAAAATGCCCACTGACTTCAAACAGAATAGGTTTTGTCCCTCTAAGCTGTGAGTATGGCCAGCAATACTAATGCAGAACAGAAATAAATTGTGTAGGTGAAGAGTTGGGAGTTGGTGTTGGAAATTTAGTGCCTGCTTGATCTTAATCCTTTTATTTTCAAATTAACAAGCCCTTTTACTCTTAGAACATTATATCAATGTGGTTTTTTTTTTTGTTCCACAATATTTTACAGTTGATTGGCTGAAGTGAATAATGCTAATAAACTTTATTTAGTAAATAGTTTTTTAAATAGCTAACCCAAGTTATCAGAAGTGTTAGAAACATTATTTTCAAACCAGAACTTTTTGACATTGCAGCCAGTTTAATTCAAGAAAGATCTCAAAACCTTCTCACTGGTATTCTCTTTCTGTTTACCTCTTACTCTGTTCTATGATATTCCCTTTAGTGAAGTTTATCCAAATCTATATTCTTAAACCTTATCCTGAAAGTGGATTTGATAAGTCTGTAATTGATTGACAGTTCTCAGCATTATAGCAGGTATCTGTGCATGGATGTGAAAATGAATAGCACAAAAGAAACTACTGAACATTTTTTGCATTAAAGTAATTTTGCATCACAACAAGTAAAATTGCCAGCAGTGTATCTGTAGTATTTTAAAATCAGATAAAAATAGGATTGCTGAATTCTTTAATTAACATAGCTGAAAGTTAGCCAAATCGGCTTCGGACACAGCAGGAGACGTACAGTTTGTCCTGATTTTGTGCGGAATGAAAAAATGTAATACTTGGCACATGAACTAACTGTGCTAACTTAAAATGTTACCAAAACATATTCAACTAAATCAAATGTGGTAGTTTACCAGAGATTAGCCAACATATTTTAACAGAACAGAAGAGCACAATTTTAAAGTTGTGGCTTACTGGAAAAAACAAAATCTAGAGAAAGTGATTATCAGTGACAAGAAAATTTTGAAGAAAACTACTTACATATTGAAATTAGTGAGGTTCTTTGGCCAAAGCCTGGTGTTCTTACTGACAGAATGTAATATCATCCCCTACAAATAGTTCTGTTCATTCGGGACTCCAGTCTTTTATGAAAAATGAAATTGCAAGGTATTGCAACTGCAGTGAACATTTCCCATTAGTAAAATGTTAAAACCCATCACTTTTCAATTTCTATGTGCCCATCTGCATAAAATGGGTTTTGATTAGGTCAGACGTATAATATTACGATGGGGATAAATTCTTCATTAAACAGAAACAGACATTAACTGACTAAACATCATTGGTGCTTACAAAATCTAGACTAGATGTAGTACCTGTGTATGACAGAACTTCAGTGTCTTAGTAAGCAGATACTTTCCTGTAAAAATTTTAGGGCAGAGTTCTGTCATTCTCAGATGCACATTCTTAAGCAAAAAAACTCTCATGAAAAACTAATGAAAAGCCCAATTAGAAAACCTCTGATGAAATCAAATGCAGCTTTCAAAACAGTCCTGTTACAGACAGGTAAAACTGATTTTTCCTGAGGCAGCGAGGACTGAATCCAGAGAAATTCCTTGAGGAGGGACACTGCTACCCTCCCTGCAAAGCTTTACTGTTTTAAATTGCAGTTCAAATTCCTGCTAGGAAGGTGAGGGGGATATTCATTAAATTAGTTCATGTGGCAACTGCTCTCCCCATTCACTTTCCTGTAGACAGCCCAGCTCAACTTAGGAGTAACATTGGCCCCTGTTTGAGAGGGCTGTGTGCAGACAGCTACCAAATTTACTTTTAGTGGCCTTTTCTGTCTTTAGAAATTACTTTTTTTTTCTTCAAGAATTTTATTATGAAGACTGCCTCATTTTTAGATATAACATTTCATGGTTTTGGAAGAAACAGCTACCTGGGGAACTTTTCTAAATTGCCTCACAGACCACATCCCTTGGTGTTTCTCTAATCCAGATCATTGTTTCCTAGAAAGTACAGCTCATCCTTTCAGAGGACTGAGTTTCCCTTACATGGATAGTTTGCCTGTTAAAAAACTTTCCTTCAGAAACCACAGTATAACATGAGCACCCTTAGGCAATAATTCCCAAAACTAGGGTTTTGGCCGTTCATGAGGTTGTAGTAGTCCTGAGCAAGGTTGTGATTATAGCCAAAATTAAGTTAAATAGTCCTGGTGCCATGAGCCAGTCTGAAGGGGAACTTGCAGTGTGGAGTTACTCAAAAGCCAACTGGACTGCACCTTACTCTTTCACCAGCTTCCATCTTTGAGGTGTCTGTGAGATGTATTCTATAGTCACAGTGGGTGAGCATTATAATAGCCCACCCATTTTACAGATAATAAACATTGAGACAGGAGGCACAAAGACAAGAAAGGCCCAGAAGGTTAGAGGGCAAGGCAGAAATCTTGCCTTTCCTCAAGTCAGGGCCACTGATTCACTTTGCAGCACACCCCAAAGAGCTGTGACCTCTTTAGGTGAGACATGATTTTTGGGCATCGTTCCTCAAAGATTCTCAGATCTCGTTCCTACACCAAACCCATACTCCTTTGGTGGGGGAGGTAGGATGACTCAGTCACTCAGTTGCTCTCTGTCACTTCTCCCCAGTACATACGCTCCAACAAAAGCAGAATACATCCATGTTCTTTGGTAAACAAAGGGATGCGTGGGAGCATTTGTCCCCTTAGAGACTTAGAGACATTGCATGGGTAGATGGAGCAGAGCTGAAAACAAAGACCTAATTCCAGTGCTCTTGCAAAAACATCTGGCCAGCACTGTCTCTTAAAAAAACAGACTGGAGGAATGTAAACATATGTTTGGCCCGCGAAGGAGTTGTTACATAAATGTTAATTATGAAGAGGATTTCCCATGAGTACAGAGACTTTTGACAGAACTTTGATCCCATGCAGGACACAAGCCTCAGGAGTCACATGCTCTGCCTTAGAGCTGTGCTGACACTTCTCTGATCCCTAAGAAGCAGCAAGGGCATTTGCTGTAGCACAGGAACAGAACAAGCTTTGATGATTGAAAGTGAAGTTTGCACAGCATCATGTTGAAGCAACTCTGCATAATTAAACAGTTCCACCGGTCAGAACATGTGAATATCTAGCTATGATCCCAAACTGGTGAGGCAGCTTCCCTTAGGTCACTTAAAGAAGATATCTGAGCATTATTATATCGTTTGACATAGCAAGGGCTATGGAGCCATTGCATTTTTGCTGTTATGGGACTGAGACTCTTCTCTTTGCTTTCAACTTCTTGAGCTGTTAGGATGTGACTTTCATGCTTTATTCCTCCACAGTCAGGAGGCATTCAAGTTAAACTGACCTTTCCAAAGGGATGCTGGGATTCTCACATGGCTGACATAACTCCAGGCTCCCACAAAGATCACAAGAACAGGGGACAACCTTAGGCTTTCTTTGCTATGAATAGTGCCATTTAGCGAAGGGAGTGACTCACCATGTCCAAAGTGAAGCCTGTCCTCAAACCATTGGGGTGAAGGCACCAGAGGACCAGTTTAATAATCACCCTCTTTGCACTGCTTAAACAGACACCATGAGCCTCCTCTTCTTCTCCCACTATGGCCACCCCTTCCTCTTGCACCACCCTTGTTCATGCAGCACTTGTGCTGCTGGGTGATGAATCTGGCCAGGGAACTTTCCTGACTGAAAAATACGGCTGATGTTTATCAGGCCTTTTTTTGCAGTGTTACTTTTTTCAGTTGGATCAGAGTTCCCTGTTCCAGTTTGTGATGTGGCTCCAAAGTCTGTCAGCACACTAAAGGCAATTAGAAGTGGAAATGTTCAGGGGAGAGTGGGAGTTCAGGGATATGAAAACCATGGGTCTTTGGTGTCCAGTGACTGAATATTGAACCCTGCTTTGGGACTCATACCTTCTGTCTGCCTTGCCTGTTAAACTCTTATTGCATGTGGTGCTCTATAAATAATGTCTTTCGAAAGTATAGCAAGCCTATTTTAAAAGAGAAACACAGTTACTGAATTTCCACTGTGATTTATCTGCCAGCCCTCCTCCCTCCCTTCCAGTTGCTGAACATCTCACTTATGTATTTCACAAATGTGAAACAGAATACTCCACTGCTTTTTCCTCCATTCTTAAATGAAATTGTGAGAATTCAGCCTTTCAAAATTACTAAGAAACTCAACAGGACTTCTGCTCAGGAAGAAAGAGAGTGATCTATATTTAAGGTTTTAAGGGGTTTCAAACAGTGAGAAAGAGTTGAAACATTTAAAAGCCAGGATTCCTAAGCAAGCTTTTTGTTGAAGACGTGTTTAATATATCAGAATTTCTGACCATATCCAAGGGGTTCCATAGGAGTTCTATACTGCCACTGGAGAGAGTTTGTAGTCAAAAGGTAAATCAACACTTTGACTTAGTTAAGTTATTAATGCTGAAAATAATATTTTTATCCTAAGCAGTAAAATATGAGTTACAATTCTGAAGAAGACACAATTCAAAGCATATTTAATTGCAGTAAAAATCTGCCTCTGCAGGAGGAAATAATGATTTGTTCATAACATTGGCTCTGAAATATACTCAATAGTGTCAGAGGGCCAGCTTTTCCAAGAAAAGTATTCTGTGAGTGCCATTGGTACCCAAAGAGCAGGTGATATATTATGCATCCTTGATCTATGGCTTCTAGCTACATTACCTGTTCTCCTAGTGATGTAATAACAAGGAGTCAAACGCTCAGCTGTATTTAATATTGACTCAGAAGATTTTGTCACAGGCGAGCATGATTTCCTGATGTCTTTGACACCCAGAAAAGAAGGATGACTTAGAGACTTATAAATCTCAAAGTCCTGTTTTAGACATAACAGAGCGAAGGAGAGAATATTATGACAACGTAGCATTTACATGGTCAAAGTACTACAGTTGTAATAACATCTCAAATACCCTCATAAAGCTAAGGAGTAAACACTATTATCTCCATAAAGAAGCTTGCCAAAGGTGACATACCCTGGAATTTATTTTAAGTAAGTTTAAGCTCTTCAGTTTCCCTCTAGAAACTAATAAACCACTGAGAAACAAACTTGTAGCAGAAGTAAAAATAGATACTGGGTCTTGCTGGGATTCAAGCCCATGCCACCTCACAACTATCAGAATTTCCTGTCTGAGAGGTAGCTGGAAGCTATATTAAAAGCTAGAGTTTATTAAGTTGTGTCTGCACAGTGGACCAATTGTCTGGAATTTGTCTCCTGCAAATTGTCCTTCATTTGGCATGTCCCTGAAAAGAAGTAATCCTTGTTTCCACTTCTGATGATAAACCACAAGTTAAAACAAGCAGGTTTTTCCTTGAATGCCAACCAGTTATTATTATACAATTTGTTATCAGATCAAAGCAAACATGACTTTAGCCCTTGGACAGTACATCACAGTGCCATACCTTTCACATGGAAAGGAGGAAGAAGGGGGAGGAGAATACATATCCAGATGTGACTGCAGGTACTTCAAACCATAATTATGGAAGTGGATAAGCTCTTTGACTTTCATACTGATGGGGTGTTTCCCCTCCTCAGTCTATTTTTGGGTGCTGTAAATATTGCTCTCCAGGTACCATGAAAGCAACTGATCCACAGCCTTGCTGTTAATGACTCAAAAATGTGAAGATAGATAGAAGCCATACCCATTTCTGAAGTTCTTTGCTCAGCAAATCAGTACAGGTCGATGCAGCCTTTATGCCTCAGCAATAGTCCTTGCTGCACCTGAGAGATCATGTTGTGACAGGTGCCCTGCCCTCAACCTGTCCCTTTCTGTGCCTTATGAGACACAGACAGACCAGAGTTCAAACTTGCCACCTGTAGGAAGCCTTTGCCAAGAACAGAGGATACTTTGCCAAGCTGATAGATCTGTTAACATTTATAATTCTTTGCATTTTACTTTAAAGCCCAGCTTCTGGAATTGAGTGGTTATGTGAGAAATTCAACTTTATTTCTTTGGAAGATTTCTAGTGTTCAGGTTTGCAAAGAGAGGACTTCTGATTTTGGGGCTCAGAAGCTAGGAGAAGGGGCACTCCTCTCCATAATTGCTACCTGTAGGAAATGGTGAGATTTTAAAGCAAATTTCATGGTAATGAAATATGAGTCATGTTGTTTTAAGATCTGGGCTGCTGATAGTGCCTCATTAATGTCCTTTGCATAGTCCCACAGACTCTTTCACATCTGGTCATAGACCTAGTGCACAGTTTGTGTTGTTTAATAGTAGTACAACAGGTTTCCCAATACCTGCTTACATCTCAAAAGTCGTGTCAGGTAGGCACTGCTTGCACCTCCATAGTTATTTTCCTTCCAAGTAAAGGAAGAGCTTTAGGCCAATGTGGGTGGTACATCTCACAGGTGGTGGCTTTTCCTCACTTTTCTCAATACAGTGTTCTCATCAGAATTAAAAGTGAACTCAGTACACAGCACTCTTATTCTCAAAATGATTCTTGCTGTAAGGCTTCAGCTCAGCATCACTTGGGCTCCAAAGGTGATCCCCTTTTCACATGCTGTATACACTTTTTGTTACAGCATTTTGAGCAATTATAGATACATTACAAACTAATTTATCCCTCACAATTCCCCTCAGAGCCATGCACATGTGTTTTATTACTCTTCCTTTATTGACAGTGAAAGCAAGACATGGAGATTAAAGACAATATTCTCTCCTTTGTTTTTTTGGCTCTTGGAAAAGAGCCAAATTTATTAATTTCTGGCTGAAGGTGGGGGTGAAAAGTCAAGATGTGGGGACTGGTCTGAGACAAACTCTTCCCATTCCCTGAAGCCTGTTCAAAGCAGTTCTGCCACAACCTTTGGAGATCAGGTCTCTGGGAGCTGACAAAAAGAGGTAAGAGAGAGCTTTGTGATGATATAAATTTTCCTTCTATCTGAGTTGAAGGTTGCAGTTTGTCACTGCAGAGACAGAGAATTTATAAGAAGCCTGTATTTACAAGAGCAGTGAGGTGGCTGTGAGAAGGGACAGGGCTTCAAGTTCAATGAAATGAAGTGGACCTTGAGAGCAGAGGCTGCTGTTAAAGAATTAGGAACAAACACCGTGGAAAGCAGGATGGTGGAAAGTTTGCTGTGACACCAGTGAGCCCTCCCTGCTCTTGCTGCATCTGAATTGTTTCTGGCTTGCAGAGGGAAAGGCCAATCCATTAGGAAAGAGAAAATTGCACTGATTAAATCAAGCAGAATTTGGAATGAATTTGCAAAGGCTGTAACTCCCAGAGAACAAGATATGCTGTCCAAGTATGGTGGGGGCCAAAACAGGGCCTCTAACTTATATCCTAGTGGGAATGTCAGAGTGATAGAGTGGTATCGTCCCCACCTGCTTAGAACAATGAATTCCTTGTGGGATCTGGATAGCATTAAAAGTGAATTCCCCAAGAGAATTATGAATTCTATGTTAGATGAACAACTCCTGTACTTAAAAAAACCAACTGAACAAGTGTCTAACTGGTACATGGCAGAAAGTCTGTGGTCTTGCACTTAAATTCATGCCACAAACTAGTCTTCCTCCATCCAGCTGACTGTCTCAGTAAGGGCTTCAAATTCTGGAAAAGGAAGTAGGTGCCTCTATACATCATCTATTTAAGACTCAGTTGATCAACCACTGTCATTCCAGGAGAGCAGAGAGAAATACATGGTTCCTCTGAATTCTGTAATTCTGTAAATTTGCTTGGGATTTAGAAAACAGTGATAGATGATAGATGATAGATGATAGGGTGATAGAAGTCTTTCAAATGTCAATGACAAGATAAATAGGTGTTCCTTCCTTAACCTACCATTTTCTTTTAAAGTATTCCTGTCTGTTTACTGTCTCTTCTTGTTTCTTGTGTTCAGACTTGAGAAATAAAACCTGCTGGCATATACAGCACAGACATGCCTGATCCCAGCCATGATCCCTGACTTCTCAGCATTCCCAGAACTCTACTGGTAACAGTATCAAGCTCTGTTGAAAACAGATGCAAAGAGAGTCCAGTCATCATTCATGTAGCTATCTGCCTTCACTCCCTATATCCAGGAGAGTCATTAGCCCAAGTGTTCTGTCCTGAGAATGATATTTGTTGCTCTCTTCCTGTTTTCTTCACTGATTTTATTTAGCCTGGTATACAGTCTTTCAGTTTATATTCTGATCTAATCTCTCTGATCGCTGTGGACAAAATGTGGAAAAATCCCACTCAGGCAGTGAATGTATTTTTTTATGGTAAGTGCGGTGAGGCACTGGAACAGCTTGTCCAGAGAGGTTGTGGATGCCTCTCTGGAAGTGTTCAAGGCCAGGTTGGATAGGGCTTGTAGCAACCTGGTCTAGTGGGAGATGTCCCTGCCCATAGCAGGGGGTTTGGACCAGAGGTTCTTGAAAGGTCCCTTCCAACACAAACCATTTTATTATTCTATGGTTCTATTACAGAAATATGTTCATAGAGCATCTCATAAGCAGAATTATGCCTTTTCTGCAAGATGAGGGCTATCACTCATTTAGATGAGGCTTGTCAGACTGTGTTCCCTCTTTCTGCTCCCACAGAATCTCTTCCTGCAGCTGCACTTTTCCCCTCACCTTTTTATTTGCCTTTGTCTCAACTAAGACTCCACCAGAGTGTTAGACCTCCTCACCTACTTCCTTCTGGCCTTGGCCAAGCCAGCCAGTTGTGTTAACAGGACTGAGCTTCACTGATCTCCAAAACTGTGAGGTTTCTTTTCGTTTGTTCTTCTGCCCCTGGACATAACAGCATTGCTGTTCCAGCAGCTCACCAGAATGCTGGAGGTGTTGGGAGTCCTTTGCTCTTTGTCCCTCTGCAGTTCCTTACTTTTAATTTTCTTAACCATTTGTTGTCATGTCTTTCCTTCTTTTGGGTCACTGTTCCCTCTAGTCGTTTGACTTCTCCTTTTCTCTGCCTTCTCTCTTTTTTCATCCTTTCTTAGTTTCTGAGGGAGTGCTTTGATGGTGTTTCAGAGTTGGACTAATCCCCGTCCCTATGACACAGGGACAAAAGGGACAGTGGCAAAACCATTAAATGAAGAGCTATCTCCCGTTGCTTGTTTCACATCTGGCCTCTCCTAACTTGGCCCATGCTCTTGCACTGAAAGGGACAGTTGGCCTAAAGAGTTTGTCTGTTTGGGGTCACACAGAAACAGGAGCTGTTTCACAGGAAGGCTTTGCGGAGCTGTCAGGCCTTGTGAGATTTAGGCTGGACAGTCAGTGTAGAACAGTTCTCTTGCTGAGAGCACAACAATATGAAGCTTTAGTGGAATGCAGGAAGGGAATAAAGACAATGCTCAAATAAAAATCAGAGGTGTGGATGACATGAAGATATTTTCTTTGTCTCTGCACTCCATTCACAGCTTCATTCTTCTCCCCCTCTCTCCCCAGCAAGGCTGTACTGTCTGTTCAGTGCAGTGGGATGCTTCTGCTGACACAGATGGAACGGTGATGATGTAGTGACAGTGGAATTTCCAACTCCTTACGCAACTCTGCATGTAAATACGCAGAGATGCTTTCTCTGCATATTTAAACACACAGCTCTTAAAGCAAGCTATAGACTCCTTCAAATTCTTTACACATGCACATATGCCCTCTTTTTCTGACTCAGACTTTCAGACAGCACCTTCTTGCTGCCTTGTGCTTGCTGTTCATGTCACACATGGCCATCCCAGTGGACATGGATTTGTGGCTGCTCTGCATCGCTGGAATAGGGCAGCCAACACGCACTGGGGAGGGAACCTGAGCAGCTGAGAGGGAAAGAATTTACTTTTACAGAATCATAGAGTCACTGAGGTGGGAAAAGTCAATGAGTCCACCCATTAACCCAGAACTGCCAAGCCCAACACTAAACCAGATCCACAAGTGCCATATCTACATGTCTTTTTAACCCTTTAGATTAAAAAAAATTCTAATATCCAATCTAAACCTCCCCTGGTACAACTTGAGGCCATTTTCTCTTGTCACTTGCTACCTGGGAGAAGGGACCCCCCCCACCTCACTACAACCTCCTTTCTGGCAGTTGTAGAGAGTGATAAGGTTTCCTTTATGGTATTTTTTACATGCAGTGCTCCATGGGAAACAGGTATGTAGCTGTAATGGGCCAGTCTTATGCCATTTACAGATCTGTTTAAATAAAAGCCCTCCAACCTAAAATACTTAATTCTGGCTGCAATTAAATTTGATATCTACCTGCAGTCACTGTTGGATTCCTATGGCTTTTCCAGTGACTGCTAATGACTGATGAGGTGCCCAAGATGAGCTGTTCCCTGGGTCATATAACTCACACACTGCTATTGATCTTGTTAACATAGATTTTGGTGAGTGCAGTTGAATATGCTGCCTTGAGATCTCCAAAATGCCTTTTTCAAGGGATGCTAATCCTGAGTCACCAAAAAATCCATAGGTACAGGCAAGGCAGATTATGTTCTGCAAATCATACACTGGGATCTAGCCAAGTACAAAAGAAACTAAACAAGAGCTGCAGCCTGGCCTTTGAAGGGGAAACAGTGTGAAACATTTGCTTCTGTTAAAAATACTCCAACTGCTTTTTTTTGTGTGTCAGTCTTCCTGCAAAATCATTTGCCTCCATGGCCTTTTTTTCCCCCCAACTTTGGACACAAAATACACACTCTGGATGGCTGCCAAAATGGTGAAGCAGCTTCTCTGAAGTCACTTAAAGAGGACATCTGAGCATTATCAGTTGGATTTTGTCATGCAGTGAGGGGAATATAAGATTTTTCTGCTTCCCCAGTGGTACAGCCTCTTGCAATACTTTAAGCAGACTGTGTTTTCATAGCTTGTTTTCAGAAGGGGCTGTATTATGAGCTAGCCAGAAAACTAAAGCCAAGCTGGTTATCTCATGCAGCTTGCAACATTGTTGAGAAGCCAGTTCCCCTGTGGCTAAGATTTTCCAAAGATACGGATTATTTGAATGTACTAACATCTTTAATATTTAAGTGGCCTCCACAAAATATCTCAGAAAGTCTGTTTTTGGAAAAACTGTGCTCCTCTTCTGTGAAACTGAGCCTTTCTCAGTTATCACGGGGTAAATGGGCTGTAACAAAAATCATAGACACTTAAAAATCTTGGCTAAGTTATTCTTTGACCTTATAGTTATTATGTATGCTTTAAAAGACCCTGCAAACTTGTTCGTATTATTAGAATCTACCAGCATTAATCCTGAAGCCTCCTCAGACCTGTCTTATCTAGATGTGGATTTAAGCAAGTAAATAAGAACCTATTTAATATGGAAATTGGGAGCACTTCAGCAGAATTATCAATGCTGACTTTAGCTTATTTCCTGAGGTAAACATGAGTAGTATCTTCCCTCTCCCATTAACTTTCTAGCTCCTCAATAAAACATTATAGAGAATTAGATTCTTCTCTGTTGCCGGTTGGAACAGGAAACATTTAGTGCTGGTGAATAGTAACTATTTTCCATATGCAAATTTGCTCATTTGCTGCCCCTTACTTCTTATTAAGGGAAAGGGTCATTTATTCTTCTTAAAGCTTTCCCTCAGAGCTATTCAAATTAACAAGATGCTAAGTGTTTTACTGAGGAGGGTCTGTAATTTCCTCAGCTGGTACAGCTGGAAAATCGACATTTATTTATTCTTTGCTCAGAAATTACTGGGACAGAGACATACATTTGCTATGTAAAATACATTGTTAGTTTCTCAGCATGTATCATGATGCTGGGTCAGAGTTAAGAAGGTTAATGAAATATTTAAAGTAAATTTTTGCATAGCAATTTTTTTCAGTATTGCAATGGATAAACAACAAAGCTAAGAGCATATTTATGTAAGGTATTTAATCAGGTGTTTTCATCCTATAGAATGTATAGAGGCTATTATCAAGATGTTCTTACACCACTTGTATGAGATTAAGCTCTTTATAAATACTCTTTTAAAGGCAAATTTGAAATTTGCTTCTAAGGTTGTATTGCTGTAGTAATGAGCAGCAGAGCTGATGTCTCTCTGAGTTTGCTTTAATTTATACTGTTATGAGGCCAAACTGGCTGTAGTTGGTTTTGGGCTTGAGATTTTTAGAGGAGATGCACCTGTGTCACCCCAGTCTGTCCAAGATTCCATGGAGCTCAAGGGCTCTGATTATGTTATATATAACAAAGGCAGCATTTCTGGCTAGGTCCCCTGGCCTGAGACATCCAGAACAAGGCATTGTGTAATGTTGACTTTTGTCTCCCTTGCAGAACTCCTCGAGCAATGGAATTTCTTGAATGTCATCAAAAGAAGCCAGATCCAGATGTGGACTGTTCCTGCTTGATATGCCAGGAGTGAAGCTAGCTTTCTGTAGTTTCCCATCCTGCAGTGAGAGAAGGATTAAAAACTAAGATATTTGAACACTGTGAAATTACACACAAATAAAGAAGTGGATATATTCAAAAGGGCTGTTTGCAAATAAACAAAGAAAAAAGTCACCACTTTGACACAGCCAGGCTTGAAAAGAACATGCCAAGATCAAATAACAGCTGTACCTGCTGGAGCTGAAACCAAAACAATCTGGTCCACTTCATTTCCTACTTCACAAATAAGGATTTTGGTTGATAAAAATGCTCTTAAGCCTTTTTAGCTGTGTGGTAGATACAAGATTGCTCCAAAGTGGCTTTACAGGAGCAGGCTGTACTGTGGAGCATGGTGACAGTTTGACCTTTTTCAAGGCAGTGGGTTTGGCGCCTGCTGATCAGGTCATAGAAGCATAGAATCATAGAATGGGTGGAAAGGGATGTTTGAAGATCATCTCATTCCAACCTCCCTTCCATGAGCAGGGACATCTTCCACTAGATCAAGTTCTTCAAAGCCCCATCCAGCCTGGCCTTGAATGTTTTTAGGGATGAGGAATCTACCACTTCTCTGTGCCAGTGTCTCACCACCCTCACAATAAAGAATTTCTTCCTAATATCTGATCTAAACCTGCCCTACTTCAGTTTAAAGGAATTTCTTCTTGTGCTGCACTATGTGCCCTTGTCAAAAGTCTCTCAATCTTTCTTGTAAGCCCACTTTTACTGGGAGGCTGCAATAAGGTCATTTTGAAGCCTTGTCTTCTCCAGGCTGAAAAACCTCTTCTCTCAGCCTTTCCTCACAGGATATTTCTCACTCCAGCCCTCTGATCACTTTTGTGGCCCTTCTCTTGACCCACTCCAACACGTCCATGCCTTTCCTCCGCTGATGACTCCAGGCCTGGATGCAGTACTCCAGATGTGGTCTTACCATAATGGAGTATAGATATGAGAACCATCACTACAAGCCAAACACAGTCGGAAAAAAACCTTGGGAGTCTAGATACCTGTTTTATTTCTATTCTACATTTAGAGTAAGAAGCTGCCATCTTCAGTGAACTCATCATTAGCAGGATGAGAATGATATGGGACAAGTTTCTGACCCTGTTTCTGCTGTGGTACAGCTGCAGTAATTCTGACTGGTGGGATGTCTTGCCATGGGTGAGCACTTTTGGGCATTTAACTGTTTATTTAGTTCCTTAAGCAGAATCTCTGATGTCAACAGCAGCCAAGCATGGCCTCATCTGGCTAGTTATTAGATAAAGTAGACAAGATTGCAGTTTTGGGGGAATTTGACACACACACAGCACCACTGATCTTCTCACAGTGGTGCAGTGTAGAAAGATAAACTGTTGTGGTTTTAACAATACAGGAACCTGGCATCTGAGACAGAGATGGTTTAACTTGTGTATTTTTAGTGGCATCACAATCTATTTGTTTGGGAATTTGTTTGATTGTTGTTTATCTTTTAAAAATCTGGAAATCAGTTTTCTCCTTTTTTGCAGCAGAGAATTTTTCAGCAGTTTCAGCAAAATAAATATATGGCATAGAATCTTGAACAGATATGGTTTTCTTCAGGATATGTTTCAGAAATTGGAGTTAATGGGTAGTAACAAGAGAAATAAATGAAAATTCTACCTTAAATGGTGGACAAAATGCTTTGAAAAATGGGTTAAGACCCATTTTTTGTTTACTTTATGTAAGACTTATGCAAGTTCTTCCATCTTTTTTCCAGGATAAATGTAAACCAGACAAACTCTTTTTTCAGTCTTCTGCAGTCATCATGAAGAAACAAAAAATGACAACAGGCTTAAAAATCTCTGCCTAGATTATCAGTTGAGTAACATCTTGCTAAAACCAAAATTTTGCCCACCAAATTTGAGAATTGTGGTCATCTGTAATTGCAAATAACCCAGCCATGCTAGTTAGGGCTCTCAATATTTTTAACATTATAACTGGATATGCACAACAAGTCAGCATGTACCTCAGCAAAACTGGACGACAGGAATCCATCAGCTTAAAAGGAGGATTGCATTACACATAAAAGGGAAAAACCTGTTTGTTGTAAACGGTTTCATTTGTATCTCACAGCAAATTAGGTTCCTTCAAAACGTCCTCAAGGGAGTGTGGCATCATGAAACCTTTCATCAGGGGCCTCAAACTGGGCTCTGCTTCAAACTTCTTCAGAAGAACAGAACAAACATCCTCCTTCCACTGAGCCGGATATTTTCCGAAGGTAGAACAAGGTATCCTCTGTACCTCAAAGGGAGAAAGGATCACATAACACCAGTCAGAAATGTGAAGTTACCAGTTTTCATAGGCTTTTTTATTATTATTAATTTTTTAAACTAGGAAGCTTTCCCATATCCCAGTTAGAGCTATGAAGTTCTGTGGGTTTCCTCTGCTTTGGATGTGCTGACATTCAAATCCCAGGCTCTCAAACACAGTCATTATGTGCCAGGCACCTTAGCAGAGAGAGAGGGGCTGGTAGAAAATTTCAATCTCATAACAGGCCTATGACAAGTACAGAAATGGTGTATGTGGACAATTATTTATCAGGAAGCATTTGATGTATTTTTAGGTCCTCCTTTAAAGCAATTTAGTGGCTGGAAAGCAAGGGAGAGGAGATCAAGTTCCTGGCATGCTGCCAGTAACTTATCTGTAGAGTTCAGCTTTGGAATCAGCCACACATGAACTTTTTCAGAGTTCTCAGCAATTCAGATCAAAACTGAAGCATCTTTCTTATGACACCATGGCAGTTCCTGCCATTTTCTTCCCTTAACTCAGTACCCTGTTGCTAATCCTGTGTTAGGCATTGGAACAGGCTGCCCAGGGAAGTGGTGGAATATCCATGCCTGGAAGTATTCAAAAGGCATGTGGATGTGGCACTTGGGGACAACATTTCATGGTGAACATGGTGGTACTGGGTTAATGGTTGGACTCCAATTTTAGAGGTCTTTTCCAACCTAGAAAATTGCATTATTCTAAACAACAAAACAAAAATTTGTATGAACTTTGTCCTATATTGATCACTCTCCAGAATGCAACAGTTTGGTATTCTTGTTGTAGAGTTCACCAGAAGCATGGAACATAGCAAGGGTCTTTTTCTCTAGCAAACTGCCTAAGTTTAAATATCTCACATTCTTCTGGACCTCTCTGTTGTTGCTTTAATAGTTTTGCACATTTTTGCTGCATATGCAAAATACCTGAATGTTGTTTAAAGCATTCTGGAAAATGTTTTTTCATTCATGCCCAAGAAAGGAAAGGGCATGATCAGCTCAAGGGATTAATAAAAAGGGATTTGAAATTATTCACCTCTCACAGATTCACCTCTAGGCTGCAGGCTGTAATGATTTCAAGACTGGCCAGTGGCACACTGAAGGATGTTTTGCACGTGGAGTCCCATTTACCTACATGGGAATGTCTGTCACAAACCTCAGATCACACGGTGTTTTCTATAAATTTGTGCACATTTCCAAGATAATAGACCAAAAGTGAATGCTGTGGAGATGACCTACTCTTTTATGTGTAGAGGATTTGTCTCAAGGACAGAAGAAAATCTTTATAGGTTTTTGTGGCTGATTTATTATCTTGATAATGAAAGTTGTTTTCTCTTTTACATAGCCAGGCTGTCAATCTCGCAAACTCATATTTACAGAATAATGAGGCTTTTTAGACATTGTAGAAACAAGGACTGCATTACCAGCAGCAATGGAAGCTTTAACATCTCTTCCATCACATTTATTTAGTAAAGCCTTTGGCACCATTTCCCACAGCATTCTGCTGGAGAAACCTGGAGAAGCTGCTTTTGGCTTGGATGCGTGCACTGTGGGTTAAAAACAGTCTGGATGGCCCAGAGAGTGGTGGTGAATGGAGTTACATGCAGTGGGCAGCCAGTCACCAGTGGTGTTCCCCAGGGCTCAGTGTTGGGGCCGGTCCTTTTTAACATCTTTATTGATGATCTAGACATGGGGATTGAGTGCACCCTCAGTGAGTTTGCAGATGACACCAAGTTGGGTGGGATCTGCTGGAGGGCAGGACGGCTCTGCAGAGGGATCTGGACTGGCTGGACTGATGGGCCAAGGAAAATGGTCTGAGGTTCAATAAAACAAAGTGCTCAGTCCTGCCCTTGGGTCACAGCAACCCCAAGCAGTGCTACTGGCTTGGGGAAGAATGGCTGGAAAGCTGCCCAGCGGAAAAGGACCTGGGGGTGTTTGTCAGCAGCAGGTGACCCTGAACCAGAGTGTATCTGGATGGCCAAGAAGGCCAGTGGCATCCGGGCCTGGATCAGCAACAGTGTGGCCAGCAGGACCAGGGCAGGGATTGTCCTCCTCTACTCAGCACTGGTGAGGCTGTACCTTGAATGAAAAGGACAGAACAGACCAAGAAGGACTGATAAAGAACAGACCCTTGGCTCAGCCAGCTTCAGAAGATAATCACAAGCTTTCTGGAAGCCAATTTAAGTGCCATGCCAGAACACAGTCTAATTTTGCTGTTAAGCCCTTTGCCAGGAAATAAACTATTTCATTCAAGATGTTATTGCATTATGCAGAAATGACTAAGGCTGAGATTCTGAGATCCATTTCATGCTGAATGTCACCTCACTTGACAGGCAGATGTTAAGTAACAAAAAAGGCATTCAAAAAGCAAGCTTTTAATTCAGTTATATTTTTAGCTAGGCTTTTTTGCTTACCTCTAGATATCTTGTTTCTTATCAGAATGAGTTAAAGCCTCATAGAGCATAAGATGGAGGAAAGCTGAGCTGCTGTGGTGCATGACTTTATATAGTGAGTAGGACCAAATGGGTCAGAAATTGGTGATGCTGGGCAGGAAATAAGATCCTCTTCTCTTCACAAAGCAATGCCCAAGTGTGGTAGAAGGCAGAATCTATTGAAAAAATACAAAATATAAATATATTCATAAATAATTTAGTGAGTTTGTTTTACTCTGACTTCTACAATCGGAATTATTTGCAAATAGTTGGATGGCAACCAGAATTTTTTTCACAAGAAGGCCATTTCATTGTTCTGCTTAAAAAATTTCCGTCATTCAATTAGGGAGCTGAAACAATGTCTTGGACAAAAATGACATGTTCACTGCAAAGCAAACAAAGCCCAAAACAAGCTCAGTGTTTTTTTTCCATTAAAATTGCTGTCTTTCTCCAACTGGCTATCCCAGTTTAAATCCTAATGGAAGCAATGCTTAGCAGTTTCTGTCTCTGTAAACTCAAAGCAAAATGCAGCTGCAGAGAGCAAAGCTGATCTGGCCCAGGTAGCTTGTAGTGAAGAATGGATCCCTTTCGCAGTGAGAGAAAGCTGTAAGGAATCGACCACACAGTGTGAGTAATGGATAGTAAAGTATGCAAAGAAATTATTCACAAATAAGCCATAGGCTGAGAGTTATTAATTGATTTACTCACTGGATTCTGACACACACCACATTTTTAAAGATTTCCTAACCAAAAAAGGCATCCTATTTGTTGCAGATTTTACCCAGAATTTTGGAGTGCCTAGGAAGAACAGCACTGCTCTGAATTTTGGGGGTTTTAAATGGAAATTTAATTGAAAAACCTTCCTTTGTATGAAACATGAGGCCTTGACCACTTTTTTATCGTTATGACTACAGCACTTTTCACAGAAGTAGGGTGTTAACCTCTGAGACATGGCTATGTTCCAGCTCAGATGTTTTTCTTTCTTCCTGAATTTTCTCTGTAGTTTCAACTGAATGACGTATTCCTCACTTCCCTTCCTTTGTGTAATCCTGGTGGCACAGAATGGGAAAGACTGCTGAGTTTCCCCCACAGAGATCACCTGCTGCTGAAATGCAGCTAGCGAGGGATATGTGCACAAGGTGAGCTGCATCCACCCTCTTTGAGGCACTCAAGAGAAGCTGCATATCCACGAGGCAGACTTGCCCCCAGTTTATTAAGCATGCTGTTACCCTCCTTGGATGACAGCAGTGCAGAAATAGGGAGTGGTGTTATCCTGAGCATTGTTCATTGTTCATCCTTTACCCAGAAAACACAGGTTATTATTTTTATCAAGCCTCAGAAGTGACAGAGAGGACCATGATTAGCTGATCAAACTCAGAAATTCTGCAGCATAATAAAGGACAAAAACTCCAGAGGAACAAACAACCTGTAGGTGGCCCATCTTTATGATACATAAAAGTAACCCTGAAGGATTAAAAAGAAGTCCACTCTGGAGTTCCACTCTTCTGTTTTACATTAAACCTTTGGCTTATCCACCAGTAAGAAAATCTTTAACACCTTTCTCTGCCATGGTGTCTTGTCAGTAAGTGGTGCCATTTGCAAGCAAAGATGTATTTCTCACATATTCCCACAGTATTGTTCTGAAGTTCTTTCTTTTATAGGCAGGAATCTGAGACAGGCCTTTCCTAAGGGTCTCTGGAAGGTCTGGGCTGGCATTTTTCCACTGCACCACAATCTCCTTCCTAACACAGCTACATATCTGGGATTGGAATGAGCTTGATTGTTATTTTGGTAGTCCACAACTAAATAAAGGATGAAGAAGAATTTGGGATGATTTTCTAACCTTAAAGAGCCATTCAATAAAACCAGGAAAAGGTCCATCTCGATATTGCTAATATTTCATAGGAATGCCACCTCATCCCCAGATCTTATTTTTATAACCTTTCAGGATTTCTTTGCATAGTATAAAGAGATACACATTTGTAATTCCTTGAGGATAACTTCTAAATATGTTGCAAAGACACAGTGGGGCAATACCTTGGGATTTAAGTGCTTCAAACTTCTGAACAAGCCAGATATGATATTTACAGCTGAGGCCCACCTCTGCTCTGAAGAAAGCCCATTTCACCAGTGTGACTTTATTTTTAAAAGCAGTTTTCCTGGCAGGCTTCTCTGCCTTCAGCTGATTACGTAAAGTAAACTATTGACATATGCAGACCAGTTGAGGCCATTTTCTCCATTAAATTCAAACCTTGTTTTAAAAGTGAAGTTTTAACATGTTGTTCTTTCTGAAATATTCCACAATATGTGCTTTCACGTTTGGTTATATAACATTACATTCTTTTATAATAATAAAGCCGAGTGTATTTTGGAATTGTTCACAGACTGAAGCAGTTTAGCACATGGGACACATCCAGATGTGAAAAAGTTCTGTGGCTTGGCTAGACATGCTGCTAAACCTTTTCTCAGACATCCAAATGATGCTCAGGATGAATTTAGATTTCCTTTCTGAAAGGGATCTAGCACTTTCCTTGTATGCACAGGAAGAACCATCCTATTTCTGATGCTGGGCTATTGCAGTTGAACACAAAATATATTTTACTTAATATTACTTCAGTAATATGTTAAAACTGCTCATGAGCTCCATTTAGAGCCTGCTAATGGCCTTGATACAGGAGAATACACAAATAATAATGCTGTATTGAATCCAATGTCTTCAAGCTTCAGCCTAGGGGCAAAGATGACTGGTAGTAATGTGAACAAGAAACTCCTGCTTGGTAGGATTTCATAGATAGGCAGGTTGCTATGATTTTTCCAAATTCATATGTTGGTACTTAAATATAAGCAACAAAGGGATCTGCTATTCTAACAGAATAAATACATTAATTTGTAAGTATGTGGGGCTTTTCTGTTTCAAGAAGCTGATGAAGCGATGTGACATAAGCAGGGCTACTGCTATACAGCACCCTCTTGGGTGGAGATGGGCAGCCCTTGTGCTGCAATGAAACACCTCTTTTGTCTGAAGGCATTTTCATGACCCTGTGGAACTGAAGGCGATTCAGGCCAAAGCTGTGGTCTGCATCCCCAAACAGACATTTGAGAGATCCTACATAGCTCTCCCTGCCAAGGGTGTGACATCACTGGCATGAGTCTTGGCACAGGGGATCCCTTGCCCAGATACCATCCATTGTCTCTGTCTGCATTATCATGTGTTGCCATCCCCACTTCAGCTACACAATCTGCACATTGGGTTGCTGTAGCACACTGCTTCACCCTGGCCCTGCAATGCCATCAGCACAAATTTAGCCTTATGACCGTACAGGATAGATCCTGCAGGACTTCCATGTATGGATCCTGTATTGTCTCTGCACAAGGGAAAGTTCAGTGGACCTCAGGGATTTCATTACAACCTCTGTGTGCCACTCATTGCTCTGGTCCTTCACTGTACAGGCTACCTGACTCTTGTTTTATCTTTGGCCTAGGGATGAGAGAGGATAAAAGTTCTCCACTAGGATCAAATAATCTGCTTCAATTGGCTTATTCCAAACTCAGATTCTGGTCTGAATCAGTCAGAACCTGTCCCATTAACTAAACAGGGTTTCTGTTAGTATGAGACAATGTGTCTATGTCAACAGTGTGCTGGTTTGCCTTTACATCACATTGAAATCAAAGCAATCATCATGTCATCAGCCTTTAGAAACACAGTGGTGAGTTCATCCACAATAGTTATTTAAAATCTGTCCTTTTTTTTTTGAGCTGACTTTGATGGAAAACTCTGGGCCGACTGCCTTTGAGTTTGCTATTTTATGTTGTTTGTTGTTCTGCTTCCTGGTTATTATTGATATCCCATCATTATCCAAATATTTTCTAACCCCAGGAATTAGTGCAGCTACAAACTCTTTTTTTGTTGTTGTTTCTTGTTTCTCTCCTTTGCTTGTAACTTATGAATATTTATTTGTAGAGGCCAAATGACATGTCACAAAGTGTTTTCTATCCTGTCCCTGCATATAGGCACAATACAGTGATTTACCATGAGACCATGGAGTTTGAATTCATTGCCTTGCAGCATTTATTTTTTATTTATCCACAGAATTCTCATTTATCCATTCAAAGGATCATCCTGGCACAATTCAGTTTGTTGCAGTGGTGAGATTCTAATTCAAATGTTGAGCTTTGGCTTTCTTTATCAAAGAATTATTTTCCAAACATGCTTTTCTCCAAGTACCCTTCATTTGCAGCTGCAAGATATCTGGGTGGGAAATCAGAGGCAACTTAGAATTGCATGCCAGAATTGCTTTATTTGCAGATGTGCCATGTACACAGAACACCCACCTGCTCTTTGCCAGCAGTAAAAAGATGTATAGTAATGTCTGCACTAGGCTTTGCAATGCTGGAAGCTTTCTTTTCATGGAAAAAAGTCTCGACATTTCATGCACTTATATGGTATTTTGTAGCCTAGTACTTTAGAGCCAGAGGAAATGTACATGTCCAAGAGAGTTTGCTGGATACACAGACAGTATTCTTGGAACTAGACTTAACCGTAATCATTAGGGAAATCACTTTGTTGCTTTCCTTATGTAGCATATCCAATATGTTATGCAGTTTGGGCCTCTAACTTCCTCCTCCTCCTCCTCCAGAGCAGG
This sequence comes from Drymodes brunneopygia, assembly GCA_013400955.1. Taxonomy (NCBI): domain Eukaryota; kingdom Metazoa; phylum Chordata; class Aves; order Passeriformes; family Petroicidae; genus Drymodes; species Drymodes brunneopygia. The sequence goes on from VZTZ01012080.1 coordinate 1,578,087, forward strand.
AAGTTTTCCATTCTGAAAGCAACAATTCCATACATGATAGATTGATGAGCAGTGCTTATACACAAAAACATAGACTTTTGTTCTCTTTGCACTTTATCCCTGAGAAGCCTCATACTCACGTGTACAATAATCTACCATCTCTGTTCTGGAGACTTACAATCCTGCTCCAGATCTGCCTCGATGGTTGAGTCATCTCACCTAACATTAGGCATCTGTAGCATAGATGCCTACAGCTAAACCAGGCATTTGAATTGCTTTTCATAGTCAGTGGACAGAAAAAGGCACTTGCAGGGACTAAGGTCAGGAACCTTTTTATTCAAAACTGGTCTGTGTTAGATATTTAACCTAGATGAAATTGATTTTGTCCTAAAATCCATTTAGTAGATCTTTGCTGTCCATAAAGAAAGCTTGGGTGACTGGTTCGGATGTATACATATATGTTATAGTGACATCTGAGCCCTGTCCTTTCTGTACAAACTAAAATCTCATATTGATTTGACATCTTCAGTAGATGTGTAATGGCTTCATATTCCATCTGACTAAGGAAGATGTTTCAGCCTTCACTACCAAAACCTGATTTTCACTCTTCTCAGCACTGTGTACTGTACATGATCTTGCTTGTCAGTCAGACCCATATGCTGAGTATCAGTTTTGACTTCTTTGACCTCTTTTGAATTCATTTAAATACAGACTCAATTGTTCAGGTTCCTCTAAGATAAAGCCATTCCTATACATCTCACTGGCAAAAATTCTGTGCAAGTTTTAGGTCTTTTGCATGAGCAAAATTAAAACTACTTAAGAGTATGAAACTAAATTAACTAAATTAATTTAAAATTAAACTACTAAATTAAAAATTTAATTTCTAAAATTAAACTACTTAAGAGTATGAAACCTTACTAAGAATATGGACAACTCTTAGCTGTGCAGTTCTTATGTACAATCCACATTCTAAATGCATAGCCATGTATTGTTTTACTGACTTCCTCTTCTGTGTTCATCAAAACTCAGCTGTATCTCTTCATCTTCTCTGAGGTTAGCAGCTTTTCTGTCCTCTCATCATGCATACTGAGAGAGTGACTCCTGCTTCTGCCACATATTTGTCATCTTTTTTTAAAAAAGGTATTCCTATTATTTATCTATCAGACCCATTCATTGTTCTAGTTCAGATTCCTTCTTGCAGCTCTCCTTGGCCCTGATGCCTAGAAAATACTTGGCAATCCATGCTGTCTGGCTGGCTAATGCAGTTGCATTGCTTCCTCACTCTCCATCTAGGTCTATTGTATTTTGTCTTGGATTTAGATTCTAAAGCTATTTGCCCATGTGTATACAGTACTGAGATCAAATTCTGCTGAGCCACCATAGTATAGCAAGAAAATAACAATGAAACAAATTTTGAAAAATTAAGTGTAAATAACATTTCACAAAAGCTTTCCAGTGGATATTTCCACTGTCCTCTTTCATAAACACTAACACTGTGCTTCCTTTGTTGGAAAAACTTTATTCTTCTGGTTTTGATTCTTTCATACTTTTAAGCTGAAAAGCTTCAGCTAAGTTCTGAAGCCAACACTCTGTTGCAAGCATGTATTTTGTTTTTGTCTGTAAAACACCACACTTTAGAATAAAAGATCACCATCGTTTTGCTCAAGTAAGGCAGAAAACTTCCATGATGTTGCAGATTTCTACCATCTGTTGCTCAGACAGAAAGGGTTGTGCTTCAAGTGGACATTGGTGAGACAAGATTTATTGGTAATCTTTTGCTGGATCAGCTATTATAGTTTGAAAAGTTAGAGAATTTTCAAAAATACAAGCCCCAAAATTTAATGTATATAAAATATCTAACACACCTCATGCCATAGAAACAGAAAACAGGTGAAACACAGTAGGAGAGGTGTAATATACAGCCAAGACCTGAGATACCACCTCACTTGGTCTAGAAAGAGCACAATCAATGCTACATCAGTAATGTAAGGATTTTTTTCACCAAAGGGTACCATTCTACTTAACTAGATGGAGTGTTTGAAAATAGGTGTTTAAACACCTCATAAGGAATTACTTCAGAACAGAAATAAAACCTCCACTGGTTCTGTGGAGTAGCTGACAAGAGCTATCCTAGCCTGGAATTCACAGAGAGCAGTTACAGCTGTGATTACAGGCTTAGGAGATAAATATCCTTCTTTGAAAATGTTCTTCTAGACCTCCTACCCTTCCCTCAAACAGCCCTCACCTTTGAAACCAGGGTGTCATTTACAGAGATACAGTTTCTTCAGGTCTTCTGCTTTGTGTGGTGTCTCCTTTCTGTGTTATCTCCACTGAAATCTCAGTCAGGTGATAACAGGGGGAAGAATTAAACTGCTGCATGTCAGTAATTAATAACAATGCAAATATCTTTGAGACACAAGAACTATGAATTCATTGATCTTGTTTTTCCAAAATGTATAAAAGCCAGTCACTGTCAGGAGGAAAAATCAGTTATTTGGGGAATTACCTCATGTGCCTGTCACCATTAAGCACTTATTTATGGCTTGTTAAAGCATTTGGCCACACAAACTGGATGAATGGAGCTGCCCAGAAATGGATATAGATACCTATAGGTGTTTCATCAGGATTAAAAGTCTGTACAAAGCTCTGTCTCAGAGGAATCAGTCGGCATTCCTCCTGAAATCTGCCAAGCTTTCTGAGGCACCTCAACAGCTTTGCCTTATCTTGTGTGTCCTTTTCCTCTGGATAACTGTTTTCTGCTCCATGCTAAACATGCTTTATGTGTTGGGGAATGCTATTGATCTGGAATGGTGCCTGAAAGGTTTTGCAGATGGGCAGGAATGTTTTGCTCTGATAAAGAAAGGGCTGCAGATGCAAGAATATCAATTCTCAAGAAAAAGGGAGGAGAGTATCTAGTGGAATGGAAATAATCCTCGTTTTCTCATGGATAAGGGAAGTGTTTAATAGTGCCCAGCACCAGCTCTACCCATTATTTTGTCTGTGAGGAGCACCTGATCTTCACCTTGGTGATTTATCATCCATGAGTAACTTTTACAAGAGGCAGTGAACTTAATCTGATGTTAAGATATTTCATTGTAGAGATTGCTGCTGCTTCAAGTCTGTCGATCCTGACATTTTGGCAACATCTGTACACGAGTTTCATATTACAGCTCCAGGACTGTCACTTCCCTTTTCTTCATCAATGTCTTGATTTGATTCAGTGTCTGTGCAACACTGTGAAATTTGTCACCTTCATGAAACACAGCAGTGTTCCAAAAAGCAAGTATTTTTCGATTTATACTTGAAATTTTCAGGCTTTATTTAATAGGATCTACTCAACAGGGGCCTGTTCACATCAGGCATGAAAGTGGCCTGAGAGACACTACAGACTGTAATATTGAGCCCTCAGTTAAACTTTTATTTTTTTCTTTTACAGTTGTAAGATTAGTCTTGGATTGCATTTCATCTCTTTACTACATTCATAGCCAGGCACATGGGACCAAAATCAGGACATTGTAAATTAACTGTCTAAACCAGGGTGGACAGATGGTGCTGCCTCCTCCACTGACTGCACATGGACCCCAAGGGGATCAGCTGAGGCAGTCACCTCTGCTGTGGACCTTCGGCACTGGGGGCAACGAAGCCATCTAACTTGCCTGAAAATACCTGAAAGCACTCAAGTAACTGTGTTCCAGCACAGAGTATGCATGGTGACAGTTGCTGTGAGACAACTGCCTCTTTGTACTGCCAATGAATGTAGTTTGTCTCTATAGCTCAAGCAGCCTGAGCAGTCAAGCAGATAGGTGATGTTTCACAATGGTTCTACATGTGCAATATTTGTTTCTTTCTTCATCCCTGAAAACCTAAGGAATACAGGTACTAGTTGTTCAACTAGAGCACATATATGTTCGGATTACATCTTTATTTGCATCATCACATACAATTTTGTCCCACAGAAGAGGGTACAGGATGATTTCACAGGGGGAAGAAATTAGGACAACCTTCCATTAGGCATCTGATTAGTTTTCCAGCCTATATACATGATATTTTGCATAGGACATATAGGAAATGTAATGGTAAATTGCCTGTGAATCCTGTTCAGGGTGCAGTTAGGGAATGAGTGGAATGGTAAAGGATGAGGAGACAGTGCAGAGAAGTAAGGTTATTTTTTAGCATCAGTTTCCTTCTGAAAATGTGCTGGAAAATGTAGAGAATGGGAGAAAAAATAAGGTTATCCACAAAGATTAAAAAGGAAGTTATAGGAATGTAGAATAAATGGTAGCATGACTGAAAAACTGTGTATAGTCACTGTAGATATTTGAAAGAGTTTAAGATTCAATGAGACACCAATAAAACTATATAGCACACTTGAATGTTCACCCAGTGTTTTAGTGTTGAGAGGACAGGGGAATTAAAGTCTATTTTACATCTGGAAACTTCAGTACTGGTCTCTGAAAAGGAACATCAGTAGTATGTCCTTCATTTAACCTTTCACTGCTCTCTTAGGTGTAAAACAGCCCAGTGGTTGCTCTAGTAGAAGATCCTGGCTGGATTTAGATGAAGCTCTTCTAGCTCACACTCTCCTCCTGAATGTCTGTGTTGTGCAGATGAGCACGGTGTAGAACATCCTTTCAGAAATGCTGATTCATACTGGCAAATCCATGTAGCAGAGATGTTTCTAGTCTTATCCACTGTAATCTTTCTGGAGCAGATGCTCTGCATGCAGTAACCAGAAGTAGAAAAATGTTCTCTGCCAGAGCCAGCTGGTGGTGGAAGAAGTGGCCACTGCTGCCTGTGTCATCATGTCTCCCCACCAAGGTGGCCATTCCTTCTTCTCTTTTAGAATACCAACTCCATGGGTTTCTCCTGGTGGAGCGGTGGGAATGCTTTCTGACTCACTTGAGTGAAAAAGGGACAACTTGGCTTAAAAAGTATAAATAATTAATTTTCACAATCTAGGTCACTTTGCCAGAGAGATGGGTTTGGAAGTGCTTACATAAACAACTCATCTGACAGATATGAGGGGTCAGGAATACATAGAAGAGAGGCAGCAAAGAAAATTTGGAAGTGATAACTTCTTCCAGTGTCACAGCTGAATCTAGAGGAAGGTATCAGCTCACAGACTGAAACCGTGCTACCCAGAAAGGGCTGATGTACGCAACTAATAGTGAAACCATGCTACAGTGTCTGGGATACTGGTCAAGCTACAATTCAAAACAGAATGACATGCTATCAATATGACAAACACTTAATTATCTTTTGAAAAGGAAATTTATGTCTCACTCTTACATTATAATACTCTAAATCCATCAATAAAATGAATCAGGAAGAATCAGGAGACAGAAAGTTGGACTTGAATGAGTCTTTGAATAAGGAATAGTTAAGCTATCCAAGAGAAGTAAAATACCATCAGAGGCCAGAGATGAGAGAAATCAGTAATTTCTCCACCCATGTTCATCACAGCCAAGAGTTAACACAGAGCAGCCAAAAGTTTGGAGCAGAAGTTGCAATACTCAGCATGGCCTTGCATGCTGCCAAATGGCAGACGACACACCAGTCCTGGCAGCTTGGTGTCCTCCTACAGCATTTTTCCTGTGATCATGTGTTATATAGACCTGGCAGTGATGGTGGGGACAGAGTCGCCTATTCTGTCACAAATGCCAGAAGCAATGCTCCCCACATCTATTCTGGGGAGAAGGATTAAATGAGAGAACAAATGCTATTTCTACTTGCCATGACTCTTCTAAAGGAAGAGCATCATAAAACACACTTCAATAAAAAAAATTTCTACCCAAACTAAATTCTTGCTTACATTATAAGAAAAACAACTTGTATTAACAACTGTGAAATTGCCATCTAGGGGCTACTCATATTATATTCCTTGCTTGAAGTGGTGATCATGGATATATTTATAAATGTTCATTTCTGATCTGGAAAGAGGCGAGAAGCAGGAAGGCAAAACCTGCAGACTAGTCAGTATTATTTAAGGAAAGAGAAACCTGGAGACAGAGCACAGAGCTTTTGAAGGAATATTCTGAAATAATGTGCTCAGTTTAGCCACTGGGTCTAATAAACGATATAGTTAAAAAGGTTGGGAGATGGGCAGTAAGACTCACAAAAGAATGGAAAACCATGGGCATTAAAGGAAAAATGCTGAAACTTAATTTTAGAAGCAGGACAACAAGGGGAGACTATGATGAATCACATGAAATGAACACTTAAAAGAGGCACATTGGGATTCTTCCATTCATGTGCTTTTCACAAGAAGCCATTCACTGAAACAGAATAGCAGTGAGCATGAAAAGAAGGAGGGAAATGTTATTTCAAACACTGTACAACCCCCATTGACTTACAAGGTGTTAGAGTGAGAGATTAGCTGGTCTTAAGAGAGTATTTTCTTATTTTTTAATTAGTATTTTCTGTGTATTCTCATGAAAAATGGAAACATTCTCATTTAAAGGAATACAGATGAAACTGTGGTATGGAAGAGATATGAACTCTAAAATTCCATGGCATGAATGTAGCCAGACTGTAAGTAAAACTGAAATAAGGTAAGTAACTCTGTTTTGATTGTTTGTGGCAGCTGCCTGTATTCCAACGTCTATTTAAAAAATAAAGACATGTCAATATGACCTATAATAATTACTGGGATTAGATCAGAAAACAGAGATATGCAAATCATTTTTTTTACTCAACACCTTTTGAGACTTCTGGAAAACATGATATCAGCTTTTGGTAAGGAATTTATTACTTTACAAATTGCAATGAATCAGAACTACAGTGAATATGAAATGAACATGCACAAGGCAAAGACAGATGATCATAACCAGCAGCCTGATGGCCAGTGCCTGTTTCGCTGCTGCGGGAATCTATGTATGAGCATGAGTATCATTAAGATATTACATTTTCTTTAAATGTGTCCCTGGGTAAAACAAAACAAAGGCTAGATTAAATGATCACCACTGTAACAAGTCATAAACAAAAACAAGGCAGTCTTTCTTTTCTTTTCCTTTCCAGTATTTAAACATCTTATTGTTGAGCCAAAAGTAAAAAAAAATTTGTTCTGAAGAAGCCTATATATTTTCCTGATGTACAGCAGCTGAAGAATTAATCAAGCTTGCTGACTGGAACCTTCTGCCTAAACCTCTGGTCTTCTGTTCAGGTATTTTACACAGTAACTGCATTACAGTGAGTATCTTCAGGGAGCTCAAAAATGTACTGATCTCCAGCTTTCTTTGTGGTCTAATCCAAGATGCAGGCAAGGCTCATTCAATGACAATTTGAAAATGCATTCCTAATATTACCTCTTCCAAGTGTCTGTATTGTTTTGAAATTTGACTTTATATGTAAGACAGTCAGCTTTGAGGAGGTTTTAGGTCTACAGATGAATTGTGAGGATGGTGTTAACTGTGGTGTTTTGCTGTGAGGTCAGAGAAACTTTGGGTTGTGACTCATGGGCACAGGCAGATGAAAAGTGGCTGTAGGGGCTGACACCTGTAACATGAACACAGATTTCAATGTCCTTCATTGTGCTGACACTGGAATTTGTCCATTCCCTTGATGAGCTGGTTCTGGGCACCAAAGTGCTAGGAAACTACTTCAGTGGAAATAAGTAAGAGCTTTCTGTGGATTTATTACCTTGGAGTGGGATCCTCAAGCATCATAGAAACAAGACAGTTGGCACTAGGAAAAAGATGGGGTGATACAGCCAGGGACTAATCAGGTTGGTTTAAATTGTCACCTAATTGTGACCAAAGGTGGGCAACCACACCTGCAGATGGAGAACCTTTCCAGTGCTCAGCTGCTGCTTCCAGACTCCTCCTCCCAACACACGGTGCTGCTGCCCGACATCTGCTCCCAAAGCTGCCCTGCTGGGTCACAGTGAACCAGGACACTTCCCATTAAAATAATTAAGAAATCAAACTATTTGTGCCTGTCTGACAGCAGAAAGAGACAGTCAGCTCCAGAGGAGAAACACATGGCAAGAGGAGTGGTGGGCTGGGGACACAGGATACTGGCAGCAAGTACTCCTGTGGTCATAGCTGTTTACCGTAGGTATGCTGGTTTCTACACTTAAAAAGCTGCTATGTTTTATCTTTAAAAAATAAAAATAAAAAACCCCAAAACAAAACCAAACAAACCTCCAAAACCAGAAAAAAACTAAAAATCCCCATAAAAAACAAAGATAGATTAGGAGGTGGCTTGATAACAAAACTTATTCTTACAGGGAAGAAATACCAGGTGCCACTTAATGTCACTAAGAGCTGGAGCCAGGCACATTTCACAAGAGAAATAAGGCGCAATTGTTCAACTGTGAGAGTGATTAACCAGTGGAACAGACTACCATGGGAAGCAGCAGATTTTCCATTTCTTCAAGTCTTCAGCTCAGGACTGGATGCCTTTGTGGAAAATACTTTTAATAAACATGAGATTTTGGGCCCAACACTAACTAATTCAGTAAAACTCAGTTGTGCTTATTAAACAGGAGGTCAAGCTGGATGATATAATACCCTTTCTACTCTTAAAAATCAATGAAGTGTAAATGAAGCAGCTATTGAACTCCACTATGGAACTGGTTAGGGAATACATTCCTATGCTTTCCTTGTCAGTGGCAATGTTTTGGCTAGAATATTACAGCCTCTGGAGTCCAGGACAGCATCTTGCTCCTGCTTAACCCTCCTCTGAGGTCAGCCTGTCTCTGTCTGAAGCCCTGCAGCTATGATTATCTCCAATTCAATGTTCTTTGTGTCTAGTTCATGTTGTGTTACATAAAAGCACAACTACAATATTACGTGGAAAAGAAGTATGCTTTAGTACCATGTGAAATGTAAATAGAAAGAAGCTAATTTACTTAGATACAACAGATGCTACATGTGAATAACAATCTTTTCATGCAGTCTTAAATCTGCAATTTTCTCAGTGACTGATCTCAAATGTCCCTAAAAAAGCTGGGATTTTTTGCCTCCTTAAAGTAATAAAACAATACTTAAAAGTGAACTTTTCCTCAATAGAGCTAAAGGTCTGTTAGTGAGGAAATAATCATTACTATTTGCTTCAGATTTATAGATGGAATTGGAAAAAAGTGCGTTGTCCATAGTCAGAAACTAGTGAAGGTGATCCTACTCTCTGTATCTCAGAAAAGTGTCTGACAAGATTAGAAGTGTACACATATCTGTATTTTATTGCAAGAAACCAAATATAATTTCCTAAAGGGTTTTTCTGTAGCTGAAGGAAGCGGGCTATGGGATTCTCTTGCTCATAGTTGGATGTGATGATTTCCATCAAATACAGTAGCACAAACAGATAATGCATAGCTAAAGCTGTAAGAATTCCTGGTACTCTCTGGAGTGACATTTCCATCCATTTAACATCTTCTTTAGATGCAGAAAAATGTTCAGAGTTGATCCATAGCCAGCAGTGTGGGTAATGTGCATCCCATTGGCAAATGAGAGATACAACAGGTGGGAGAGGAGCAGATGCAGAGTGCCTGGGGCTCAGCCTGAAATTCAGCACACAACTGTACAGCTGCTCTGCATGCACAGAGCTGGTGCCTGTGTGCCACCGACATATTTACATGGAATCATGATTAGGAACAGTTAGCTTGTACACACTTTGACTGCCTGTGCACTTAAAAGCAAGCCTTCGGTCTGAGGATGAACTAAAACTTCTATCACTGTTTTAAAATATTACAACACTGTTGTCACCCATGAAAGAGTCACAGCAAATAGGCCAGCACAAGCCATGGTACACAGAAATGAACTTGGAGGCTCCACAGTTTTCATTATAATTTTTTTTTCCTACCAGCCAACTTTAGAAACCCCTTTCAAGCAATAAGCCAACATGCACACTATGGAAACTTTACCTCTTCAGTTTCTCAAAGATTATCAGAAATTCATAGCTACCCTGAGCTCAAATCTTACCTTGGCACTAAGGGTGAAGGAAACAGGCCAATATGACTTTCCCCTGATTTTGCTGCAATGTAATCTGTTAGACTATTTTGTTCTCTACTGATCCCTGTTAATTCTGTTGTTTTCTCCTTGTCTGTCCTGCATCTGGAACGTGTCTGTATAGAAGGGAATTCAAGAGGACATTGGCCTCATTGGCCTTATATAGGATCAGTTATGCCTAAAACATTCCTGACTGACCTTTCTCTAACTTTAGAACTTCCATATACTATCCTCCACAACAATCTATTCCTATTAATTATCTATTAGTATATTTTTCCTATACATAAACTGATTCTTCTTTTCTGCAATTAAGCCCATTGCTTCTTCTCCTGTAGAAACAAATTTATTTCTTTAATGACCTTTCCCTTTTTTCATGCCTGTTATCATCTCTCCTCAGTTTTCTGTTATTTAGGGTAAGAAGTTCCAGTTTGTTCTGTTTTTTCATTGCAGGTCATGGTTTCAAACCTATCATCATTCCTGCTGGTGCTTCTCTGGACACTCTCCAACAGAGCCAAATTATTGTTGAAGTGTAGTGCTGGATATACAGATAATACCTTAGCCGCAGTAGTCGACATTATTCAAGTTTTTATCTGTTATAACCCCCTCAGCCTCCTTCTTGAGGCCTGGTCTTTACTTCTCTGCTGTCTGTCCCATGCTTGTGCCGTTGAACATTTCTGCCTAAGTGCAATATCTCAAATTTAACTCCATTAAAAAGCTATTTTCAGACTCTTTTATAAATATGTCAAGATCTTTTGGAATTCTAATCCTACACCCCAGTGTTTTTTCAGCCCCTTCTCACCTCTTTTTGTTTCCATGTGGAATGTGCCCATTCTCCATTCCAGCAGCTAAACTATTATTGAATAGATTGAAAAAGACTTAATGAGGGAATGTTCCACTTGGTAATGCTGCTACACTAATAAAGGATGGCAGCAAGGAACAGTGCAATGCAATTGTGACAGCACTGTGCTAGTCTGGTAATACCCAACACAGAGAGAGATCAAATTTTTCTTCTCCAACCTTTTAAGGTGCTCAAGTGGAAAAGTGGTACAAAGCCATCTTGGGCCATAGTTTAACCAGTTATTTTTTAAAGCAGCAAAAGCTTATGTTTTCTATTTCCTACCTTCCCTTTGGCACTTGTACCCTGCACAGCCTTTTTTGTCAAGTCAACACAACTATTTGTGTGGCCAAGTGGTAAATCAGGTTGGGGGGGAAACTAAGACAGTAGAAAGAGAAGAAGCGTAGCTCATGGGTAGATGCCTGCTCTGAATCAGGTCACTATGGAGATTGTGCCCACACAAGCAAAGGGACAGGAAAGCATGGCTGGAAATGTATGCTCATAATGGGTTTCAAACAGACTCAGCCCTTGCTGCTGCTTGGAGAAATTGCCCATGCACCTCTCTGTTCTTGTTTTCTCTCTGATGCTGGCTCTAATATTTCAAAATATTCTGTTCTTTTTGGCTTGGTTAATTTTCTCTCTGGTTGGATCCCTGATCTGGCTGACGACAAGACAGGCATTGGACATAGGAGAGAACCTCCTGAAAATGTAGTTTCATGACTGACTTTCATCGAGCTAAAGTGATGCTTTGGCCCAGAAGCATTTTCTTTACTGTGCCTTCCACCAGCTCAGTGTGAGGCTGTGTGACTGACAGAAGAGCACAGCAAGCACCAGCAGTGTGCCCCGGGCTGTTGCACCCGTACCTTAGGTGCCTGAGCCTTCTGTATTGCTAAGGGCCTTTCATCTGCAACTCCACACCTGCCTCCCAGTGCTGTGTCCTCTCACCCTGGCTGCCTTGGCAATGTTCCCCAGAGATCCTGGGGCAGTATCTTTCCCTTGTTTTTCTCATGCTGTTGTTCTCATGCTGTTATTCTCATGCTGTTATTCTCATGTTGTTACTCTCATGACCTTGCACGTGCAAGCCCCTGATAATGTTCTCAGCAGGTTCTCATGGGAAGCGATTACCACCAGTGTGTGAATCACCCCTCCTTTCCCTCTTTTCCTACCTTTTTGCTTCTGGTTTACATTTCAGGGGGCACAAAGCTTAACAAACACCCAGTGTGTGGCACCCACAACATAAGTGGTTTCAACAAACAGCATTTGAGTGGGTCTCAATAACCTTTATATCATTGCCATGGTAAAAGCACTACAGGAAAGTCTGGAGAGAAGTCCAGGAGAGGATGCTTTTTGAGCACCTTCTCCTCACTCTTTTTTTTAACTGTCCATGTAGAAGAGCTCTGCCTTTCCTTTCTCTTTCTCAGTCTCTCTAGTTATTTTTTTTTACTCTTAGTTTCAATGTATGCCCTCAGTGTTGAGCCCCACTAATGAATCTTTGTGCATGTGAGCTTGTCACCACACCCTGTGTGGACCAAAGGAAAGGCTTGTAAGGCAGGAATCCCCCCGACAGCCCCCTTGCTCCAGCAGCACCACCTCCTATACCAGTTCTGCAGCATCGTGCAGGGAAGGGTGCTGTTTCATGCAGTTTAAACAAATGAGGTTAGCTGATGGGTTTGCCATCACGTGCAATGGAGGGGAGGAAACACATGGCTGAGGCAAGACAGAAAGTGACAGTGCAATGGCAGCTGCATTGCACTGCAATAGAATGAAAGCACACTCTAACTGGGAAGAAATAAACATTAATACCCAGGACTTTCCTCTTTGTAGAGAGATAACAAGTTTACATGAACTGGTGTGACCAGAGGAAAGGTTCTGGCACTGAAAGCTGCCTGTCACCACAGAAACAGGCAGATTATGGGGAGCAGAGTTCTTGGGAAAAGAAGGCGCAAGAGAAAAGTGATGAGGTGATAGGACAGAGGAGCTGTTCCAACAGCTGCTGGTGTGGACTGTCGCCCTCTTAAGCTCTGCTGGCAAATCTGCCTGCACCCTGTTATGAGGTTTCACAGTTTGGAGTTTTTCCAGTACAGCTACTGGAAAATGAAACTGAAATATGAGCTGAGAGAATATTGCCTTTATATAAATACAGATTACCATAGGTGTTGGATCATTTTCCCCAGCAGACAACGCCTGCACCAGGCAGCTAAAGAAAGCCTGAATTACAATGCATTACTGTCTCTAAGGCATTTCTAAATCATCACATTTTGTTGCAGCGAATCATTGCACTGAAGCTACTGTGAGTAGCTTCTGAAGATGATGTCAACACAGTCATCATGACTGTGTGTGTTTCAGTGGAAAACACTTGGGCTAAGCCTTGTGCATTGCTATTTCAATAGAAAAATATTTAAGGGAGAGTGTATTGCCATGGCAAACTACATAGAAAAACTAGGGTGTGGTATGGGAAAAAAGGCAAAAGTTACATACAGAGGCAAAGGCAAAAACTGCATTTTGAAAAAATTTATTCATTTATCCATATATTTTTTGCATTAGCTGTTCATTTGGTGAGTGATGCTGTCACAGAACAGACAGTGTATCATGAGACCTGAGTCTGTGCTATCTCCCCTACAGACTGAGACTGGCTGTGTAGCAGGGTGGTTTCTCTAAGAGGATTCCCTGGTGTTACAGAGACACCCAGGCCAAAGGGGCTCCCAGTGGTAATGGAAGCATGGGGCTTTCCCGGACGCTCCTGACCTGCTGTATCTTTCCCAAGTTGAATGCAAATCTTTGTGGGGATCATCCTTGGAGTGTTTCTGGAAAGATGGAGAGAAAATCCTAGGGAGGAAGCTGCATGTACTTCTGCTCACTGTACAGATGGCAAGTGAAATACAGTTCAGCTGAATGTTAGTTTCTTATCCTGGCCTTTCAGATTCTTTGATGTTATGGTGATTTAGTGCTTTAATATTCATACTTCTATGGGCTAATTCTGAGATGGCCAATAGGATGGACAGTAACCCTTAACATTTAGGACACTTTTAACTGCTGCTGATACAGGCCACATCAGTAGCTGAATTCCTGTTCATGGCAGAGGGTGCATCACAGAATCTTTATTGTACTTTGTCACTGAGCCAGTGTGTGGGGCTGTAGAACACCCCCATTTCTTCTATAAACTGGGCTCCCAAGTCCCTGTGCAAATATGTTTCATGTACCATAATGTGTCTATCTGGTTCAGTGAGAGCTCCTTCACACACAGAACAAGCTATTCTGGAAGAAAGGTCACTTTAAGCTGGACTAAAGGCTCAGTTCACATGAGCTGTGGGTCCATGAGGATTTATTTGGTGACAATCCTGGCTTAACTAATTCTGGCTTTTTTTCCTGCCACCTCCCTCTCTTCCCACCAATTGTTTTTGCACCACTCCCTGCACTGTGATAGCAGAGCTGTTTGTGTACTACTTTGTGAACAAACAAGGAAACCGATCTCATACAACAAAATCGAGATGTGTTCCTTGTTTTCTTCTGCCAGTTCACTTGACTTGTGTGATTCTTTACACAGCTATGTAAATCACTCCTTGGCAGAGAATAGAAGGGCAGGTGGAAGCAGGAGAAATTAGTTGGATGGGGTGGGATTGGACTGTCTGAGCCATGCTGTTGCTGATCATGAAGCCACAGACTGAGAAGATACTTTACTGACACAACACTGCACATTGTCCCTCTGTCATGGCAGCAGAGCTGTTAGAGCAGCACAGAGAATCCTACACCTTCGGTCAAACCCTTTCAACAGTGAAGATAAACCATGAACTGAAGTGGCACACAGGGAGGTTTCAGGGCATTGCTGAGCTGCAGTCCACCACTACCATCAGGATGAGATCTTGTTTCACTGTCATCTTTCACTCCTGGCTGCAGCTTCCTTTCTGGTGGTCATCAGAGAATTTGCATTTGTCTGGTTTTGCCCATTAGCTAAAGACAAAGGATCAAGTTATTTCATGCTTGATCAATTTTCTTCTGGGTTAGTGAGCTGAACTGGCTCATTGAGAGCATTTTGAAACGCAAAGCCCATGGAAGAGCAGTGGTGGAAAACCAGAATTAGGAACATGAAGAAGGTTTGGAAAGGGGGGTGGGTGAGATATCCTTCCTTCAGTATCACTGAGCGGTCAGATCAACTCAGCTGTCTTGTCTTCTGATTCAGATACATCTTCCATTTTTATGCAGGTTGTTAGCTCTAGCAGATGGATAACGTATGTAAGTTTTATCCATATCATCTTGAACTTCTGCAGCAAGATTTAAATGTGTGAGCTGTTCCTTGCTTTCAGAGTATGAGTCAGCTGAAGGTTTGACCCATTAATCTTTCAAAAGTGAGAGGGGGGAAAAGACTGCAGCCTTTCCTGGCTGTTGCACTCCCATTACAGAAAAGGGATGCTACGGTTTTCTGTGTGGATGCTTTTCCAATCGGTTTCTAATGTTGCTGTTTTCATAAGGCAAAAACTGTGTTAGCTGTCAGACTTAAAAACTCAACCGGTGTTCTGAAAATCCAGCCATGCTTTCAGACTCTTAATAAAAATACCAGTAAAACAGCCTCTGTAATTGAGGGTGGACTGGTAGGGCTATTGACAATACATGCAGCAGAACAGAGTCCACCTCAGTTGCCATGGCTGTGTTTTCTCGTCAAGCTAATACAATTTTAAAAATTACTTTTTTCCAGTTAATTCAGTAGTTCTGATCTATAGACACATAAAAACCAGTTAGTAACAATAATAAGAAACACTTCTTATAGAGCAGATCCTGGTTTCAGGTAATTCAGCTGTGGGGCTATCTCTGCACAGGGGTAAAATAACTGCTAGCTAAGGCAGTGCAGTATCAGGGCAGCACAAAGACCAGGGCTCCTCTCTTAATGCATGATCTCTAAAAAGCCAGACTCAGATGCTTCACTGAGTAACAAGAGAGGTTGGAAGAAAAAAGGTATTGCCTGGGCAAAATACCTCTCCATGCTCCCTGTGTCAGTGGGAACAAGAAGCTTGTTATCCAGGCCTCTACTCCTTGATGTCTGCCCACTAGCTCACTACTCCATATATTCCCTTATCCCAGCACAGCACAGCCCCTTCATCTTTCAGATAGCAAAATTAAGGGCTTCCCACACAGTTAGAAACCTTGAGCTAATTCTAAGACTCTTCAGAACACCACTATCTCTTACATTCTTTTTTATATATTGTCCACTGCCTACTCTTGGAGACAAAAGTTCTGAGCTACCTGGAGCAGCTGATGGCCAAAATCACCACTAGAAGAAGACAGGAAGTATGTGGACTACCTGAAGCATATCAAGGAAGAAAGATGCCAGGGGAGATGTCTTGCTGGACCTCCCACAAACAAAAGCAATCTGGTCAAAGATGTGGCTGCAGCAAACACAAGACTGAAAATCTTGAGAGAAATGAGCAAGCAAGTAGTAGAATCATAACCCTGGACTTCAGGAAAGCAGGTTTTGGCCTACTTGGGAATCTTTCTGGCAGGATCCAATTGGTATGGGGCTCAGGATGGCTGGCTGATCTTCAAGGAGAAGATACTCTAAGAAAAAGAACAATCCATTCCAACGTGCAGAAAACCAAGCAAATGTGGCAGGAGAGCAACATGGACGTATAAGGGACTCCCAGCTGAGCTCCAACACAAAAAGGAAGTGTATGGAAAGAGGAAGCATAGATGGAATGCCCAAAAGGAATACAGAGATACTGCTTCAGTGTATAGGGCTGGTGCCAGGAAAGCCAAAGCTCATCTGGGAGATGAAATCAGACAGGGAGGGGAAGGTTACCAGGAAAGCTTCTGTAGGTACAGTGGCAGCAAAAGGAAGGCTGAGGAACATACAGGTCTGCTGCTCCATGGAGCAGGAGGCAGACACAGCCACAAAGGACATGGAAAACACTAAGGACACAAATTGAAGCATGCAAATTTCTGACTAATTACAACTTTAAAAAAAGATCACCATGAGGATAATTAAATACTGAACACAGAAGACCACAGTGGATGCAAAATATCTTTTGTTGAAGGAATTCATAACTGGACTCAATGAGGCCTTGAGGAACTGGCTTAAACTGGCCCTACTTTGAGCAGGCATTAGAGATGACGACCTTTGGAGGTTCCTTCCAACCTCCACGATCCCATGATTCTGTGAAGACACTTGCCTGGAAGAGAATGAATGAAAGGCATGAGACTGATTTACTTTCAGCCCATATACATAAGAAGCATTTCAATATCCCTGAATGATCCAGAAATATTGTGGTATGTATTAAAAAAAACAACAAACCAAACCAGACTATCTATTAAGACCCCATGTCTTTGATGCATTCCAGAGTTTTTTTGACATTTATTATTGCAATCCTATGAGAACTCATATTTCGCAAAACCTTTGCATATATATTACATCCAGTTTCTCAAGTACCCACCATGTGCCTTTAAAATACCATTAAATCACTACTTAAATCTGACTGCAGATTTAAAAAAAATTTTTTTTCTCCTGTTTTCCTCTATACACTATACAAGGGTCCTATTACTTTTTAGTTAATATGTGTATGGTATTTATACAGTCGAATTATACTAATTAAACAAATAATGAACTATAATATATTTTTCCTAGTACCCCTCTGGGACGTAAGAAATGCTTCTCCCATAGCACTGTTGAGAAACTGAGACAGAGAAAAGCACGGAGGCTTTCCAAAGGGAATCTCAGCAGAGCACAAATTGAACCAAATGCCCTGAACTTTCAAGCTTGTGTTTAACCACACAACTAATTCTTTAAATAGAAGCTTGATAAAATGTACTATGACATTGGGAAACTGGGCTCCTCTGGTACACCAGCCTTTCATGTCTTCCAATAAAGCAAAAAAATGCAAGTGGTTTAGACTAAAAAGTGTCCTGAGAGGGAAGCAGAGCTATCACCTGGTGAAGGACGTTCCCCAGCATCTGAAGATGGGAGAAGGCATAGACCTGCCAGGACACAGCACTTTGTGAGGGAGATGAACTGATTGATTGCGGGAGTGGTTGAGGAACCTTTCTGCATGCTGGCCATGAAGCACAGGCTGGCTGAGGCTTCCAGTTTCCTCGTGAGTTGGTGAAAGGTGGTGGAGTGGAACGTGCAGCTCAGGTGCCATCTGGAGCATGTCAGCTGACAGCTGCAGGACTGAGGGGAGCTGTCTTCTCCCCAGCAGCTCAAGGGCACCCACAGGAGAAGTGAAAAACTCTCTCTGCTGAAAACTTTGTGCCTGCCCTTCTTTCAACAAATCTACAGCACAGTCGTGATTTAAGTACAAGGCACGAATCTAAAAACCTTCAGTCATATTTTAGAAACAAGCCAGTGTATTTTCCCCCAAACACTTCTATCAAAACCTCAGTCTTACAGCAAAGACCCAGGCAGGGTTTTACCTGTAAACTACCACTTTTTGCTGTATGTTGTGTAATGCTTCATTGGAGCCTACAGTACTGCAGAAGAGAGAATGTTTATTGGTAAAAACACTATAGTACACGCACCATTTGAAGCATATCTCTTCCTCTTTATCTCTGAAGTTCATGCGAGATTAAATTTTATATACAAGGCACGGCTCACTTCTGCCCTCAAAGCTTTTTTGAGACTGGAATGTCTCCCTGAGGGAGAAAAGACTTGTTTCTGCCTCTGCAAGAATAGCAGATAAGATGCTGTGCCTGTGGGCAGATTACTTTTCCCCTTTGTTAGAAGTTCTTTCTTTTTTTTAACTGTTCATAATTATTATGACTCTGAGACCTGTGGTTTGTTAATAAATAAATAAATAAATAAACTGGCAACGGCACTTATTTAATTATAGCTGCAGAAGGAGCTTGCCAGGGAGTACAGAAGCAGGAAGCAGAGAAGAGCCTGTCTTTCTTATCCGGAAACACTGTTCGCAGACTGAAGGACTTTGGTGGAGTAAGAGAAGTCAAAAAAAGCCCCATCAAACCCTTTGGGCACAAGAGAAGATGGACATAGGGGTCGGTGACACCCGTGGCGAAAGGAGTTGATTGTTTCTCCATCACACGCGCGCTAGGGCTACAGGCAGCGCCAGGCAGGTGCCACCAGGCTACCGCGCTGTGAACACGCGGATTCATTCTCCGCTGAGCCTCGAGGCGAGCGGGGTCCCCGCACCCGCTCAGCCCCTGAGGCGTTGGGCAGGGCGCTTTCCCAGCGGCGGGAAGAGAAGGGCAGGGCGCTTTTCCAGCGGCGGGAAAGGAAAGGCACTTCCCCGACGGCGTGGCGGCTCCGGCCCGGGCAGCGGGGCCGCTTTACGGCACCGCCGTTCCGCCCTCCCCGTCCGCGCTTTGCGGCTGCGTGGCGGTGGGTGGGGGGCGGGGAAGATGTCTGAGCGGGGAGAAGCCCCGGCGGCGGCAGCACCGGCGGGAGAGATGCCGGCGAAGAAGCAGAAGCTGAGCAGCGACGAGAACAGCAACCCCGGGGACCTGTCCGGCGACGAGAACGTGAGGCCGGGCGAGGGGGAGGCGGCGGGGATGGGGGT
>VZTZ01012080.1:1597620-1734135 GCA_013400955.1 Drymodes brunneopygia
GGGGGCGGGCGGGAGCGCTGAGGGGAGGGGGGGCCGCTCCCGGGCCGGGCGGGCCCCGCCGTGACGGGACAGAGCCCGCCGGGATCCCCCGGGTGTATGCCGGACAGGAGCGGCGATGAGCGCGAAGAGCGAGAAAGGGGTCTCAGCCCGCCCGTCTCGGCTCGGTGGCCGCCCCTTGGGTCCGCTGGAGCGAGGCCCCGGTGGGAGAGACCGGGCAGGGTCTGAGGGAGAGTCTCCCGCTTTGCCTCCACGTGGGTGAAGGTGGATTTGAGGCCCAGACTGTGAGCGGGCTCTGTCTCGAACTCTTCTTCAAAACGTCAGACTTTTATTATTTTTTTCCCTGCAAACCAGCAGAATTTTCCATCTTTCTTGCCGTTTTGCATTGTGTGTCTGTCACATTGTAGAGTTACACGCAGCACAAGTTTATGTGTTCAGCCTCATGGTGAATGAGAAGTAGGAGATGGTGCTTGTAAGTTACTGTCAGCAGAAGGCAGCAGGGATGGGGTCTGTAATCTCTGAGTTAGGTGAAATTCTAGTGTTCAGAGCAAAGGTAATCTGACTGATGTAGAATAACTTTATACCTTAAAGGTAAGTTTGAATCTAAGGTGTCGAGCAGTCACTTTATGTAGTTACTGATGTGGAGGGGGTTCTTTGTGAGTGTGTTTTATAGAGTGTGGATGTTTTTTTCTGCACCTATCCAGCAAATGAGGGATCTGGACCACATCCTCCACAGCCTTTGGAAGTGGTGCTTGTGAGGTGACAGGCAGGTTCAAGATGTCCCACACCACTGCTCTTGGTTTTTTTTTATAGCTCAGCAGCATTTGTGGATCCAAGTGTAATTTGGCATTCAGACAATAATGAGACATTCAGGCTTACTTTGCAGTCAGCTGTAGGCTATCAGTAACCATGGAACAGGTTGCCTAGAAAAGTTGTGGATGCCCCATCCCTGGAGGTTTTTAAGGCTGGGCTGGATGTGGCTCTACACAACCTGGTCTAGTGAAAGGTGTCCCTGCCCATGGCACTGGGTTAGACTAGATGATCTTTAAGGTCCCTTCCAAACCAAACCACCCTGTGATTATATGATTCTCTGATATGCGTTGCCTCAGTGGTGAAGGGATTCCTTTTTCAAGAGTTTGTTACTGGACTTCACTACTCCTGCAAGATGGGGGATTCTGTTTAAAAGTTGACATAATATTTGGAGAAAGGGTATATTGTGCTCCACAGGTGTCCTGTGTGCAGGTTTGTTGGTTATGTGGTGGTTGCGGATACCTGGTGTAGTTGCACCACACCAGCTGCCTGGTGTTCTCACATTGACAATATCTGCCTAGTCCGGAGAAAACTTCAGTCTTGTCAAGTATTAAAATTCTGGCAAGTGCGCTTGGGAGATGAGAATGTGGCAAACTCTGAAATTTTTTAGGGTAAAGGAGAAGGAATGGGAAAATATAAAAATTGTTAAACTTAGTTATGCATATCAGTGGAGGGTTGGCTCTTCTAGGGGTTGACTCTGAAGGGAATGACTCCTGATTTGGGCACACTTACAGACTTGTGTGGTATCTTTCCTCCTTTTTCTCCTCTGAATGTCCTGTTTTTCACAGTTGTTGGGCAAACAAAGACTAGTACAGCTCTACAGGCTTCTGATAAAACAGACATGAGACTGGGACAAAGAATAAACGCTTGGTGGGAATTGGTGTATTAATGTTTATAGTTGACCTCATTCCGTATTCTTAGTGCAGTTCCTGATGCAGCTTCGTGAATCTCCTCCAGTGACGGGCTGTTGCCTGCCTCTGTCTCCCTTAGTTCAGGTCTAGAAATTACCTGGCCTGGGATGAGTTGTTTTCCCCCCACTGCTTGGATGGAAAATGAACAGACAGACTGTTTTGCCGAAAAAATGGGAAAAGTTGATTTTTAACAAGCTGGACGTGCTCATATGGAAGCACAGGGTTGGTGGGTACGATGCAGGTGAAGTGCTCTGTGATGGGTGATGCGGGGAAATGCCCTTTTAAACAGTGCCCTGCAGTCAGACCACACATGAAATTGTAGTTTCTGCTGATTGTCCAGAGCCGATCTAAAATCTCTCAGTGGCTGGATGGAGTGTTTTGTGTATCCCTTTTTTTTTTCAGTTTTCCCCATTCTTATATTATGCTAATGGTTGGAGGGCCAGTTGGATTAGTTAGCTGATCAGAATTTAGCTTTTAGTGGAAACAAGTAAGTGTCTGTGGGAAAGAGCAGGAGGGAGAAGTGGGACTTGGTCTTCTGATGTTGATGCTGACCCGCTGCAGAACCGTGCTGGGACTGGTGCTGCTGAGGGTGTGCAGAAGCCTCAGAATGGCTTGGGTCTTGGTAAGGTCAAGCCTCATGTTTTTACACAAACAACTCTTCAGTACTTCAGAAGTACTCATTTCATCTGGATCAAAGATGTTTTCTTGGGGAAGCAGCTGCTTTATCTCTAGACATTTTCTTAAGAGCAGCTACCAGTATTCTGAAGAAACGTTACTAGATCACAGTTCATATCTCTCCCTCTTGGATTAATCCTCATGTGATTCGTGTTCTGTCTCTAGAGAGGAATGCTATTATGTTGCCATTAGATTTAAATACATGAATCTAAATAACACCAAGTCCTGGGAGATCTGTTCTTATGGATAAGAAGTGAAAAGGCCGAGTGCTGCAAGATTAGTTGAATTTATGCAGCAGTTAATGATCTCTTTGTGATATTTTGTATAATTTTGAATGTTTTCAGGATGATGCCGTTAGTATTGAAAGTGGTACCAACACTGAACGCCCTGATACGCCAACAAACACTCCTAATGCACCAGGAAGAAAAAGCTGGGGGAAAGGAAAATGGAAGTCAAAGAAGTGCAAATATTCCTTCAAATGTGTAAATAGCCTAAAGGTAGGTATGTGTGAGCTACGGGAAATGCTGGGCACCACTTGCTGGCAGCAGTGTTAATGCTGGCTGTGAGACAGCGTCTAGCTAGATACTTTAGAATATCTTTAAACAATTATGTTTTCAGCTGATTTGCAGCAATTACCTTTCTTACTGGGAATAGCCAAAGTTTTGAAGGAAAGAGATACTGAGAAATAGGAAACCGTAGGAAGTGCTGCAATTAACCCTGTTTTTGTACAGTTTGCAAAATTATGTGTGATGCTATAATTATGTATTTCATTGAAGCTGTAGAGGCTAGAGATAAATATATGAAGTTGGATAAACAAATTGAACTAAAACAAAACCTGTGACAACTCTATGCAAAGCACAGAACCTGCACAGATTTTTCTACACATTGAAAAAACCCCCCAAACAAATCAACCCAACAATCTTGGAGTAGCTTTTTCCTCACACCTAAGCAGATCAGGTATTTTCTGTCCTCTGGCAATATCATAACTACCGTGTAGTGCAATTTGGTTAATTTATTGTGAGTGTGGGGATCGAGTGTTAGCACTTGATTTAAGCAGCATGTATCTTCCTATATAAGACCTGATGGTTTTAAGAGATGTAGATTCACGATCTTTACTCACTGTTCTACTGTTTTAGCGTAGTGCTGTTTTCTTCTGCACTGGTGACAGACTACAGTGGACTGAATGAGTTTTCTCATTCAAGACTATTTTACACTGTCAGGATTTTTTTTTTTTTCATCCTCAGCCTCGTGTGGGTTATTTATGTAGCAAAAGCTGTAAATAAGCCTTATTATTTGATTTTTAGAAGATTTCTAAATAAAGAATGATTGTGTCTGGAGCAAGATGGGTCTTTCATTAAACTCTGTATTTAATTGGCTTGAGGATCTGTGTAGCTCGGTAGTGGATATTTTCTGCAGAATTGCTCTAAGAGTATTTTGTCATTCACCCGCTTAACTGTGGAGCTGTGCTGATGTGACTCTTTCTCAACTTTGTCTTCAGGCTGCCTCACTGAAACACTGGGGTACCTGAGTGGGAGGGCACAAAAGGTTTGGAGCATGGAAACATTCTAAATGAGCTTTGCCACTGGAGAAATTGTGATACGAAGTTACACTGACAAAAGTATCTGGCAAACAATTGATCTTATTATGTTCTTGAAGTATAAAAATTATCTCCAGTCTTTGGAGGGTGTAGGAGGAAGGGAAGTAGTTTCATTTCACCAAGGTAGGCAGCAGTTCCTGTGATTTGTGTGAATTGCCCCCGCAGATGGTGCTATTTGTGGCTTCAAGTCATACTTCAAACACAGACATGGGCCCTTGGACACCCAAACTTATAACAAGTTCTGAGCTTTGTTACTCATACTTGTTTTCTGTCTGCAGACAGAAAGGATTAGTACTTTCCAAGTGTCTTCTGAGAAAACAAAACATTCCCTCACCCCAGTGTCAATCCAGACCCCACTGTAGGGTGACCCAAAAGACCAGGCTGTGAAACTAAGCAATCCCTGACTTCTGTGGATTTGGATCAGGGCCTGGGAACAGACTCCTGTGCAAGTGATATCAAGCTGTGAGGGAGTAAATGTAGCATTTCAATTAAGTGGGGTATTTTTATTAGCTTTTTTTCCCCATTTCTCTTTGATCTGAAATTAATGCTATTAATAAGAGATGTGCATGTTAAGACGAAGACAGATGAAGACTAGGTAGCAGCCAAATTTGTTTTTTTACTTCATGATTGAGGAAGCCTCTTTTTTCCTTTTCCTGTTCTTCCATACTAGTTTTACAGATACTCTGGAGAAAACTGTAATAATTGAATGTTGTATGTGGGTTTAGAAAGACACTTGTAACTCTTTGAGTACCACATCATATATCCCCTAGTTTATAAATGTTTTGAACTATGCTGTAAGATGCAGTTATTGAAGCTAATGGGTCAAACATGATTTAAAGATTATAGAAACTGATATTCTTTAGGGGTGTATAAATTATGTGTTTTTCCACTTTCGTACTCTTGGTTTTCCCCCTCTTATTTTGCTTTTTACTTTTTTCCTTGGGGAAACAAAGAAATATGGCCATTACTGTCTGTTTTGAGTGTTAAATGGTTATGACTCAGCCTGAAAAACTCAGTGCTTGCTAAATATGCCTTTTAAACACTACTTTGGAAGTTATTTTGGGTGAAATTTAAGCATCAGGAAAACAAAAATACAGCTTGGAAAACAGCAGGAAATAAAAAGCTGCCTTTTTTCTTTTTGGAGTAGTAAGTTACTGCGAGACGTATTGAAAAATCTTCCATTTCTGAAGGAAAGGCTGAATGGAAATCGGGTTTATAAACGAGCGTATAAAGCTAACACAGCTAGCACAGTTGCACATCCTCATACATCCATATATGTTTTGCTGATAGATCTTTTGGCCAAAAAAAAGTGTATATTTTGCTTTGTTCTGCTCCCTTTAAAGCAATACAATTATTAAGTTGTAAGCAAAGCAATGTGCTTAAGTTTTAAGCAGCCTGGTGTTGTCTCAGCTTCTACTTGCTGTCCCCTGACCTGGGAACCAGTATCCAGTGCCACACAGGATTCTAGCTTGTTGGTGTGTAATGGAGACTAAATGTAACTAAACCCACTGCCCATAATGGTTTACTTCTACTTCTGGGAATTGGAAATGCATGTGTGGGTAGTTATTTCCCCACTGGCAGTGTGGGTGACAGGGATTAAAAAGCAGGTGATTATTTTTTGTGTTAGCACAGTGTTGACTTCACTGCTTTCTGTCTAAAAACAGGTCTAATCTTAATTTTTGGTTGAACCGAAGTACGTGTTGAGTGAGTAAGGCTGGAACTCACTATTGATTGTTTATTTATTTGCTTTTGTAGCAATAGGTTGATCTTCTCCTCTGCCTTCTTTCTCTAGTGCATGAAGAACCTGGGTACTTTGGGTTTCGTGCCCTTTGTTCATACCAGGGACAAGATGGCATCTCGCAGTTTTACTTGTGGTCGGGTTTCTGGGTCACTTCTGGCTGTACAAACCAGTGTCAGATTTGTGTCACATACTTGGCCTCTGAACATATCCATTGTGTACGGCACCTAGAAGTACAGTGTTTTGGAAAACTTCCTTTATTGTTTAACTCTTGGGACAAAAAATAGAGCGGACAGGTATTTTCAGAATAGCTATGTGTTGTCCCTGAGCAGTGGGAACGTTGGGATTTTAAATAGGAGCAGAGCTTCTGCAGATACCCTGGTATCTTCCTGCAAGAGCCTCTGCCTGGCTGCTTCATCCATCAAATACAGCAAAACTGTGATATGTACAGTCAGGCTCTTGGAGATTGTAGCACTTGGTATGAGAGATGTAGTGTGGGTGAGGTAAGTAGAGTAAAGATATTTGTCTTGCAAAGTAATTTTTTCCGGGGAAATAGATTTTCTTTGAAAAATCTTACAAAATACTTTAGGTATGTTTTCAGATATAAAATAGAAACAGTATAGCACTCTGTTATATATCTCTACTTATCACCTTAGCCTGGGTCCAACATAGAAAATCAGAAACTTCTTGCAACTTATGCTGGAAAAATATCCTATCTTGAGGGCATACTGCTTTTTACTTTTTGTATTTTGTTAAATTTATCAGAAACAGGACATATGACAGAGAACAAGGCTGTTCCAGAAAAACAAATGCAAAACCTACTAATATGCCTCTGTAATAAAGCAGTAGGAATCCATGCATTTTACCTACGTTATCTTCGTGTGATATGTTAGAAGCACTCACTAGTTACCAGCAGGACCTCCTTCAAGCAGAAATCTGAAACAAAATAATTATTAGTGGAAAAACTTTATTAAGCATTCTGAATTTGATCTCTCAGACATTCTCTTCAAACAAACCTTAATACACTCAAAAATTAAGGCGATCAAGTAAAATTAATAAATTCATTGTTACAAAGTAAAATTAATAAATATATTGCGCACAAAAAATCATGGCCTTGTGTATGCAATTTTATGGCTTACAGTTTTCCTCATTCTTCATTTCTAGTTCAGCTGTACTGCTTTACAGATACTGAATACCTGCTTTTTTCTTCTGGCCTGGGGTTACTAATAACCTTGCTACTTTTCCCTTTCCTAATATCCCATATCCTGCATCCCATAAAGCCATTAGTTTGTTCTTTTGTGTTGTGATGGGTAATGCTTTGAGTTAAACTTTGAACAATTCTTTTTAATCTGTACTGAGTTTTGAAAGTTGTTACCTCTCCTAAGAATTGCAGGAGGGCCTTCATCTCTGAAAGATTTTCTGCTTTCTCTTCCTAACTCTTCTAGATATTTCTGTTAATAGCAGATAGTGCCTCTCTCAGTAAATAATGCTATTTAAAATTTTTCCAGACTCCCTTTACTTTTATTTTTCTGAGTAGTGTTAGACTCCTTACTCACACCCCTTCCTCGAATTAAGTCTTTGGTTTTGGATAGGCCAGTGCTGCCAGGGCTGGTACTACTCGTGTTGTCTCTGAAGCGCTGCCATTTGAAGGCTGCTTAACAGCCATCATGAGACACTTCCTTCCTGCCTGCACTGTCCCAGACAGTCCCCTGTGGGGAGGCACTTCAATGAGCATTATTCTTGCTGAAAACATCCTGTCAGGACAGGCCAAAGTACTGTTATCAATTATTAACAAGCACCACCATATTCATCACAATTCATAAACATATCTGCCTTTTTTTTTTTTTTCTCTCAAACTGATGTAAATTGTTTAAAAATAATACTTGGCATTTCTCTGGTAACTATTTGTAAAGGCGATCTGAAAACACTTTGTAGACATGAACTTTGTAGCAGTATTGTGACACGCTGGAGAGAGTTCCTTGTGTCTGTGACAAAGTTACAAGACCTAGCTGTAGTGTAATAGTTAGATGTGGCCTTTCTCCGTCCTTATAACAGTATAATTCTTCTCTCTCATGGTAGTTCTTCCCTGCAAAGTTGCAAATCCTTGTGTATAAGTAATTATGATAGAAAATCCATATAGGTATGACCTTAGATGCAGAGGTTGCCTTGTTGAAAATTGTGAAACAAAATAGTAGAGCTGCAAATATAACTTGGGAGTTCTGCCAGCTTCTAGCCATAATTGAGACAACAGTTTTTCCCCTTTGCTTTTTAAAAACTTGGTGGAGAAGGAAAGGGGAGGGGTGTGTTTGTCAGAATATTCCTTTAACCTCCCTTTAAGACAGCCAAGTTAAAGTGTGATGTTACAAAACGATGATTGTTAACTGTTCACTATCTAAAATTAAATTGGCTGTGAACCCATTAGTTTGAGGAGGGAAACTTGTCAGTTAAACTGTTGAATTTCACAGCAATGATACGCCTGTGGATTTTGTTGGTTTTTTTATCTCTAATCTTACTTTACACCTATAGGAGGACCATGGCCAGCCTCTGTTTGGAGTCCAGTTTAACTGGCACAGTAAAGAAGGTGATCCTCTTGTTTTTGCCACTGTAGGCAGCAACAGAGTGAGTAATCTGTTTTCCATCATATGCCCTTCTGCGTGGTTCTGCATGCATTCCTGTTTTCAAGCAATCCCTTTACGTGTGTTTGGTATGGACACACAGTATTTAATACAGACAGATGTATTTCTAAGATATGTAGCATCTGTTATCTGGGAGAGCTGCATCCTTTGGATTGTTCTATGAAATCATATGTGGCTATTTAGTAATTGACCTATGTAGCAAAGAAAAAGGCCCTTCAGTAACATGCATATGTGATAAGGAAGAGAGATGCATAAATGTATCTTCTCAGTAAAATTACTCTTCATAAATGTTATTATTTTCTAAAGGTCATGTGCTTATATATACAGTATGAGAACTGTCTGCAATGATGCCAGCCAGCTCAGTAGCTAAATTGGTGGCCTGTGTGGAGTGGATTTATAGACTTCCTCTGAACAAGGATCGATGTCATTTCAGTCTTGAAAATAACTCCTGAAGTGTGTTCTGTGCAAGTGGTGTGAATAAATAAGAAGTGTTTCATTTCTAGGTTTGTGCTGCCTGGCAAGTCACCAGAAACACTAAGCTTAAGCGATGTTTCAATGAGTCGTTAAACTAAGTTTAAGCAAGGTATCAATGACTCATTCCAAGACCAAGTAATGTCAGAGATGACTGCAGTAATTAATTCCAGCAAGGGTTTATCTTATTAAGACAATTAAAAAAATAGACTTTAGCATCTGGGAAGGATAGCTGACAAGTCCTGGAATGGTACTTTACTGAAACTGCTGTAGGCATTCTTTTATCAAACCACTTCCACCTGTTAAACAAATGGATGATGCATGAGATCTAAACTGTAGAGGTACTGTACCTCTCCCCATCAGGCAGTCAACAGATGGGTGCATGTGATTTCCTTTTGAAATGTCACAAATAAGCAGCAGTCTCTCCTACTTATTTATTTTTGTTTTTTTTTGTCTCCAGGTTACTTTATATGAATGCCATTCCCAAGGAGAAATCCGTCTGTTGCAGTCTTACGTGGATGCTGATGTATCCTTTTAAGTTAAATACCCACATGTTTGCTTCCTCTTTATGAAAAATCAAGAGGCTTTGTAGGAGAAAGCATACAAATGTTTTGTCTGTGATTTAATACTTTGCTCATGTGGTGCATTCTTTATGTTAGGTCCAAGTCTTGCCTCTTTCCCACATTCTAGAATCCCTCCTGTTGAAAAAATGTTAAAAACGCAGACTCATGGACCAGACTGTATTAAAATATTTGAAAACTGATTCTCCATCAGTTTAATTTTCCCAGCACTAATATTTGTATAATGATTCCCTGCTTTACAGTGGTCTCAGTTTCCCTGTGAATTGGAACTGGGTTTAAAGCCCAAGAATTGCTTTTCATGCTCTGAAGCATTAATAACTTGTGTTGATTGTTTGCAATACACAAGTCATTAACTTGTGAAGTCAGTCATGATTCATTATTCCCAATCAAAGGTGATGCCATGAAAGAGAAGGTGTTCCTTGTATGTTATGGAACAGAAGTGAGGAAATCGACATCTATAGAAAAGGCAATGTTGATGGTATTTGCAGGTATATAACTGAATATGTGTTCTTTTTCTTATGGGGTCCAGCAGAGATTCCTGTGCACTTGGATAAAATAGAAACAGGTTTGCTTAAATTTAAATGTTTAAAAAAAAGGAAAAAAATATCCTGTTTGTTGTGTGATCCTTAACTTGAGGCAATGTAGGCAGATGAAAATTTCTATACCTGTGCATGGACATACGATAGCAATACAAGCCATCCTCTTCTGGCTGTGGCAGGATCCAGGGGTATTATTAGGATAATTAATCCTATTACAATGCAGTGCATAAAGGTGAGTGTTCAGAACTTTGAGATACAGCTTGTGTCTCAGTAAGGCATGGTGCCTTTTTCTTCTAAGTACATGTAAATATGAGGGGAAATGGTAACTTGGTCTCTGAATTCTATCCCAGCACTACGTGGGCCATGGAAATGCAATCAATGAATTGAAATTCCATCCCAGAGATCCAAATCTTCTTTTATCTGTAAGCAAAGGTGAGGAAAAACCTCTTTTGTTTTTGTATAAATGAGGATACTTTGGATTGGAGTTTAGTCTTGAATATGGCCAAAAACCTTCATTAGTTTTGTTTGTGAATAGCACTGAACAAGTTCATCTCGAAAGCTGAGAGCAAATAATGCTTTTATGTGGCTATGTATTTTATAGTTATTAAATCCGTGGCCTACAACCGTAACTCCACCTAGGGTGCAAAGGGATTGCAAATAGTGCTGCTTTTTAGGAAAGAAAAATCATGAGCCTTGGGTTTGCTCTTTACTTTCTGACAGTTGAATTAATTTTTTTCAGTTGTTGAATCACATTGCCATCTAGTGGGGGCATCTTAATGTTGCAGACAGCATTCACCATCATGCTCATGAGGAAAAACTTAGATTGTCTGTTGCCTGGCAACTTTAATTGGACTTTGTGTAAAAAGCATATTAGTAAAGGGAGTTTTTGGTATGGTGTCTTATGGGCTTGTCCAGAAAATTCTAACAGTCACAACTTCCTAATCTTAACTGTTTTGTTAAGTAAGGGGATGACCTGCCATAAGGAGCTAGCCTTCAGGGATGCTTGAGTTGGAAATACTCACTTAAGGGGACTTTTGACTTTAGTATATTTGGACTTACTGATGAAGCTACATGAGAATAGGAGTTGGGAAGCTCTCTGATGCTTGCAAGGTGGTGCTGTCAGTCTGTAAACATCCATTTTCTGTATATTTTTTGCGTTCTCTTTGTAATAATGTTTTGACAGCCACAGTACTACAAATTCTAATGTGCAATCTCTGGGCCAGGTGCTGTCACTGAGAAGACATGAGGCAGGAGAATATTTGGGGTGTTAGAACTGCTTGGCTGAGAGATTAATAAAAAAAGAGGAAAATATTTGGGACTGTGTGTTGCTGTAATTTAGTGCAATGTACTTGTGGAATACAAAAGGGAAATACACTAGAGGTTCCCATTTCCAAATGAGAGATACACTAGAGGTTCTTCATTAGAAATTATTAAAACTTTGAATAAGTGGATTAGTCTGATTGACTTTGGAATACATATTGTTTATATAAACAGTTTTTCCCTTCCTTACTGTCTGTGGTTCATAAAGAAGAATGTTCTAAAGATAAAATATGGAAAAATCATAACTTTTCTGAATGTTGATGTTAGAGTGGCAGAAAGGAATTCTAACATTTTTTGATACATAAAATTGTTTTTATTACTGACTAAAAGCATATTTGTCTGAGATCAGACTTTTCTTTGCTTTTTGGATGATCTAGATACAAGCATGTTTTTGTAGAACCTGTCCCTAGGGGAGGGGGTGGACACTCCTTTTCAATTACAGAATTGCTTTTAACAGCAAGTTAGTTATAATAGCAATTTTAGTTAATGCAGTTCTGTTGCTTCTAACAAGAGAGGAAGAAAATTAAGTGCTTTTTTGATGTTGACCTGAACACCAGTTACTCAAAGTGGTTAAGCTGAAATATATTATACAAATGTACATATAAAAAGCAGCATGTAATTCTATTTGTTCTTTATAGATCATGCATTGAGACTGTGGAACATCCAGACAGACACGCTGGTTGCAATATTTGGAGGAGTAGAAGGGCACAGGGATGAGGTGTTAAGTGCAGTAAGTGGAAGACTGTGGGACAGTGATTTAGATTTACAAAGGGTAGTAAGCAATGCTTTTTCCTCTTGTGCACTGTTTTGATTTTATAGCTACTCAAAAATAACCACCTGGAAGTGCATAAATATTGTTTTAAGGGGATAGACAACTTTTAATGTCAGGTGGTTTGACTGATGTGGCCACCTCCTACAGACAGGATCTGTGTGTTTCGGTAGCTGGTTTTCCCAGGGTACAGCCTAGAAGTGAGTAAAATAGGGCTCGGTGGGGCTAGAAAGAGTAAAAACATTTCACAATGGTCCCACTTCTGAAGTTCTTGAGGTCTTACCAAGTAAAAGCAGCATAAGCAAATAAACCTTGAGAGATGCGGTAGCGAAGGAAAGAAGTTATTTGAGTTAATTTGTTTTTCAGTGGCTGTGAACAGACACTGGTAGCGAGCAAATATCAACTAGAAGAGAAACTTTTAATATATTGTTCTTAAGAGCTCTTTCCATTCTTGTTGTGTGATCTGTTGTGAAAGGTGAGGGGTGCATCTGTAGGAAACCTGACACTATTAGTCACCCATGTTGTAACCCTGGAATTCTGCCAAAGTTGCTTCTGGGGAATTTACTGAGGGAGGAGAACTAGCTGGAGATTCACTCTCTCTCAGTGCTGTTGAATATGTTTCTCTGTCTTGAGAGAGACTAAACATAATTATTAAGATGCTGTGCTGCTTTGCAGTGAGCTGGATTACATTCTTAGTGTTTTTCTATTTGAAATACGCAGTTTTATTGCATGCTTTACACATAAAATGCTGTTTTGATGGAAACAATGGAATAAAATCTGAGTTGGTATAATACCGCCTAGGGTGGGAGTGCTCAAAATTATTTTATATACATAGGATTACGATCTTCTTGGTGAAAAAATCATGTCCTGTGGGATGGATCACTCTCTAAAACTCTGGAGAATTAATTCCAAGAGAATGATTAATGCTATCAAAGAGTCTTATGAGTACAACCCAAATAAAACCAACAGGTACGTAGTCTTCTTCTCCTTGTCTGTCTTTGCAACACATGAATACTCCTATCAACAGTCCAGGTTAATTCCTTTCCAAATTGGGAGTTCTTGGGGACAGTGAGTGACCTGGATGTTGTGCTGGGTACTGAATCTCACTAGATTATGGGTCTTATTAATGTTTGCTTCACTGGAATTTTACTGAATTCTGATTCGAGGTCCTGAAATTTTTCTTTTTAAATATCTTAATTATTTCTTATTTGCTTGACTAGAAAATGTCTAGAATTATTATCTTAAAGCTTGTATTTCATGCATTTCAAGATGTCAGTATCTTCATCTCATCTCATCTCAAAATTTCTAGAAGGGAATCAAATCTATGTAATTAAATGTGGCAAATAATCTTATACTGAGTAGTTAATTAATATGTATTATTTGACTTTGGGGTGGGGACAAAACTGTTTACATTGTAATGACTTTAATTTTCATCATTCTCTGATTTGACCTCAGATATGAGTAAATTATCAAGTAAACATAGCCATTAGACACATGATAGATAAATCCTCCTTTATGAAGTTCTTCAACTTTTTGATCTTAACTTCCAGTTAAACCATTGAGAGAATTGAAGAGTCTAAAACACAGTGAACATGTTCAGCAATGAGACTAGCTGTGAAAATACTCTCGCTTTTTTTGGTAATGTTACCAAATATTAAATGATGCTTTTTAGCGTGCTTTTTTTAAAATGATTTTTTTTAAAGTGTGCATTGCTATTTAACAATTTAGATGTTGCAGAAGCAGCATCAGGAAGACTGAGCTTTAATTAGTTCTTGAAGTATTTGGTGGCAGGAGTTGTATTCAGCCTCTGAAGGAGTGGTTTTGCTCAGCACTGTCTCTGCACAGTCTTTTACATGGGAAATTTAGTTATTTCATTAGGAATGAGAATGAAAACAGGGACTGTTCCTATTACTATTAAAAAGAAAAAAAGCTGCATACAAAATCTACTTTATTATAAAACTGTTAAAGAAGTTGGGCGTGTTCTTTTAACATTGAAATATGTTAAAACTGGTTATTAAAAATTACACTTGTGCTTCTGTGTTTGTTTCTCTGAACCTCACTTGGCAATTTTCTCCATAGGCCTTTTGTTTCCCAGAAAATTCACTTTCCTGACTTTTCTACAAGAGACATACACAGAAACTATGTTGACTGTGTACGGTGGCTGGGAGACCTAATTCTTTCCAAGGTAATGCTGCAGCATTTTCAACTACATTACATTTATTTGCTGGTCCTTAGGAACCTAAACTGTAGAAATTTTATTAGCATTTGGGTCTTAAGTTAAATTACTATCTTGTGTCAAATGATTTCATGGAGTGTGTTGTAAATTTTGTCAACTGTCAGGATGTGTGTGTAAGCAGCTTTTATTTAAAAAGTAAAATTCTTACTACAGCTGTACCTCTGCTAAAAGTACAGGGTTTCTGGCTGACCAGAATCTGCACGGAACCTGCAGAAAGGGAATCTATAGATTAGGGATCCTGCTGCTAAAGAGTGAGATGAGGGTTACCATAATGGAGTAATTTTAATTAATATGTTGTGCCCACTACTAACACTGGCTTGCAGATATTAAACCAGGCAGTCCAACTGCCTTGATGCCAGCAATTGGTGAGTGCATGGTCCTGTTAGTCAAAGGGATTGGGTAAACAATCCTCAAACCAAGGTGAGTTTAAGCTGCTTATGAAATGGTGTTTGAGCACATCTGGTTAACTTTATCTGAAACTGGTGAGGGCGAGCTCCTGCAGTCCCATTACCTGGCAAAGCTATGAGGGCATCAGGTTGCCAGCGATGGACGGTGATTATTGTTGGGGATGTCACTGTGATCTAAGAGCAGAGGTGAGATTTTCAGTTCTGCTTTTTGTAATGTTATTGGGGAAGCTGTGAGATTAAATGTTTGCTTATAGTTAGACTGATTCTGTATAAATCTGTATAAATTACAGGTGATTTTTCTTTTCATTGTTTTACTCCAGTCTTGTGAAAACGCCATTGTTTGCTGGAAGCCTGGCAAGATGGAAGATGATATAGATAAAATCAAGCCCAGCGAGTCGAACGTGACCATTCTTGGGAGATTTGATTATAGCCAGTGTGACATATGGTACATGAGATTTTCAATGGATTTCTGGCAAAAGGTACGTGTTAGCTCTGACTTTGCTGTATTTGAAGGTGTGTAGCTTTTCACTGATTACATGTTTATGGGTATAGGAAGAGTCTTGGTTCATGTGATGTTTGAGAAACAGAATGGTTTGCTGTAAGGGGCTTTATATGAACCTGCAGGAGCTCCAGATTTTTAATTCGGGTTCTGCCTGATAGAAAAAAAATCCACCAAATAAATATTTTCCACCAAAAATATGTTTCCTGATATCTTCGTCCCCTGTCTGCAGAGGTTGATAAAATGGAAGAAAGGAGGCAAATTCTACAGTCTTTCTGACTTCTCTAACAAACTCATTAAGTCATTCGTGTTTAAATGTTCACACACAATTAATCAGCTCTAAAGCCTTTATAAAATTCTGACTTTATTCTTTGAGGGAGTATTTTAAAACTTCTTTATCCTCTGCTTTCTTTTTAAGATGCTTGCTCTGGGCAATCAGGTTGGCAAACTTTATGTTTGGGATTTAGAAATAGAGGATCCACATAAAGCCAAGTGAGTACTTCATTTTGTTTTTGCTAAGACAGGAAGTTGTGGTACTTTTCTTTTTCCTTTCCTGATAACTAGAGAAATTCTTTAACGTCACTACTTACTTTCCATTATAACTACTAGGGAAATAAACATTGTGAGCCCCTGCAGGTTAATGTTTATTATATGTCACTGATTTATAATTTATATTATAGCAATGCCAAGAGGCCCCAGTTGGATTGTGCTGGCTACCATGTGTAGATATAGTAAAAGGCAATTTATTTCTCACAGAGCTTGCAAACTAATTGGGTGGAAATTTTGCAAAGCCATTAGGAGAAGATGTGCTGGGTGGGTGTAGCACATGACAAAGGGCCAGATAGGTGACAGGACCAGAGTGAAAAAGGAAAGGTGAGCTATGAGCACAGTGTGGAGAAAACAGTGTGGTATTCCACTTCCTCACCTGTGTTGCCAGGCAGTTTCAGAACATGTCTCTTAGATACATATAGATACAGATGTATGTGTGTAAACATACAAATGCAAAAAAACCCAAAACACAAAAAAAGGCCCTGAACAAACCCACTCCCATAAAACATTGTATATAAAATGGATATACACTGTATATATAAATACTTTATGCATTATATTTTTATATACCTTATATATTACACATATCTCTATATATTTATATATATAATCCATGTAAATACGTGTGTACGAATACATTAATGGATGAAGTTCCTGAGAGTGCTGCAGTCTTTAATCACCTCGTTTTGATATTTTATTCCTGCCCCTGGGAAATAATACTGATTATGAAGTCCTAAATAATGTGATTCAATAAGCTTTCAATCTTAGCTTCAATATAAATTAGGTGGATGAGAAACAACTGTGGGCAACAGGAAACTCTGCTTTCCCAAGTCCACATTTGAAATACAAAATACACCATGAAGGCCATAATCCTGTTGCCTTCAATTCCTCCTAGGTCACATAAATAACATATTTCTGAAACAGTGCTCCAAAATGTAGTAGGAAGATTTAACATTGCAGCTGAATGATTTTCTTTTCTTTCTAGGTGTACAACTCTTACTCATCCAAAATGTGTTGCTGCCATCCGACAGACCAGTTTTAGCAGGGATAGCAGTATCCTTATAGCTGTGTGTGATGATGCCAGTATCTGGCGCTGGGACAGATTACGATAAAGTACTTTTTCTTAATTCATAGTAGAAAATATATTTTCAAATTATAATACAGTCTGTTAACTTGCTAGTACAGTAGTTGCATTTAGTGTAGACTTTCTCGAAGGTTCAGCAGGCTGGAGCTGGACTTAGTGATGTTTACATTCTGTGTATTGTTCTGCTTGAAATTGCTGCTTTTAATAAAAAGAAGTATTTTTGTAAAGTTTTCTGAATTGTCCATTTTAATTATTTCCCACAAGGAGTTTTCACTTATGGTCTAGAAAATTTCTTTGTGTAGAGTTATCACATGAATGTGCGACAACTTGCTAGAAGCTTGGTTTATTTATGCTTGAATTTGTATTTTGTACCTTTGTAACTGAAAACCTAATGAAGCTATTACTCAGGGACAACACAAAGGAAATGCTACTCTTAAGAATATAATATAAATAATTGTTAAACAATATCTAAAAATATTTTGAACTCATTCTTTAAGTTAGTTGCAGGTTGAAATTGATAGCAATTTCAAATTGGAATTTGCTTCTTACCATATCTTTTAATGACTAGGGGGAAAAAATATTACTGGCTTTGTTTTGTGGATCATATTATTTTGTTATTTGAATTCTGACTGTCTAGTTGCTGCATTTATCTAAAAGTTAGCTTTAGGAAATATATTTTAGTTGTCTCTATTGGCAAATAGAGCCAATATTTCCAAATAGCCTCCTCAATGTTTTTACTTGCCTTAGGAATAATGAATCCTAAAATTAATACTGTTTCATATATTGTTTAGCATCTGTGTGTACCTGAAGGAGGAAGAAGGTAAATAACATTTATTGAGGCTGAACCATTTACATACTTTTTTTTCCCTTCCCCTGCCCTTATCCTTCACCATAACATGTTACTTGAGAAGAATGTCTGTAGTTATGATGTAAATACAAGTACACTGTCATTGTCAATATTATGGTGCATTTCTGATCAGTAGATTAAGTAGTCCTGTCTGCTACTGATTTCTTTAGTGCATGTCTGACTTTTTATCTTTCAGGATATTGCTTTTTTCTGTTTGTTACAGTTTGGGAAGCTTGATAATATTCTGGTTAGATAAATTACCTGTTCAGTTGGAAGTAATATGACTAAACCAGTTTTGATTTGTGTCCTTGGGATACAACCTGAAAAACATGAAGCCCAGAACTGACAAGTAGTTTACAAATTTTAGTCTGTAATATATGATTGTTTCCTTTTTTTTCTCCCCTCTTTTAAATACTTATCCTTACTACTGGGGTAATGCAGTACAGGACAGGTCTGTCCAAAGCTAGTGTTTAATTGAGCTGGATTTTGGACCTTGTTTTCCTTGCACAAGCCAAATGGCCAGTATGGTCTTTCTTGTGCCCCTGAGAGTCTGGCCAAGGGGACATGATGAGGAAGCCAAGTGTAAAACCACAGAGCTGGGCAGAACCATGTAGAAGCCTGAGTGCTGGAGGGAGGAAACTCAAATTCCTGCAGAGCTGAACACAGATCAGCTGAAGAGGGAGACAGGTGAGACTGGAACTTGGAAAAAGTGTTTGACTTCCTGCATCTACAGAACTTCTGGCATAGTATGAGCCAGTGTTTAAGCAACAGCAATGACTCACAGACCTCTTAGATCATTCTCCGGAAAGTATGTGGGGTTGGCAGAGTCTGAAAAGTTATGGGGCTGGGGTGTGGTTGGGAGAGCACTCTAGAAAGGCAATGGGAGTGCTTAGGCTTCCTGCAGCCTCAAGGGAAGAGCTTTGATTGAATTAGCTATACTAAGAACACAGGTTGGAGGCTTTTGCCATTCAGCCTTTGCAAATGCTTTACAGTAGCATGCCATTAGTCTGGGTCTTCTGTGTTTTCTGTGGTTGGGGTTGAGAGTGAAATGGGATACAGAAGCAGAAGGGATTTCTCTGCCATGGTGATTGTTTTGGTACATAAGGGGTTCAGTCTGACAAGTGAGCTGCTCTGTTTGAGAGGAAGGAAAGGAAGGGTGGTGCTTGACTGGAAAGAGGCCTAACACAGTGAGGGTCAGCCTTAACTTCTGTTTTAACTTCCGAATATGCTGAAGACTGTCCTCTTAAAATGCAGACAAATGTTCCAGCAGCTTTGCCCTGAGAAACCTGGATGGAGCTGAAATCTGATTGAAAGTGTTAATGAAGGGAAGAACTTGTGTAAGTAGAGCTGTCACAAACCATGGGGAGAAGAAATTCTCCTTTACAACAGTCAACCCCATCTGCTTGTAGAATTTATAATATCTTGAAGATACACAACAGGGAGATAAAAGTTTCTTTGTCAGCAAGCAGACTGATAAAGCTCAAGTGGATATAAAAGTTGTGTATCTCTTTCATTAGGGTGTTTTCTTCCTACAGTTGCCTAGTTCTAGACTAAAAAAAGGAGAAAGTATAAAATTATTGTGTATCTTCTGGAAGATACAGAGCTATTAGAGTTATAATCATTGCAAAAGAATTTTAAGATGAGTTTATTATTTTCCAAAACCTTTTTACCTTTTAATATATACTATAGTGAAACATACCTTGAGAGCTCCAGTGCCTAAATTCTTCAACAATAGAAGTGTGGTTTAACCCTAGTATTGGAGAAACCTACTAAAAATATCCTGGAGGAACATGTGTTCTTCTCAATTGTCTTCAGGCCACCTTTAGGTGTGTTCTTTGACAAATTCTGTAAGTGACTCCTGTTCCCCATCTCATGACAGGTGAGGGAGAGGTAAAGTCAGGCTGATGAGTAAGTGCAGTACAGTCAGGAAACTGTTTCAGAGGCTGCAAGTGTTGTTACAGAGGTCTGTTTTTATGAACTCTGCATAAAGAGCATAATATATTTGAAGGTTGCTGATTCCCTCAGTTACTGCACACTGTGTATCTCCTTGAAGAGATTAAAATAAAAAAGCTGAAGAGTAGAGGTACCTGGTGGCCCTTATCTTATTCTACCAACTTTCAGAAACTTAGAAATTGCATAAATGGTAGGCTTGGACTACAGTTCTAACTTTTAGGCAGAGACTTTGCCCAGAGACAGCAAGGAGGTTTGTACCACAGCTGGAAGTAGAAATAGAGAACAGGTTCCTGATTGTTAAATCAGTGGTTGACTTTAAAGGTCTCTTGGAGTATAGTCTTGTTTCCTGGGGTGATGCTCCATCTGGTGGTGAATGAATAAAGAACGTTACCACAATGCAGTTTTAAATCAGGTTCTTCTTGAGGCTTTTAATGTTAAGCAAAAAAATTTATGCAAATATGGATTGAATTTGCCCTTCCTAGTATAGGTAGGAATGCTTGTTTTCTTTGGTGCATTTCATGCTCATGTTTCACCACTTATTGTATTGGGGAGCCTTGGTTCTATGGCTAAAAGTCAAGGAATTAACTTCCTCTACAAGTGCTACAGACAAGGTTTAGTTCACCAGAGAATGCTTTGCTGTGACCATCAGCTGTGTCAGAAAAATATTTACAATAAAGAAATGAAGTAACTTTTTAAAAACCAAATAAACAAATCCCCTGCATAATTAGAATTCTGACTACTTGCCATGAATTTCGCATCTGTTTCTGTATAAGCCAGCAGCAATATATGCACTTTGTTGTTTCCTGTATTTTCAAATTTTTCTCTGGGCATGGTGATGAAGTGAGGACAGACACAGAAACAGGTAGGGCCCTTGTGAAAAGAATCCCCCACTCTAACTAACAATTCCTTGGTAAGGAAAATGATTGGGAAAATGTCCCAAAATGGAGGGAAATATAGCTACTCCTGTCATGTTATGAGCCTGGCATGGAAGGGTATGTTTAGCCTCAAAGCCTAATAATCAGTAGACAGTATTTTTTTTTTTTTTACAGATTTTCTTTAAAACCTGATCTCCCTAGTAGTTAGAAACTGGGCAGGGGAAAAATACTCCAAATGTAGGAGGATCACTACAAAATAATTTATATTACATCGAGGTTGTTATTATTACAGGCATTATAGTTCTGGACATACCTGGAGAATGGAATTTTAGTATTTTGTGTGTGGAGAAAATAAGGGAGATATATATGTTAAAGGCAAAATAGATGGATGTATGCATTGTAGTTTTGTTTCTCCTCAGATTTATTCCTATAATCCTGTTTTCCCATTTTAAAACCACAGTTTTGAGGTAAAAAGTATTGTTGGGAGACAGGATAGAAGACCCTGGAGTTTCTTACATTAAATTTCTTCAGACAAACTGAATGCCTGTTTCCTGAAGCATCCTAGCGAGTGATCATAGGATAGGATCTCACACAGCTGGTGAAACTCAGCAGTAGCCCATCATAATCCTACACTTCAAAGCTGAGAAAGCACTTATGCTTGAGAAGCAGAGTCTGGCTATCCAAACAACTGTAGAAATGAATCAGTTCTTACTTTCACAGCAGTTGTGAAAGGCAAAATACTGATACTGAAGGGGGATGGAATCTTCCCTCCATGA
Organism: Drymodes brunneopygia; assembly: GCA_013400955.1. Classification (NCBI taxonomy): domain Eukaryota; kingdom Metazoa; phylum Chordata; class Aves; order Passeriformes; family Petroicidae; genus Drymodes; species Drymodes brunneopygia. Next base: position 1,618,891 of record VZTZ01012080.1, read on the forward strand.
GTTTCTGATCTGTAAGCTCCGTCACAGCAGGAAACAAAAGTAATTTACAATGATGCTCTCAAGCAGTGAGCTCAGAGACAACACCTGTTGGACCCACAGTGGCTACAGCACTGGAAGAAATTCTTAATCTACACTACTGAATTATTCAAACCCCATATAATAACGTATTTTCATTTACAGTCTTAATGACAAGCTGGGGCAAGAGCAGCCACAGTGATCCCACCCACATGGTCTAGTCTGGCTTCCTGAAGCCCAAACAACAATGCCACCAACACCCAGAACAACCGGAAAGCAGCTTTATTCAGAACAGAAGTAGCTTGTTATAATTAGAGAAGACTGAGCAGCATTGTGAGAGCCTGTGCCCAAACAGTGCCCTTGGGTTTAAATATCCGTAGTTCATTGACTCATTCTTCACCAAACCATGTCAGATAGCGAGGGCCATAGAAAGTTGCAACAAGGAGTAGTGACATGAGGATTATTTCATAGACGGCAGCTCTGGCCTGTCAGATGAGGAAGTTGTAGCTAGTACCTCTGTTTTTACAAATAAATCACTTCTTTGTTAATTAAATTGTGCTGATGCAGTGAGGCTGTTAGGTCATGTAGGCACATATTCCCCTAACACCTGATGCCTTGCAAAGGCCCATGAAGCGTTAATTACTTATTTCCACACCAGGCAGTTGCTTCCTTATAAGTGTGAGGAGCTAAGCAATGACCACTCTCAACTTCATTTGGTCCCTCTGTCTCTTCCGATCCACTTCTATCACCAGCTAAGTGAGGCATCTGCCACTTGTGTGTCAAAACTACCATATCCTACATCAGAATTTGCCCGGTCACACAGAAGGATCCTAATGACCCATTCTGTTGAGGGAGTTCAGCCTGGGCCTCTGCTAACTTCTCTCATTGCTGCTTCTCCACAAACATTTGGCCTACAAATGTGTCTTGAAGAAAATAAAGCCTTTAGTCGAGCAGAATACCCACTTTTTTCAGGGCTTGGGTCTGTGCCATAGCTTCTAAGAAATAACCCTGAGCTTTGTTCTGTAACTTACCTGGGGGAGTATTAGTTTTATTTTTCAAAAGCTGTTCTTACGCAGCTTTCCTGGATTTCATCAGTCTGTTTTCCTCCTCTTCTGGGCCCTAGGTTTAGCTCATCCCTTTTATTCCTTGAGTCCTTCTGCTTTTATGCAAGGGAAGAGTCCATTTTAAGCTGAGGCAGAAATGACAGGGTGTCATTGAGCAGGTTCAGAGAAATGAGTTTCCATTCTCAGGACAAGTGTACCTAAGGCTGACTTGACTTCATAAAGGACTCCTTAAAGGCTTCATTCCCCAGCCAATGAAACCAGTAAAACCTTCTGTTTTCATACCAGTGGTCTGGGTACAAGTCGTAGTCCTTGGTTACAGAAAGGCACTTAAAAACGTAAGATCTATTGTTCAAAATAGTATTTCTGATCAAGCCAATCTAGTGGACAACAGGGCCAGCTGTAGCTCACCCATGAGATATCTGCACACATGCAGCTGAAGCCATCTCACAATTAAACTGCATTCGTCATGAGAACCACACAGACCACCCCAAAATCCTATGGCTTTATGAGCAAATGTGAGAGCCTTTGGTGCCAATAACCTGGACAACATTACCAGACACCCCATGTCTGTTTCTAAGAGAAACAAAATTTTACTCCCTTACTACTAGGAATAATTCTTCTAGCACAGTCAAAGTTCCCAAAGATTCCTCTTGATTACACTGTCATACAGGAAAAGCTGAAGATAGGTACTCCAAGATGAAGCTCAATACTGTCTTACTGCCAAAGAGGGAAATACTGCTGTACCATTTATATGAGCTGCAGAAAGGAATATTGGTTGTCCACAAAGTGAAAGAACTTACAGTGCAAGTACCAGCAGGAAAATCATCAGCACATTCACAGTTGCCTGATCACCCTTCAAAGGAGGTAAAGAAGGAAAAACTGCATTTGGTTTGCATACAACACCCCAAAGCACTACACGAGTCTGACACAGTGCTGTCGTTTTTCATCTTGTAATTTTTTCCACTTTAAATGCAGTTTCAAAAAAGTATTTCTACATGGAACACAGATTTCTTGTTGCAGCCAAGCACTTCAATTAAATAAACCAACATGCAGACTAGTAATTTTCATTGTTTTTAATTTTAAATACTGTTCAAGAGTAATATAAAAGTTACTAGTTTGTCAATTTAGATTAATCGTTGTTTGGGTTTTCCCCCCCTCCCTCAAAAATCGTCAGTGGAGTTACTTGATGCATCTTTCAGGTAATACTTCAGAAAGAACTCCAAATGACAGAATTTAAGCTTATGTTTTCCAAAAGAGAGGGTTCTGTGTCAGACGTCTCTGGAAGTTTTCATACCTAGAAAAATAAAAAAACAACCAAAAAATAACAGCTGCTGCATATAAAATTGTGTTTTTAAAAAAGGGTACAAATAATTTAGTCTGGGCAGAGAATATAATAAATTGCCTCTACTTCACACCAGGAAATTAGTAAATCCCAAATCCATTTGCATATCTAGAATATTCGCAGTCAGACTTGCATATTTCAACAAGATGAATTTCATTAAAGCAGTAACCCAGAGGAGACTCATTCAAGCTTAGTAAAATTGTAAGTGAATTTAGATTCGATGTGAGGAAAATTTTCTTCACTGACAGGGTTGCCAAGCACTGAAGGTGGTGGAGTCACTGTCCTTGGTGTTGAAAAGATGTGTGGACATTTTTTATTGGCCCTGAGTCAGTGGTGCACTTGGCAGCAGGAGGTGAATGGTTGGACTCCATCTTAAAGGTCTGTTCCAATGTAAACAAGTCCATGAATTTTAAGTGGCTGTTTTATGCATAACATTTTTTGGACTAAGAAATCAGAGTCTGGGCAGGTAGAAGTATGAATCTGAGGCTGGATGGTGATGTTTTAGTAAAATCAAATGAGGAAATGTAATTCTCTAACACATAATGCAAACATGTATGCACCATGCTGTCCTAATTTCACTTTCCATACTCACAAAACCAAGCAAAAGATAAACAAACTGAGGATTCACTGTTGACATACAGTGAAGAAATAGGCAAAATATACAATTTCTGTGCCTTTCTAAAAGAAAAAATAGAGAAGCCTATAGGCTTTGAGCCACAAAAGTTAAACCCCCCCCCCCCCCTTTAATCCTCACAAACCCAAAATGTAAGGAATCAAAAGGTACTGCCAAGGAAACACAGGAGACCACAAAATGTTCTCCTACACCTCATAGTTCGAAGTCCAACTCAAGTGAGAAAAGACTGAAGGGTTTTAAACCAATTCAGCCTTACCCAGGCACTGATCAGTCACATCAGAGACCCTACCCTTATATGTTCATGGAGGTTGTAGTTACTTTCTAAACATAAAGCATCTGCATCAAATTACACTCCCAAACAAAATATATGGCTCACATCAACTGCTTGCATATTCATGAGATCTGTACTAATAATAAAACTATTCAGACAGCCTAAAATACTTATTTAAAGAGGGCTTAGGTTAACACTGCAGAAGCTAAATAAATAAGGCCAAACTGATATGAAAGACATTTTCAGATAACCTAAAGGATTGCCTGCAGTTCACAATTTATCTCCAGACTACACAGGCTATCCACAGACAGATATTAAACCAGTCCCTGGAAAACAACTCCCAGAGGGACTTGTGTATTTACACTCGAGGATCATGGAGACAGGACCAGGTCAACTAGGAACGTGATTCTGTCACCTCTCACATATTCTTAAAAAAGTCAACTACGCTGGAACTATGTCTAGGACGAGACTAAATAAAACAAACAAGCACAAATTGACAAGTATCAGTGTGCTCTGTCTTCCCACAACTCCAGAGCATTTGCATTAATCAGCAGCCCAGTGCAAATGCACATATGTCAAGGGCAGCTTTTTTAGAACCAAAAAAATTTCACTTGTTGCACAGCACTTTTCTAACAAAAAAAAAAGCTGACAAATACATATAAACAGAGGGACAGGACCCCTCTATAGTAAAAATCAACAACAACAACAATTTTAAACACTTTTGCATCATCTCACTGAATAGCATGACAATAGTTCAAGTGCTTGGAAATGATGGTCTAATGCTTAGAAAAAAAGACGATTTGTTACTAGAGATCATTGTCCTTACCATTTCAGAACTACATTTGCAGGAATGAAAGCTTCAGAAGGATTTGGGGTCATCTGTGCCTGAGTAACAGCAAACGAGGAAGCAAAGTTATAGAAGTTATCCAACATCTTCTGAGTGAACTGAAAAAAAAAAGAAGACACATTTTAAGGAAGTTCTTTCTTCAATTTGAATTTCTGTGCAAAAGTTTAACAGATATACAGTTCCTAAATGAAGTAATTTTAGCATTGCTATCTAAAACACAGTGGGAGAGTGGATATAGCAGGTCCAGAGACAAGGATCAAAACATGCTAAGTTTCAGTCTTGCCCTCAGATCCATCTAGCATCCAGAAATCATTTTAAGAATCTTCACTTGTCCTCTCCCTGCTCAATTTCATCCAACTGGACAAACAGCTTTGGGAAGAACATTTTCTGTTTGTGACAAAGAACTGATACAGTAACAAGAGCTGTCCCTCTCCTACCAATTAAATCATCAGAAGAATTCCAGACTGGGCCGAAGCTGCCATTCCAGCTCCCAGAAAAATACTTGTTAAACCACTGGAAAAGTCTGCAATCTGTCTAGTTACAAGTCATCAGACTCCAGTGACAGGGCAATTTCCTTTAGCATTCCCCACAGGAGGGCTGCTGTCCTGGCATCTTTTACTACAAGATCTTGTGTGGAAAACACCTAAAGCATGCACAGGGCACTCTTAAACTGTAGGACTAGGAAAGCGAAAGAATGAAAGAGAGGCCAAGAAATAGCAAGCCCGGTGTGCAGAGGATGAGGTTGTAGAACCTTCCCAGCCAATCTCCAAGTCTATGGTACCTTCTTATTTCCCCTATTCTTTAAAAAAAAAAAAAAAAAAAAGTTATGCCTTCTTTTGATGGGAGAACAAGCAATTTTCATATAGAAAATTTCATAGTGAAATGATGCAGGAAAACAGAGCCTGAGTTAATAAATGCACAATCTTGTGCTCCCCTCTGACAGAAGGAGCAGAAGAAATGATACCCCAGAAGTCTACCCTCAGTCTCACCCCACTCACATGCAGAACTCTACAGTTTTGTCCTACTTCTTTTTGATATATGTTTATATACATTAAAAAAGATATATTCAATCATAAATCTTCATAAAACTTACTAAAAATGTAATAGGAGAGCAACTCCTTGACTTAGGGTAGCAACAGATGATTTTGCCATTAAAAATACTTTTATGGCTATAATGTAGCAGTTCCAAAGAGCTGATGTCAAATATTAAATGAAATCCATTAGTTATTCACAAATATGCTCCCAGTCATATATGCCCTTTCTCTGCAATCCACTCCCTGAAAGGTTTTCTTCAACTTTCACCTCACATATTTTCTCTATAGGAGTGAGTAGTACTTCAGCCTCTGGGTCAACTGCATTCCTTGAAGGCAAGTACAATTTGAGTTACGTTAGATGCTCAGAGTTAGATGCTGCTCTTTTTTAATAAAAAAATTCACCTAACTGAAAATAACATTTTAAAAAATGTTATGCAATCCTGAGGTGCTTTTTTTTTTTCTTTAAATACTACTGCCAGAAAAATCCATGAGCCACCTTGCAAATGACCTGACATGGGATGTTATTCCTCGTAACTACTGCTATAATAAAAACTGGTGGAATCAGGAATATTATTTAGGTGTCCTTTATCCCTAACAACTCCAGAAAAGCTCAATTAACTGTACTATACAAAAATAGCTGTTGGTCAACTCCTAGTCATCTATTTGGAGCTACAATGTGTATAAACTGCCAAAGGACATAAGTTACAGGATTACTGTACAATTACCAGTCTCCCTCAGCAAGTTGAGGAAGGAAAGTGAGAGCCTAAAAAATGCCTCAAGAAAAGCCTCACCAACTGCTGAAATGTTAAATGACAATGCCAGAGCCATCAGTGTTAGGGAAATCAAGACCCACCATGCAGGTCTAGCTTGCCTTGGACTGCTGTTAGACTGCCAACTGCCAGAGCTGGTCAAGAATTTCCAGAGGTTCCAACTAATCGACAGGCTGGGTTAAAAAATGGCACATATTGTAGCCCAAGCCCTACAGCAAAAGAACTGGGGGAAAAAATAAATCTTTCCGTGGGAAAGGGCGTAATTCTGTAGTTCTGCAGAGATACATCAGAAGGATTTCTCCAGGGAAAGCGGTACACCTGAATATCTATCTGCACCTATGCCCACATTTATCTTAACTTGTGAGTAATTGTTGACCATTCCTGCAAGTTATGTACTGAAGTTCCAGCACATACAAATCACCAAAGATCCACTCTCTCTTACATGTATTTAGTCACAGCTGCTACTATAAGAAATATCATAAATAATTTTACAGTAGAGTGAGACTGACACAAGCGAATCTCTTGGCCTCATGCCACTTAGCATGCAAATTCCAGTCTTTGACAGGACACAGTTTTTCAGTGAAAGCAATTTCACAGTATCAAAATACCCAATCAAATGATTTGACAATTATTAGGTTGGTTACAGTCCTACTGCCACCCCCAGCAGCTTCCTCTACCCACTTCCCAATTAGTCCTTCAGAGGCTCAATTCTTGAGACTTCCACAGAACAGAGAATTTCTGAAAATGGAATGTCCAGGCTACCTCTGTGAATGAATCTACTGATGACACAGCAGCACTTGCAACAGGAGTCTGCTGGGCCAGGTTCTCCAGCAGTTCCACTGAGATTCCAATCTGAGCCACTGTTGGCGTCTGTGGGAGGTTCATGGCACCAAAGGGATGTTGACTTCCCTTCCCTGAAAGCACCACCAACAGCACACGTTAGGTTTGGCACACATGGAAAGGCTGTGTAACTTAAACCACCGTGTTTCTCCTGTAGAGGGTAATCCTCAGCTCCCACCAGAGGGATGTCCCTGTCTCAGGAAATACATAAAAACCACAGTCCAAGCACAGGCACAAGTACACACAAGCACAACAGATGGAACAGTGTGACTGGTACATTTAAAAAGCACAACACACCATAAGGAAATTTCTAAAAAACGAAAAAACATGACTTTACAGCTCCCTATGAAGTAAATGGATTGAAGAGGAAATACAATCAGTGAGTGAAAGACAGCAGAACCTTTCTCTACAGGAACCAAGCTTTTAATTCATATTTTGGCAACTGCAGATAAACAGGAAATATGCAGCACTGCTGCAGTTGTTTGATTCAATCATTAAAGCCAGGTTCTAGTGAACCTGCTTTGAAAAAGTAGAGAGCACTAGTTTATGATCAGGGAAGGCTGGGCAGCCCCAGGTCTCATCTGAACTGCTAAAACCCACCAAAAGCAGCAAAGGTCAAAGAAATAGTAATGGAAGAGAAAGGACTCTGACTTGGCAAGTGCTACAGAGGAAACAAGGGACCACCCCCAAATTGTATGCCACTCACACAGGCATCATCCTAGCCCTCTGCCCTCACTTCTGACCTTGCTCAACCCATACTTTCAGTCCCAGCTTCAGCTAAAGTCTCTGCAAACGAGGACAGACACTCAGAGCCACTTAAATCATGTACTCTTCTGTCAGCACCTCTAAAGGAAAACGCAGGAAAAGGTCTGTGGGACCACAGTGCTATCAGTAAACAAACACTAATACTGCACCTATGCTTGTGGGAACACAAGAGGCAAGTACCCTCTTAACACAGAGGCAATGTGTGCAGCACTCTCTGGCCTCTTACTAACAGGAGAAAGCAAAGCTAATCAAGAGCTGTCCTATAGACCAGTCAGCACTATCTTGAGCTGCAAGAAAGGCTAATGGAGATCAAAAGCACCATCTGACAGTCAAAAACTCAGCCAGCAAAAACAGTTTGATAAGTTGAACTGAGATCAAGACTGAAGCCCTCAAGAACTTGACCATTCCTCTGCAGAGACACAAGGCACAAAGAAGCAAACAGTCACCCCATACAGCAAGTACATCACAAAGTCAGCACCCTTTTCAGTTCAACTACTCCTCACTCCAGATCCTACAACTGCAATATAGGGCTACCTCATGAGTAAAGCACCCCTATTAAAATGTTGCTTTAACACAAGGTAAGTAAGAAGAGAGTTCATCTCCTGAAATGCTATTTAGAACCACTTCTGAGAAATGTCAGTGCTGTATGATCTCAGCATTTGCTGTTGATGCTTGCTTGATACAAGCTATCAGAAACCAAGTATCAAGTTCATTATTAAAATATCCCAATAGAGCTGGTACAAGTTTTGCATCTTGTAACATCTTCACCAGAGAAGCTGACATTACAATAAGAATGTAACATCCTCAAACAACAGGCGCTGTTACAATGTATGACTACTTCAGACAGTCATGATCCAAACAACAAACACTTCATTCAGTCCATTCATCCATTCCATTCCCTTTGCATGAACTCCCACAAAACCACAGCCTTGGAAAGATGTCTGCCTGAAAGTGTGAAATAAAACCATCCATTGCCATCCTTACACCAGGAGAAACACACTCCACATTTTCCATGCTTGGCTCTTGCAATTAGGATTCCAAACCATACAAATGCAGAGAATATTAATCAGTACTGAAATATAAGCTCAGGTTTTTGCATTCGGACCCTACACTCTCCAACACATTATATCACAGCACAGCAACTGCTATCAGGAAAATATTCTTCTACCCATTTCTTTCCCTTCATTGAACTCTTAATTCAATGATTAAGCCCAATCACAACAAAACCCTTACCCATGACTAGGCCTCAAGTGCAGACATCATATTAGAGCATGAACAGCATCACAGCAGAAAAGTCTGTCATGGAAAAGTCTATCCTGTAACTCTTATCCCACTTGTGAACATACTTCCAGTAAGGGTGCAAAATGCAAAGTCCAAAGTTTGTTTTCTATTTCTACCACGCCTTCAGGCACAACTGAAAACCAAAAAACCTTACAATTCCAAGGTAGGGAGCACTTCTAAGCCCCTTCTTTACGTGCAAACAAATGAAACTCTGCTACGACCACTGCTTCCTAGGGAGCTGACAGGGACACACCTTTGGTCCTCTCAACAAGGTATTAAACCCAAGATGCAGAGTATCAGTAATGTCTCTCAATGATTCCAGCTCTGTTACGTAGTCTTCTCCACCTTAAAACTGTTTAAAAATTTTTTTTATGGCCATGGAAACTAAGATTGTGTAGCTTAGACTGAATCCACAGTCAGAGCTAAACTGCAGACAACGGGAATGGCAGAGCTCTCTGCTACTCAAATCAAGCACAGCAGTGCCTCAAAGCACTGCAAATGTGTTCAGCTATGTCACTGAGTTCCTCCTTGAGAGCAGCCTTTTCTGGGAAATCATGGCTAATCATGCAAAAAGCATCTGAAAATGCATTTTCCTCCAAAGCTGTCCAAGAGCACACATCAGTGAGTCTTTCAAGCATGAAAAACATATGCCAAAAGCACCAGTGATTTGCCTTACTGTTGCACTAATCACACAGCTTTGGGTTACACAAAGCCACGTCCCCTCAAACCCTTTCTGTGGTTGCTCCCTCTTCTGAAGAAAGCCCCAGTTTCTGAGGAATGTGCATGATCAGAATTCATTTTGCTCTGCAGCTTGAGAGCCCTCATCTCATACCATACTGCCACATCCAGGGCTGACTCAGTCCTGTTATGAATGAATACATTTTAGCAGAGCAACCTCAACTCCTTATTAAACAGAGATTTAAGTTAAAGATGTAGACTGCACCCAAGCCTACAAAAGATGAGTACTATTTTTTCACTGTAACACTTTAAGCTGCTTTACTGATGTATCTGCCCCTTTCATATGAAAAAGGTGCCATTGGAATGTGTCATCATTTTTATAATGCACACAGCAAACCCCTCATGTATTTAGGAAAACACACACACAGACACACACATACAACCCTCCTCCACAATGTACCAAAAGGACTAAAACATTTGGAACGCTGCTTTCCAATGAGGACACCCTCTATTGGACAATTCTGTAGAGCAACTGCCCCTGGCTGGGTAGTGGCAGCTGTCAGAAGTCACTGCCAGGCTCTACTCCCTGCAAAACTTGTCTATGTTGCAAAGAATACAACTGCTTAGCAGAAGAAGCTGAAAGAAAATGCTGCTGGCATGTCTAGACAAACACCTAAAAACACTGTAGGGAAGTTACAGGATCATTTTTCCTCAGGTTCTCTATGCAGAAGCACAAAAACATGTCAAGTCTGCTTAAAAGAATTTCCAGATCAATGCCACACACAAGAGAAGACGAGAGAGAAATTTCACAAGGAACAGTAACACACAGACAGACCCCCATGAAGCTGGCAGGCTGCTTCTAGTACATCTGCTCAGAACTATCTGAAAACCCAGAGTGTGCTGCCTTTTTAAATAGCTTTTTTTTCAAAGCAACGTTCACACATTTATCCCTTATGCACTCAGGAACACATCTGCTTCACCGATTGCTATGTTCTACCAGTCTTACCAGATTTCAGACCAGAAATTTTGAAGATGGCACTTGGCTTCTCATTAGTGACAAACCCCAGCAGCTGCCACACTGCCATCCCACTCTGATCTGGGTAACAAAAATAGACAGATCCTCCCATTCCATCAGGAAATGGTATAGTTCCCAGCATGAAGACCACTACATGGTTGATGTTTTCATAGTCTGGTAAATCAAATACAAATTTGTCTTCAGCCACTTGTTGGGGTGCAGCTTGTACCTAAAGAGAACAAAACCTTTATTAGTATTAACATGTCTTTCATCTTCATCTGTAACTGTGAATTTCCTTTCACAGAAATACACCTAAAGTGGTACATAACAAAAAGTGAGGAACGTACTAGCCTAAAGAGCAAATAGCCAGATAGAAGTCAAACACAGCAGAAGAACAACTGCAAAAAATATTACCAGAAAGACAAAACAGTCTTGTTCTACCTGCACTGAACACATATCCCACCCGGGACTACAGGATGAGAATACCTTCGCTCCCCATGTGCGTAGGAGGAAAATAGGGTGCAGAAGAGGTTGCCAAGTCACTAAGAAGTGGCTGTTGACCACCTGGCTGGCACAACCCCAGGATCATGGAAACCTGTTCACATAGGAAATACAATAGACCTTGAGAAAGGCAAACAGAAGGACGGCTGAATGCCAGAGCAAAAGATACCCTCCTCTTTACCCGAGATGCCACATTCTTGCAGCCAAGGCACAATCTAGCCTTAAAAAGCTTCTTTCAAGCTCCCAGCTTGTCTCTGAGGAGACAACATTGCCAGGGGGATGGCAAGCGCTTCCCGGCAAGGACGCTCTACAAGGCAGCTGCCTGTGGGGACGCGGGGCAGGAGCCTGGGGCCCGGGGGGGCCAAGGGCCCTGCGGCAGCTGCACCCCACCCCCGAGCGGGTTGAGGGCCCCGCCCGGGCCCGGGCAGCGCTCACCAGCCTGCCCGCCACCAGGCAGCCGAACATGGCGGCGGCCGGCGAACCCCCTCAGACGCCTCGCTACTCCCGAGCCTCCATGAGCGCCGTCCCCGGAAAGTCAACACGCCCCCGCTCACCCCGGCGCCGCTGAGTCACTTCCGCGGCGCAGCGACTGCGGACTACAACTCCCGCGGTGCAGCGCGCGGCCGCGCACAGGTGGGGTGAGCGGGCCGGCGTGGAGCATGATGGGAGGTGTAGTTCTTTCCTGTCATCGCTCTAATGTGTGTGATGGGGGGGAAGAGGGGACACCGCCCAGCGCGGCTCCGCCACTGCCTCAGCGGCTGTGGGCAGGAGTGTTCTCAGCAAACGTACCACAGAGGCATTTTCCCTTCTGTTTTAGATAGGCTGAGTTACAATGGATCCATGATAATGCCGTCTAGAAATGGGATGAAATCAAACAGGCAACAGAGGAAGAAAATGAACAGGGAGATGGAGAGAAGCAGTTCATCTGGTAAATCTCCATAAATTATGATAAAGGTTCCCCTCAGCGCAAGACACAAAGATTGTTTTTCAATCTCTGTTTACAGGGCGGTTCTCTTGCAAGTTAGTGCAATATAAGCTGCACCCGTGTTCTTCTGGCTGTGGGAAGCTTTTATGCTTTATGGCCTGTGGTCTCCTGGGTGTCAGACCACAGGCTGGCTGGGATAGATGAAAACAAATCATCCCTCACTTTGTCTGGGAAGAGTGTTCTGCACTTTCTGTAGAAGCCATTCTTTTAAATCTTGTTCTGTTGTGTCTTTTGGTGTTGTGTAAACACCAAAAATCCATGCTTCAATCTTAATCATACCTGTTTTAGTATTTCTGTCACAAATCTATATGAAACCTCTCCCCTTTTACCATGTCAGGGTGCTGCCATGGACTCTGAAACCCATGACTGACCCATTTCTGTAGGTCTGTCCCGCAGCCAGGATCACCTTTGGTGGACAGCTTCTCCTGTTCTCAGCCATCCCAGGCCCTGGGCACTGCACCTGTGGCTTATGGCAGAGGTCTGTCCCTGGGGAAATTCCCAGGGCTGCTCTTTTTGCCCACTTTGTGGTGGTAAAGTTTTAGCAAAGGATTATGCTGCCTTTCCAAATGCTAAAAACTTAAACAAAAGCCCCCAGTGCCTGCTACCAGATGGAGTAGCCAACCTGTCCCTCGCGGTGTGAAAATGTGAGGGAATTACGAGAGCAAGACCTATGAAAAATCCTGATGCTAACCCACGGTTATTTGTACAGGCAGGATGGAGTATGTTTTGCTGCCTGATTCACCTCTCGGATTTAGCAAGAAGCCCAGGTGTAAGAAGCGTTGAGGCAATAGTGCAGAACTGCTGAGTCCCAGGCCTCATTTTGGATTTGAACCTTTGCAAGTGAGTTCTCCGCTTGGCAGGTGCTTTTCCAGCTGGCCCTGATGAACTGGAAAGAAAGAAAGTGTTTTAAAGCTTGAGATATTGCAAATTAGTGGAGGGTGGCCAGGCTCTGCAGTGCAGCCACTGAGACACAACAAGAAATCTGCTAATTAGGCAAGAGCTCATCTCAGATTGCCAGCTTGCTGCAAACCTCTGAGATTACACCACGTCTAAAAGGCTCAGGGCAAGCCCATCTTGCAGGCCTGATCTCAGCAGGGCTCTCATGCACTCTTGCTTAGGCATAATTTTTTTTTTTTCTGTTTAAACCTAATTATTTACTGTTTATCTCTAACTTGTTGAGCTTTCTTCGCAATGACAGCAGCAGAACCGTTGCTGCTTCCCCTGCCAAAAGCTAATCTCAGCCTGTTTATGAAGTTGCTCTAGAGTTTACTTGTGACACAAATGTTCACTTTAACCCCTTCTAAGATCCATGCCTTAATGCTATTTAGGTAAAAGAAGGTCATGCAGAGCAGACACATTCCCTGTGTGCAGTAATGGCAAGTATTTCCTGTTCAATAGTGACAGATAGTGGCACAACACAGAAAACAGTTATGTGTAGAGAACCTCTGAGAAGAAGTTTCTGTTCCTGGGTGAGGCAAAGGCAGGAGTAAGAGGGAAAAACCTCAGGCAAGTTGAGTCCAGACACAAAATTTTACCCGTACAGTGGTAAGTGGTGTGCCAGAAAATGTGCTGGGATCTCACCTGAACACACAGACCAGCAGCATCTACACGTGTCTGAACACGGGTGCAGTGAGGTGTGATGCTGGATGAGCAAGAACTGTGAAAAGTAACTTTTTTTCCTGAATAAAGAGTAATTTTCTTGTACTTCTTTTCACATTAGTCATGGTTGCAAAAGGAGCAATAGCTTGTAAAATATTCATGTGCTAGGGTGGAGGGTTTTTTGTAGTTTTCCTTTCCTCTTTCTCTGGACGCCTTTTTCTCTTTGTTTGCCAGTGTATTTTTCTGCTGTCTGTCTAGTCTCCACGTCATTAAGGATTTCATGAACTTATGTAATTTGCATGTTTTCCAGCCTGAGGAGTTGTAGCCTATGTAATTATTTATTGTGCAGATGTTGTTCCATATTTTTTGATCATTCTTGTCATTTCTTGGTCTATTTCCCCCAGATTCACTGCAGGGCAGCAGTCAGCCCTGCAGCCAGTTCTGGCTGTCAGCAGTCAGGAAGCCACTGGACAGATCTGCCCACAGGTGCGCGTTTCTCCCATTTCGGGAAGGTGGTAAAGCTCTCGTTTTTGGCCATGTGCGATCAGATGATGTAGAAGAGTGAACTCTTGACCTGTTCCCCTGACTTAACAAGCCTGGGATATTTCAAGAATTGTTTTCTCTGTGTAGCTGAGGAATCTCAAAGCTCAGCTTCTTGAGAGCTTGGATGAGGCTGCTGTTGGGTACCAGGTATAGGGCTGAGGGCATTTGGGATGGTGGAAATGTGTGATAAGAAGGACAGGGTTATGCAATGGTGAAGGAGCTGCCTCGTGGGACAGAGGAGGAACAAGGCTAAATGGAGCATGTGGGAATGTGATGTCAAGTGGTTCAGGGTCAGTGACTCTAAAGTCACTTCAGAAAGAGATTTGAATTGTCTTTGTGCTGAGCAGTGGCCTGTGTTTGTTGTGTCGCTGCTTTCCTCAGTGCTGTTGACCCATAAGTGTTAATCTTCTCCCTTTTGAAGTCAGTGAGCATTTTGTTTACAGAAATAGTGATCAGGAAAAAGTTACCAGATAAATCCACACGGGTTGAATATTTACTTGGAGACTGAAAAAAGAGCCAAAGTGCCCAACTTATTGCAGACTAGTTATGCTCTTTTGAACATGTTCAAATAACTGCATAAAGCAATCAAAATCTGGAGACAATGAACACAGGTGCAATTGATGGCACTGTTTTATATTAAAAATTTTTAATTTGCATAATAATTTTCCACTATTATGACCTTTGCTTAGCTGCTTCTCAACTTTTCCAAACTTTAACTATTAGGACTAAAGTTCTTTTCAGTAAGTGCTTCATTTAGGTTATATTTTTGTATATGTAAAAGTTTCAGCCAGAGTGTTTCCGTTGTTTCCAAGACATGGGTCCAAAAATGCATTGTTTTGCTCAAGGTAAAAAAACTAAAATTGGGATGATCTGTTCTTTCAGAAGCCCTAATTCCCTCGTGTTGAAAGAGGAGAGACTTGCAATTTGCTGACAGGTAGTCTTGAGTCAGAGGAGGTGCTGTGAAAGTAAGCTTGCCTGTATCTAGATACGAAATATTTGGAGAATCCCAGTTTGTACATGCTCAGGAGAAATTTATGTAGCACCACAGATTACATGCATGCTGAACAAGTCTCACTGGGGCTGCAGAAGTTTGTAGCTGCCTCTAGGTTGAGCACCAAGGCAAGAAGAGAGTATGGAGTCCTTCTTATCCAACTTAACAACCTGAGGGAAGTATCTAAATTAAAAACAGTTTCCTTCTGTTCTTTCTGGGCAGTGGCTCCTCTAAGGCAGAAACTGTCCTCTGGAACAGCATCTTTGTTGAGAGTAATTAGAGAAGACATCTTGGCAGTTCAGCCGTTTAACTGAGGATTCTCGATTATGTGGGAATTTAAGTGGGAGGAATCCAGTCACTTCTCCAGCTCACAGTGCTGGTGCTTAGGTATGATAGGAGGCGCAAGGGAGGAAAAGTGGAGTAGTGAAGATGGGGGAAGGCATAAGGGCATTAGGTTGCAGCAGAGGGCAAGAAGGAGGAAGAATATAATTTACTTTTTAGTAGTGCTGCTTTTTTGAGATTTGGGAAATGGTTTTAAACCCCCCTGGGCAGCTGAAATAGAAGATGACTGGTTTGGTTGCAAAAAAGTGTCACATATTGACCTTGCATGACCTGTTCTTTGCCAGTGGTACAGAGGAAATTGGTGTCCGTACTGTGAACTTTTTTTCAGTTATCAGCAACCCTGAAGCCTTTGTCAGTGTTATCTGACAGCACCTATGGTTCTGTGAGAGCTTTAGCAATGACAGAATATTTGTAGAATATAGGAGATCATGTAATCTGTTCCTCAGATGACTTTTTGGGGCTTGAGTTCCATGGATGTCTTACTAGTTTTTGTGGCATTCAAGGTCTCTGAATCTTTATGGAGAGAATTATTTTATTCATGCTGAGATTGAATTTACTTTTTTTCAGTGAATGACACTTTATCGCCAGCAGATGGTGATAAAATACCAGGGTTTGGCATTTTAAAACCCATTTCGTGTCAGAAGTTGAGACTGGCTCTGGTTGTATCTCTGCTGAAAAACCGCTCTGTTCGGTTTAAACCCTAATTGGGATGAAACAGTTCGTAAATATATTAATGATATGTAATTAACTGGCAGGCACTGTACTATACTTTCAGGATCTAAACTAGTAATGGAACAGATAAACCAAATAATCCCATGAACCATCTTCCCCGTGCCAGACACAGAGATACAGATCCCCACACCTCGTGCTCCAAGACTTGGGGTACAAGCAAACCTACCTTTTTTCTGTGCTATTCCAGTGCTTAACTTCTTATCTGCATTTGGAATTTAAAATCAACTTCACAGTAAAATAATTTTTTGTAGATCACTATGTAAGGATATTTTTGAAGACATTTCGATTTGGTTATGTGAAATCCTTTCAAGTTGCACAACCTCTTTAGAGACCTGCCCTGTCTGAGTGTCCCTCCAAGCATGTCTTAAAAACTTCAACTGGATAAGTCTGGCTTCCCTAAATTTTCTGAAATTGGTCTACCTCCTTCCTGTATGCGTGAATAAAAAGAAACTAGCATGCAACTATTTAAGGAAAAAGTTTCAATTGATTTATAGCATAAGCAAGACACTTATTCTCTGGACTTTATTGATGAATGTTAACAAAAGGTGTTGTCCAAGCATAGTTGTCTAGGTCCAGCTGTGCTGGCTCCAGAGGTTTGTGTCTTCTGCTTAACGGTACGTGTTCATCACTCCTCCTGCTAAAGTGTTTTGCTTCTTCAGGTTGCTTGCTAAATGTTCCCTAAACTATTTTAGGCATAATAATCTGGATTAGTTAAAACAGATTCAGTATTAAATCTGCTAACTGGGCATATTGTGAATGAAGCATATCAATGGGTAAAAGGAACATAGGACAGTGTGACAGTCCAGTTTCAAGAGGTGGTGTCCTGTCAATTGTTGATCTATGGCGCATATTGGAGGCGCCTCACCCTTAGTTTCTGCTTGCAGAGTCCTGTCATCTACAGCTCATTGAACACAGTTTCTCAGCTTTTGATGATGGCCAGTCCATGATGTTCCCCTTACAAGAGTATTCACAAGAGCCAGCAGATCTTAGATGTCTGAGATCCTCTGATACATCAAAGATGGGCAAGGCGCAGCTTGCTCCCAGTGCAGAAAACTGCTTTTCTAGGAGCAGGGGCTTTCTACCTTGTGTGCTGTTGGTATTACAATTCTGTGAGCAATATTGCCCTGATTTTCTTAAAGTCTGCAAGAAACAAGTAGGAAATTCTATACCACGATAACTGAGTTCATTGCTGGTATTGGGAGAAGATGAGAGGAATATGCAGCTACTTGAAGGTGAGGTGGGAACTGATCTTGAGGATTGTTCACAGGACTGCAGGTGGTTGACTTTCCTGTCTTGGTCTGTTACGACTTGACATTGAGACATCATAGCTGAGCATTTCTGAACTCATTCTGTCCCAGGTGAGAAGGTAACCTCTTTGTGTTTCCCTTTAGAGCATGCAGTCAGGTAGACCATGACAGCTACGTGTCTCAAGTAACACATACCAGTTTGCTGGTTTGCTGTGTATAGAATGGACTAAGCTTTGTCATTGTGCTGGTAGTAGTTAATTGCACGGGTTGTTAATTCCTGCTCTTAGAATCTGTAGTAACTCTTCATCATACCTGACTATATTTTGCTTTCCTGTTCAGAATGGAGAACCTCTCTGCATTGTCATTTGGCTGTGCTTTGAGTGCTCAGCTTTGCTGACATCCCTCCCACTACTATTTTTCTGGTTTTCATTCATGACTGCAGACAGCTGCTGTCTTGCTGGGGCTAATCTGGATGTCCAGAAGGTCCCATTACATTTCAAAACTGTCCTAGTGCTTTTCGTTCAGTTTCATCTCACTAGATACAACAGGGGTGAAATTAGTGTCAGCTTAAGTTGAGGTGCACTTGGATTCAGGATCTGTGCTTGCTGTTTGTGTGGGCTGGAACACTTCCATGAAGGACAGATGTAACTGGAAGCAGCACCTACTCTCATTATTATGCTAATAAATCAGCTTTGTACAATACATGTACTCCTATCTTTGCAAGCAAAAATGTGGCATGAGAGGTGTGTTTTACTCAACCCAAAAGAACTTTTCTAAAGAAAAGAACTTGCTTTTTTGAGTTGGTTACATAGGACTTACCAGTAAAATAGAGAATATAACCCTGTAGCCCTTCTTGAAAGCAGTCTAATGAAGTTCCATCAGGGTTACAGGATTTCCATGTTTAAAGACTTGATCCATAGTGACTAATCTCTTCCTATCTACTAATTAAAAATACACATTAGAAATGTGGTTAGGCTTGGCTTCCAGGATTTGGAAAAACATACTGAGATACACACTGAATCCTGAGAGACTCTGAAATTCTTCAATTCCTGGTAAATTCACAGGCTGTTATTTTACCCAGCAACCCTTGGATGGAAATCTGGAAAAACACCGAGGAAAAAAGAAATGGTTTTTCCTTTGTGCAACCTTACCTGCATTTCAGACAAGCCAAGCTGGACAGACTAATGCTTCCTTCACAGTGATGGAGGAAGGGCACAGTGCTGAAGGATGGGTAGGAAGTATTACACGTCTGTAGGCATTGACTTCAATAAAATGTAGTAGTTTCCATCAGGGGAGGTTATTCTCTATGTTTTCCCAAGCCGCCTTCTGAAAACTAGTGCTTGTGCTTCTGGGGAGCTTTGTAAATTAAAAATCTGCATGACCACAGTGCTCATTAAACAGTTTGGTTGGTATTTGTGTACTGGACACGGAAAGAAGTAGCCTGAGTTCAGAACTGCTTTCAGTTTTGCAGCCAAATTGTGCATCTCTCCCATGAAGACACTTTGATTACTTTCTAGTTCTTTTTTCTTGTATTCTAGCCAATCCTGCTGAACAATCCCTCAGAGCTCACTGTAACTTAGCTCTATTTTAAACTCTGGGTCTGTATTTCAAATGCAACCAATATTATTTAAGAATTTGCATGCATCAGTCCACTGGAAGAGATGAATGGTCTCACCCAGCCAGCATTTATAAGGTCCCTTGGGAAGAAGTGATGCTTTTTCTCCCTCATCTGACAAATCCCTGTCCTGTCAAAGATGCTGTAATTGATCTTTGTCATTAAATTCAATAATGTCCAAATTTACAGATCTACCTTGTTTCAGGCTAATGCAGATAAATGAGGTTCACGGTAAAATATTGACTTTTACTTGGCACCTATGCACCTCAGCACTTTATGTGTTTGATTAACATACAAGCAAGGCTGTAAAATCAAATAAATAAATGCAAGGAGTAATGTTTTATTCTCTTTAAATGATATATGAGACGTAGCTATTTATAGCAAGGGGTTGGGAGAGAAATGTAAAGCTAAGCCAGTTCTAGGAATGCTGATACAGGAGATTCAGTGAAAAATTGATATTTATATGAGGAAACTTCTGTAGGGAAAGTCAGAACACCATGTAGTGGTGTCGAGCTCATTTGTTTGTGCCTTGATCATGGTCTCTACCCAATGCAGCCAAACATTACATAAGAAGAATTTTTTAAAAATAAGGTGGATGTTTTTAATGCTCAGTTACTGGAATTCCTTACTAGGGACTGTGATAGATCATTTATATGGAAGTCTTTAAATCAAGATTTTATACTTCTCTGCAGGCAATGCTGCAGCTGAGCCGTGAATGCTGCACTTACTAAAGAAACTTCTCCACCAGATGATCATTATGCAGGAGTGCAGGCTGGATGGTCATGCTGGTCTCTGTATGGATCTGACACACTCAAATTAGAGAGTGCTTATTATGCAAATGCTGTAATGAATTCAAGCTACTAATAATCATCAGATATTTTAATAATTTAAGAGAGAATATCCTCAGAGAGATGATTCCCTTGAAAAAGTGTTTATCCACTGCAAGGGAAATTGCTCAGATCTCACAGAACCCACAGCTAGGGGAGTTTTCAAACTATCTCACTTGAGCACAGCAAAAATACTGACTCATTTCAGACTTATTCCCTCACTATGCAAAATACATATGCACAGCAAAATACAAATAGGCTGTTCCTTAAAGGATGTAAATCACAAAAGCTCTATCAAGGGAAAATCTTTAACAGGTGAGAAGGTTGCTGCATCTCTGAGAATGCTACATATGAACCATCTTTCTCCACATATAATGAGGACAATACAGTGATGTGAAAAGTGTGACCAATGTAAACACAGACCATTTGTCTGCTTTCCTTGCTGTCAGAATCTCTGTGGATTTAGACAGGAACCACAGAACCTCGTTCAGCTTTCATTTGAAGAGGGGAGGGTTTTTAGCACAGATGCATTGGAAAATGGCTGAATGGGGAACATGAGCAGAGCAGTTTTCCTGCAAGAGCAATCCAGAACTAGATCACTATGGGGTGCTCTGATTTCAGAGTGAAAGTTGTTTCATTGCAGATACTTAACTTGCTCCCAGGACAGAATCAATTTTCAGAAATAGCAACTTTTATTTTGGAATAAGTAGTCCACAAGGGAAGATACTGCAGAAGAGCAGTCATCCACCTGTGTATTTTGGCTGGCCTGTATTTACAGAGAATCTGAAAATTCTGAAGCAAAATGCTCTAGTGGCACTGCTTCTTTCCACCTCCTTAGTTATGTGGCTGCCCTGTGCTCCTGAAAAGCTTTCCTGGACCATTTTCTCATACTGCCAGGCTCTGAAATAAGGAGTCTCTAGTTCAAATTCCTCTCAGGTATCAGACTATAGGAAAAGAGAAAAGGTATTCAGAAGGACTAGGTCTCCTCCTCCTCCAGAACCCATTTTTCAGATAAATATCACTGAAATATCTTACCATAAGATTTCTCTTTGTTGTAGTGTTTCTTCAGTGAATTTTGCTTCCTGTTGGATTTCCCAGCTGTTACAAAAGGGAAATGACTCTTCTTCAGCAGGGAAGTTACGATATCTTGAAGTGTCACAGGAGTCATCATCATTTTCTCTTCTGAAGTTAGGAATGAGATAGCATTACCCAAATGGATGCTGGGATCCATTTGGGTAATGTGAATACATTACCAGGTCTGACAGAGATGTGAATCCCAGAGCAAATGCATGGGATCCATCCTGACTAACAAATGTAGACAGCTGCTGAGTCACTGGTTCAGTAGTCTGGACGGCCTTTACATCTAATGGAAGGAAATGTGTGTTTTCATCTGAGCTATTCCAGATATTTGGCACAGGATGCAATACCCCACAAAGATAAAGTGCCCATTTCTTTCCACCTGTTACAAAGCTAACCCAGGATGACTAGCTGAGGTATAAACATTAGAGATGTACAGTTAAGTGAATTAGGCTGAAGCCCTATTGTCTTTTAATACATTTTATATAACAAATCTCTATCTTTTAATTGTAGTCCTCAAAGAGGGATAAAAGGGTGTGAACAGGGATCATGTGCTCTCTTAAAGAAATGGGTTTCAGATCAGGACATTGAGAGGCTCTGAGAAGGATTATGTCCTCTTCTATCAAGAAAAATATTTAATGAATCTTGAGAAGTTTTGGAAATTTATCTGTGGGAAAAAAAGAAAGCCTGACAGTCCTTCACACAGTTTCTTTGTTTCAAGGTCATTATAAATTAATTTTGGAGAACCATGGAATCAGTTGTGTATGTCCAGTGAATTATAGAAGGTAATTAAGCTATTCATTTTAACTTCAGTGCTTTAGTGTCCTTGTGGATCTGTGACACCGGGTGCTTTTTTTGCAGTAAAAAACTTGGATAGACCCATTAGTTTGATAAAGGTATTGGTGGAATGTTGTTAGGTGGTTTTCTTCTGTGAAGAGTTACTTCTGTGAGAAGATAAATCTGAATTGTTACCTTTCTTTTACAAATGGAAAAGCAAGATACAAAAGGGTTTCCATTGGCAGCAGTGAGCTTTGTATCAGGCTGCAAATGTTCCACTCAAGCTATCACAAAGTTTGTGGCATATTTGGGAAAAGAATGCAGAAAATCCAAATCTCATTGAGTGCGTACAGAAGGTAACACAGATCATGAGGATGAATTAAGATGGCAGACTGCACTCAAGCTTTTGAAGGCCTTGCCTTCTGGTTTAGGTCACTGGTGTTCCCTACAGAGGTGTACTAAGGGCTAAAGTATTGAGTCATGCATTCATTTCAGCTGGTGCACTTTTGCTTGTGTCCCTGGCTGTAGTAACACCCACAAACACAATTGCAGCCCAGTTTCATAGAGCACAGGGACATGAACCAGGCAGTCTTCTCACCCTCTGGGTTCCCAGTGTCTGCGTGTTGCACAGCTAGTGGTTTTCTGAATGCCTTGAGTGCCAACCTACTGCAATTGCAAAAGGATTTGACATCTAGGGACTGTTCTGCAGGGCATTTGTAGTGTGCAAAAAATTTATAAGGGTGATGTAAGCAGAAGGAGAAGCTAGTACAGAAATAATGCTGGCAGATACCATGTGGGTGTTGGGATTCACAGGAATTGCCTTCCTGGTCTGCTAGAGGTGGGCTGTGTCCTGAGGTCCAGTGGCAGTGGGTGCCTGGTTAGTGACAACACACTCACAGTGCAGACATTCCATCTGCCTGGTAGCGGTCCTTCAGACCCTGACCTCCTCCAGTTGCTGGCATCCAGACCTGAGAGCTCCTCAGTCTCGGGGCTGGCAGACATCAGCTAGGACCAGTAAAACTGAAGTTCGCTGGTGGATCATGCACACAGAAGGAGCAGGGAGCATGCTCACACAGCTCGCTAAGGAGAGACTTTAGCTGTGACATTGCTGTGGTCAAGTGTGGGGACTGGATGAAAATACTGACCAGCAACATGCAAGTGGCCTTTTCTGTCCTGTCTTTCCTCTGTATGCATTTTCTCCTCCCAGATCCAACTTGTTCTTTC
This sequence comes from Drymodes brunneopygia, assembly GCA_013400955.1. Taxonomy (NCBI): domain Eukaryota; kingdom Metazoa; phylum Chordata; class Aves; order Passeriformes; family Petroicidae; genus Drymodes; species Drymodes brunneopygia. The sequence goes on from VZTZ01012080.1 coordinate 1,641,907, forward strand.
TCTTTCCCCATCTTTGATCTTTTCTCAGAACATCCCATGGTATGTTTTGTATCATTCCAGTTCATTTAAAATGTCCTATAATAAATTTTACAGAGTCTTCAAACGTTCTCTGCTCTATCCCCATGAATCCCATAATAAGTCTTACACAGCTTAAGGCAACAACCCCTTTCAGTTTGTTCAGTTTTCCGGGGAGAGAGTTTTCTTTGGCTGACACATCTTGGAGGGTTTTACATTTGGGTACAGCCAGATTTGCCCAAAATCAGGTGTAGTCTTTCTGAAAATCTTTTTCTCCAGTCCTTTCAGCTCCTTTCTGCAGTTGATGTCTGAAGCTGAGCAGGCCTAAACAGTACTGTTCACCTTCTACATGTGATTTTTCATCTCATTGACCATTATTATCACACCATTCTTTTGGCTTTTTTTACAAGCAGAAGTGCTAGTCTATTCAATTTCTCTGCGTACAGAAACTATTCTACATCTTTCTCATTGTCTCTGTGCATTTCCTTGTTTGTCTCTCGTCTAGCTGAGACAGGATGAAGGTGCAGTACTTGCAGTGGAATTTAGCACTGTTCAAATAAAGGAAAGCAAAACGGCCTTATGCTTCCCAGGACTGGGCTTCTTCTAGCCCAGACCTAGTTTGGTCTGAAAAAGTTCACTTTAAACTAAAATAAAAATAAGGACAAAAGACCCAAGTGAATAACATCATCTTCATTATGACCCCATTAAGGTTAATTAAATGTTAAAATGAGGCAGTGCTCACCCACTGTTTTATCTTTACTTCATTGCTTTTTCCTACCAGCAGTGCATCAATAACTTGCAGTATATTCTAACTGATTGAATAAAAAGTTATATTTAATTGGGAAATCAATGAGCAGGAATAGGGCACTGAGGTCATATAGATTGTATCATCCTGACCAATCTAACTCACTTGCCCTTTGAGCTGGTCTTTCATCATTATATTTCACTTGCCAATTCCTCAACAGTCTTAATTATGGGCACAGCAATTTGTCTTCAAATATCACACTACAGTGAAATCTATGCATCAATAAATACAGCTCAAAAGCGGTTTTCCACACTGCTGGAGACATAATTGCTTCTATGGTTAAAGCACATGCTGTAATTCTTTACATTTGTGGTGCTTTTCAACATCTTCAAGTGACTGGAAGCCATTTGGGATGGCTAAATTAAAGGAAAACATGTATTTAAATATGAAGATTCATTCTGAGTAATTTTTGACACTTTATCTGTACAGAACATTCTTCCCTGTGCTGCAGTTGGAACATGGCTAAGAAATTGCAGAGGATGCTTTAGAAAGAATAGCTGGTGTCATTGGAAGGATCTGCTGGCTGTTCAGTTTCTGACTGCCTCTTTTAAACTCCAGCTATATGCAGGGGAATTGGTGAATACCATATTTACAAATTTTGCCCAGTCTAGGAAAACCAGCTTTTTCTTTTCAGTGAAGTGCGATTTTAGTGTTGTCCTTGTGTTTGCCCTCTGCAAAGCAGGAATGTGGGAATACCATTTGGAAAGCACAGGATGCAAGTGAGGCTTAAAAAGTCATAGTGTCAGCAAGAGTGGTGGAGAAGTCTATAACTGTGGAATATATTGGCTGGAATCAGTGGCATCCTTGCAGGTTACTGCAGCCAACCCTCCAGGTGATACAAGGCATCTGTGGTTTTATTGTGTTGTTCTCTTTGCATACAATATGTCGTGCTTCCTGATTCCTAAAACAGCATTGGTTTCTGCAGTGGCAGTTTGCCTGATTTCTGAGTGGCTGTCAATGTTTTTTTGCCTTTATAATAGGTAGCCTAAGTCCTCCTAGAAGAGATTCTGGTATCTCTTCTGCCTGGTACTACCTTACCAACAAGGATGCATGGGACAGGGGCAGACCTGGGGTCACTAATAATGTGTTCCAAGTATGCTCTGGGTACTGGCATCTCCGGAGTTCCTCTGCCAGGAGCACCTGCTCAATTGCTTGAGAAAAGGCATTTCGTGGGAAGCAGAGTGCATGGGTGATTAATTTAACCTGGAGCCCATGAGATGTTCCAGTCCACATTGCACTGTGGATGCAAATAAAGAACAAGTTTTGGGGCAATCAGCAGTGTGCTCAAGGGTGAATAACCAGATCTGGGCATTCTTGTTACCTCAACTCCTTGCCTGCAGACAGAGATGGTAATGATTCCTTCTCTGATGGTTTAAGGCTGCCTTTTCAGGAACAGATGAGGAAATATTGTTTAGTATTCTTGGTTTCTGATCTGCACAACAGTATTTTCAGCAGTAGTTTCTTAATGATATGTGAGTAACTAAATATGCATTGATCCCATTTTGTGCTGCATTCCACTATCTCTGGCATTTGCATGAGCCAAGGTCAAATCCTAGGTCTTAACAGAACCAAAAAACATTCCTTAGCAAGCAGAACATGTTGTTTTGCTTTTTCTTTATCTAAAACCTCAGTCATGCAGCTGAGGAACCTCTCGTGACCAAAAGTTTTGCGGAAACAGGTCAGTGGTTGTGAAAAGTTTCAGTTTTGATGCTTCATCTTTTTCTGACAAAACCACTCTTTTGAGGCATTTCTGACAAGCTGTAAATTGTATCTCTGAAATATCTGGAGAAATGTGTTATCTTCTGAGGATTATTTTCTGTACAAGATATAGCATGATCTGAGCTGGTGCTGCAAGGGCATCTGGAGTACCTTCTTCTAAAAACACATGTAGAAATAACTTTCTCAAAAAAATTTCTTAAAATAAAGATACTATTTAATGTCCAAGATGTAGTCTCTGAGCCAAGCAGAGCAGAACTATTGAATAACTGTGCCACTGGATGCATAAATATCCAGAAGATAAATCGATTCTATCTGCTTTAGACATAATGGAAATAAAGCTACTATAATTGAACATTATCACAGGTTTTGATGTTCTTGGCTTGGAGAGCAAATATCTCAGCTTCTGCTTGGAAGATTGTCTTGGAAACCAATCAGCCCACACAGGAGTACTGACAAACACACACTTTAGGAAAACCACAGCACAGTCTCTGTGCCTCAGAATCTATCAGTCCCCAAAGTCTGTCACAAGAACTGACAGCCTCAGGAGAGGTTTGGACTTCTGCCTTGGCTCTGCATTTCAACTTTAGAAAGCCTTTTCCTGGAATTTTCATACATAGAACCAATGTGTTGGACTTACCTCACATCGTGCTCATGTCTGTCTCTAAAAAGAATTTTAAAACTAACTTCTTGCCATAGGGGCATTAATATTGTTGAATTTCATCCCTACTGTATTCACAGGGCTTTATCAAGGATGTCAAGACCAATACCTGCATTCTCATGGATAGGTTTGAGAGCTCTGAAGGTTAAGTGTTGCCTCCAAAAAAGGCTATCTCCAAATAGACACACAACATTTAATCACTGTACTTGCCATGGGAAGTGATGGAGTCCTCATAAAATTAGGCAGCTGTTCAGAACATGCGGGAATAATCATAGAATCACAGAATGGTTTGGGTTGGAAGGGGCCTTAAAGACTATGTAGTTCCCATCCACCCTGCCATAGGCAGGGACACCTTCCACTAGACCAGCTTGCTCGAAGCCACACCCAACCTGGCCTAGATGTACATAATGGTAAATATTGACGTTTATCTAGAATTTCAGGTGCCTTCCAAAGTTGTTCTTTTTTTTCCATTTTCTGAGTATTTATGCCAGTGGTTCCTAACTTTACTGTCCAAAAGGCAGCAATGCTGAGAGAGCAACACACTGTGTGCAGTCTCCCATTTTGAGCTCTGTATTCCTGGGGACCTCAAGAAGCAGGGGATCCCACAGCTACTGAAGGATCTTGTGGTGAGCTTCATGTCTCCAATTCCTGGGATGGGGATTGCTTTCTACATGAGTAATGTCTTTGTTTGCACCTAGTTTATGGATGGAGAGATTTGGGTTAAATGAAAAATTTACTGCTTCTAGACAGTGATAATGCTAAAAGAAAATGCAAACCTTTTGTTATGGACCTGTGTCCTCATCTCAACATCCAGAGCTCTCGATGATCCACAGAAGAAAACAGGTACTTCTTTGTCTTTAAACCTCCATAGCTGGTCCCCTCTGCCTGTGCACCCAGAAAGTACTTTTTGAAATGCTACATCAGCAGATACTTGTCTTGGTCTTCTCTGGCAGAGGAAAACATGCATACCCCATTTTTCTTCTGTATTTGGTCACAGGATCTTGTGTTCTGTGATCTGCTTTATGGAGCTTTTCAAAGCAGAGAGGTCTGTAGGCTTTGAGCAGCTATTGGAGCTATTATCTAGTTTGTTTTGTTTTGCTGATGGGGATTTGGCTAGATTATCTCCCCTCAGCACATAAACCCTAACTGTACATTTTCTATGCATGACTGATGTGGTGATATATTATCCTACAAAAGCTGGAAAACAGTGCTTTGTGACTTTGCCCTGAGCAAACTGACCTTCCTCAAAATGAAGCTTTGCCTCTGTGAATGCTGCTCGAGCGTTTCCTTTGTAAGATAATACTTTTCAAGAGTTACAAGCTCTATAGTTGTGTACTGCAACATTTTCCCTCTACAAAGAATACAATCTCCTTGAGGAAATAGCAATGGTTAAGTGTTCATTTCTTTTACAGAGTGTAGATCTGATTATTCTCCAGTCAATTCAGTGTTTTTCCTGAGGTCTTCTCTGCCAGTCACAGGCAGTGAAAAAGAGCAAAATTGTGAGAGATATCACTATATACAGCTAGTGGAGAAATTAGTTAAGGAAGAGGTCACCTTTGTATGCAGACATTGTAGATATAGTAGGGATTACACAGATTTATATGGACTTCTACATTTAATTAAAGATACTGCTAAAATGTGATGGTGTGCACACATGCAAATGAACTGAAGTAATGGGGTTTTTTACTTTTTTTCAGGGCAAAGATTTAGTAAGGCTCCTGCTTCACCAGAACATTTCTTGAGACCATTTTCAGGTTCTGGTGCAATTCCATTATGTCCATCTTGTCCACCTATAATCAATGGCACTACTCATGCAATAGCTCTAGTGATCACAATAATGTAAATATTTGTCACCAATATACTGAGAAATTAGAGTAGCAGAAAACAGCTATGGCTACACAGAGAGAAAAGAGTCTTTAAATATGGTTAAGTAGATTATGGGTTAATTCTGAGCTTCCTGAGCTGGTGCATATACAAAGACCACTTTTAGGGAAGTATGTCCTTTTCACACAACTGAATGAAATCAGGGTGGCAAATCAAATGATTTTTCATGCTGAATCCAAAAGCAGGAAGAAAAAACCTTAAGAAAATGAAATGAATGGAAAATAAAGTCCATTCACAATATGCAAAAGAGAAGATTCTCCATATGGCACGCTCATACTGTGAGAATGCTTGTGTTTTTCCTGGAATGGCTGTGTGAAAGTAAAAAGGAGTAGCATGACTTTAAATCATCAGGAATCTTCAAAGAAAATAATCAGCTGGGAAACTGAGCAACAAGTTGGTGGTGGCAAGTAGTAAAAATATTTGAAGAGCTCCAGTCCCTCTCCAGTTACAAAGGAAGTTGTGTAGTTTAACCATCAGCAGATGTTTCCCATAAAATCCCACTCTCAGTTATGCACTCAAGCATCTGAAACAGTGCCAGGTCCCTCATATGTCTTGATTACATGGAAAGTTTCTATGATTTGCCAAATTCATGCCAACATATCCATGCTTGTGCCATTTGGAAAACTGGAACTGCAGCAATTGCTGTTAAAAAAGAGATGAACGAAGGTAAAGTTTGTCTGCAGTGCCAGTTCCCTCCAAGAGGTTTTGAAAGGTTTTTATTGCTGTTGCTGAAACACTTTTACCAATGTACAATGTTTTGCTCATTCCCCAGGTCTCATAGTCCATATCCCTTAACTCAGGGACATCAAATGTGAAAATCTTTGGCAAAAGCAGAGAAAGAGAGCTTCCAAAGAAAGAAAGCTACTGCAGTTGTTTTAAAAGTATCAGCTCTTGCTCATGTATCAATGTTGGCTGAAGCTAAGGTAAGGTTGAGGCTCTCCTGCTTCCTACCTATGTTCTCCCTCTGCACCAGCTTGTGTGGGGGATATGTTTGGGTGTGACCTGGATGAGCTGGCCAAGAATTTGTATTTGTGCATGTGTGTGTAAAATAAATAGTTGAAAGGGAGGAAATCTTAGTCCTCACCATTTCCTTTAATGGACAGAAAAAGCAAAGCCCAAGCTAAACCTCTTTGATGTTGCAGTACTGGTGGAGGGATGCAAGGAAGTGGTTCCGGTACATTGGCCCACACTGACCTTTGGGGAAAATACTGTGGATTTTAACTGTAGTTACTCTAAGAAAGATGTGGAAAACCTCTGTAGTTTGTCCTGATTAGACAGGAACCTGCCACCTTCAGGGAGAGGCCTCAATCTGGATAGATAGCTGACTCTTCTCCAGTGCTGTTGATACCTTTTCCTGGTCTTAGGAAATAAAAGCTCAGACACGGTTAGAGGGGTGGGGGTCGTTTACCTCAGTATTTTAATAGGATCCCATTGGATGCATTCCTTCACCCAGGTGACAGCATTGCAATGTCCTCCCACCCCCCAGTCGAGTATACAATTAAATACCTTACACATTAGCATATCTAACAAGAGGGCCCAATAAGGGAGCTAGGGTGGGCTTTTAGTTTACAGAATCTGTCCTGCTAGGGGACCTTGAGTTCTTACGGCAATAGAATGTTTGGTCTTCTAACTCTACAGTTCTGGGGTGTTTGGTCTCCTGGCCTACTGGACACCAGGAAAACAGTCTAAATTATCACACCTAAAGCATCACAAGCATGCATGCTAATACTTGTGGCTATAGGGAACTATGTGAAAAGTATTTAGGAGAAAAAGCAAAAAATCCTTCAGGCATCACTGTGACCTCACTCCTGGTCTGTGACAAATCCCACCTTCTGCACATGGGATTGCAGAATGGAGAGGGGCAACAGAGGTCTCAAACGATGGTCACAGTCATGGGGGTTATGCTATGTCCATGGTCAGAAAAAATGGTGGTAACCATGAATCACAGTCAAGCTTGACAAGGAAGTACCCAGGTTTTCCCTAAAATGGCTAAGAAGACATCTGGAAAAAGAGCAAGTACTGATGAAAAATTACCTTTTGGAGCTCTTTGACTTCAAGTTGCATCACAGAATAAAGCTGAGTTGTGAAAGAAATTTGGATGCAGTTAGGATATACCCTGAACTTGGAAAACAGTTGGCTGGCTTAAAGGCAAGAAATTAGGAAGAAAAGACATGGAATAATGTTTGAGAATAATAGGCCTCAACTCAGTTCTGTGTGAATGCTTTATGAGGCTTTGGCTTTGTGTTAAATTTACAGGCCCCTTTTCCCCTGCAAAGGTGATCTCTCCCCTGTGAAGCAATTAGCTATTAAGAATCAGTTTCATATTCATCCTCCTGATTCATGCCACACACTTGTGTTCATTGCAGAAGGCAAGTTAAGCCCCTTTTGGAGAGTGCCCTATATAATTTTATAGTCATCTGCAGAAAGAACATAACTCAGTGTAATTTGTATTGCAAAGCTCGCCTAGAGTGTAGCACTGGGTACATTTGCAAAGCTGTCTGTAGGAGAGCGTGGGAGTAGCCTTCCCCGTGGAGGGACCTCCCGAGCCCCCAGACTCCTCCCCCTGGTGGGCTGGATCAGTTCCTAAAGATCCCGCCCCAGAACTTGCCAGTATAGTTTAGGTTTCTGCCAAGTCATATTGATCTGCAATTTCTGTGTTTCATCATTGGTTCTTGTGTTTGTCACTTCCTAATTGCTCTCCACCCCTGTTCTGGAACCCTCGTTGATGTACGGTTGCTGGTTGGCTTTGTACCCCTACTCCCTCCCCTTCTTCCCTCTTATAGGATGAGCCAGTCCGGCTCCTCCCCAACTCCTCCCCTTACCCCTTCCCTGATTGGTTGTCTTCTCCATATAAAACCTCCTGCGCAGCCCTCAGGAAGGGCTCTCGTGAGGAGGATCTAGCAGGAGTAAAGTCTGTTAGTGCCGCTCCGAGAGTCTCTCTCTCTTTACTCCACCAGTCGCGTTTTCTTACTAACGGGGGTCTAGAAGGCCAACAAGAACCCTTTCCCTATTCCCTTACGCCTGGGTTCTGAAGCTTCTGGAGGGGCTTGCTTCCTCCCCATTGGCAACCACGAGCTTAGCCTCTGGGACACAGAGGTTTTCAGACCACCAGCAACCTATCCCAGGTTGCCTCCCCGACCCCCCGGGGCACCTTGTATTGGCCCCGAAACTATTGGTATTTATTTTTATTTTTATAGGAGAGCTGCCATGGTGATTGTTCAGCAGTATTAGCTGAACCTCTGCTTTTGGGAGGTGGCCTGGTGAGGCTGTGTTGTGTTCAACAGCAGAGAGTGGGGATGCTCAAAAGATGTCTCCAGAGGCAGATTTTCACTGAGGTATTCCTGCACCACATTTTCATGTGTGCATCTGGCTGCTCACTCTCAGAGAAGAGGAACTGAAAGGAATGCTGACTTGTATATTCCAGATGAACCGATTTGTGGAAGTTATGTTTTGATCCCAAAGACTAAACTGTCTGCTATATTTTATGTATTTGAAGGATAGTATGTTTATTCTTTAGCAGCAAGCTGTTGCCGCAATGTCTTCAGATCCTTTTTGACTTTTTATGCGTGTTCTTTCTTGTTTGTTCCAGTTAGCAATAGGTCTCCCAGATAAGAAGCACTGCCATTTAATTCCCAGCAGACCAGGCATTTCTGCTCTGAAACACTGGAGCTTATTAACTTGGAAGATTCATAAAGCTAACATTCATTCTAGCACACCTCATATTACTTGGCTGGTACTTCTTTAATAGAAAATGAACCACATGTTCCATATTTGTATTTTTCTGAGCCCCAGTAAGTCCTCATTTCTTTTTGTTTATTAATTGTATTTAGCTAATTGACAGTGGTATTAATTGTATTGAAAAAGGAAACTGCTTTATGTGACAACACAGCTGCATATGCACTTTTCAGATATTGCAGAGGAACAGTTCCTTTGACAGACATGATCTCTAATTTTGTGAAATCTACAGTTTTAATGAGGATCTCTTGTACGGTTCTCCCAAATAATTAGAGTGGGATTCATCTCTATTCAATAAGTATCTACATCCAAGCTCATCACCCTGGGTTGCCCTTATAGTTACTGAAAGGCTTGTGTAGCCCATGCTCCTCATGAACAAACATGGACTCTGCTTAGGCTGGAATTAATTTTCCTTTGATTATCAAAAGAGTCTGCAATGTGCTTGCACTGTAATGTCTGTGTTTGATCAGGTAAATTTTACCTTAGTTTCTTTCCAGTTTGCTTAGAATTGCAGAATGTTTTGGAATGAATGATGTCACTGATGGGACGGCATATCTGTACCTCCTGTTTGCTGAGTACAGAATGGGCTCAGAAATGGATGGGTTGTCATTCTACTTTGTCTTCAGGTTGAATATCCCTCAGCTCTTTTTCTCTCTTCTTGAACCTGAGTTCTTTTTTATTGCTACTCTCTGCACTTTTTTCAAGGGTCCAACTGAAGTGCAGGGTGAAAACTGGAGAGAACAGACCAGCTGAAGGTATTGCCATGGGATGTGTTTTCAGGGAGTATTTTCCTGCTAGTGTCTCCTGCTTCTCTTTCCCTTGCTCATGTCTGGTTTATTTTCAGACTCTGATCCACTACAATGTATAGATTTTTTTTCTGAAACCACACTGTGAGTGGTTGCTGCCGTTTTGTTTGAGTGCTGTTGATTGCTTCTTCCCAAGTGCTGTGCCTCACCCTACTGACAGCAGAATTTCCCCCTTCCCCCTCCCGGCACATTTCTCCAAGTTTCAAGGTGATTTTCAATACTAATCCTGTTGTCCAGTGGACCGGCAGTTCCTTCCAGCATGGTGTCATAGTGTCATTGCACACTATCATCCTTCATCCAGGCTTTACCAGTGGTGAGTCCTACAAGACCTAAAAGGCCAACCTTTGCTGAACAGTGTGGAATATGTCCTACTTACTGTCCACAAGCCATTTTTTTTTTTTTGCTCAGAGTGAGAACTGTAATTGTACAGAGGCGGAAAATCCAGATCTGATGGGGATGGCAGCTGTGGGGGCAGGGGGGGGCCAATATCCAGGATCAGTTTTGTCATCCTTGGGTCTAGTTGCTGCACCTGAGCTAAGGTCTTCCTACATCTGTAGAGACCTGGAGAAAGTTTTCCTGTACAACTCTGGTGCTAAGTGCAGTCAGATGTTGGTCATGGAATTGAATTTTGCACAGAGAAGTACCTGAAACAAGATAGGAAAATGAGGGTCATTAAATGTTAGAGCCCCATCTGGTTGTTCCAGATCTGATCTTGAGTACAGGCACAATTAATCATTTTCATTTTGAATATTTCTATTCCATTGCAGTCTGGGAAAAGTCAAATGATAACACTTTTGACTTAGATCCACCTTTTAACAGAAAATATGTATTAAATAATGCATCAAGTAGAAAACATTATATTATGCATAGGGCAAAGGAGTTGAAATGGGGTCTTCAGAAACAGCCCACACCCTGGTTCTGGAATATACTAACTTGAACCAAAATGTGTTTTCTTTCTACAGAGAATATTTGCTGCAAATTTATTTATTTATAAATAACTTGTGTTATTTTGTTGTAATTTGTTGAGCAGATAGGCTTCTAATTCAATTTTCTGTAAATCTTTTAGAATACTTTAATGACAAAAAATACCCTTGCATGACTGAATTAGTTTAATTAAAGTGATGTAAATTGCCAATTCTAATAATAATTTAAATCAGTAAGTGGACAGCCTTGATTTAAATAATCTATTATAACCTTGTTTTCAATTTATGATCATAATTATTTTATCAAAGATTGCTTAGTCCTTTACTGGTAAAGAACCATTAAAAATTCTTGATTTGGGAAAGAATATGTTTGTAGAATAAACTTGGCATTTTTCTGCTAACCAGGACAACATTTGTGTAAACCATGTGTGTTTGGATACAAAGACAAACACCTATACCTATAAAGAATATATATCGGGTTTGGTATGTGTCAGTAAGTAATAATTCAGCTTAACATATTCTGATCTTTATGTCTCACATTTTCACTGTGTAAGATGATGAATGATACATTTCCTTTCTACTAGATGATTAATGTTGTATGTGTAATTTGTGTCAAATTACATTTAAATGGCAATAAAATTCAATTAAATGCACAGAAACATTTTAATGATTAATTTCATAAAGCTACCTTCAGTGTGGTACATATATCAGAGAAAAAAAGTTAATGAAAAATGTTTCATATTCAAAACATTATTTAATAAACACTTGAAATATTGCCATTAATTAGTTAGCAAACCTTGCTATTTCTTGTCATCATGCCATTTAGGATTTTAAAACTACTGGATCTCATCTGCTCTGAGTGTATCATTTTCTTAAAGCAGAAGAAGAGCAAGTGTGCTACTTTTTGAAAAGAAAAATTATTGAACTGATAATTGATTAAATTTTTTTCCCTTGGAAAATTAGTATTTGAACTTGGAAAATAGAGTCCAAATGCCAAAAATAGTTTTATAACTTCAGGAAGTTCTGGTTTCAGGTCAGAAATTGGTAACTTCAACCATTTCCATTTCTATGAAAATCTAAGCAGTAAAGATTTATTTTGCAGCCATAGAGTCAGAATAAGTTTGGTTGGAAAAGACATTTAAGATCAGTGAATCCAGCCATTAACGCAGCACTGCCAAGCCGATCACTAAACCATGGCCCCAAGTGCCACATCTGCACATCTTTAAAATGCCTCCAGGGGTGGTGACTCAACGTCTTCCTTGGGCAGCCTGTTCCAATGCTTTACAGCCCTTTACATGAAGAAAGTTTTGCTGATATCCAATCTAAGTCTCCCTTGGTGCAATTTGAGGCCATTTCCTCATGTCCTGATGGTTGCTACCTGGGTAAAAAGTACAACCCCTATCCAACTGCAGTCTCCTTTCAGGCAGTTGTAGAGAGTGATGAGGTCCCCCCTGAGCCTCCTTTTCTCCGGACTGAACACCCCCAGCTCCCTCAGCCACTCCTCGTCAGACCTGTGCTCCAGACCCTTCCCCAGCTCCATTGCCCTTCTCTGGACACACTCCAGCACCTCATGTCCTTCTTGTAGTGAGGGGTTCATAACTGAAAACAGGATTTGAGATGTGGCCTCACCAGTACTGAGTGCATTTAATTTCAATGAATATAATTATATTGGTTTAGACTTCATTACATATAGTCATAATTTCAAACGGCTTATTTTAAGGCAAAGCACATGTCTCTGAAGAAAATCTAATTTAAATAATAACTACATTTTATCTACTTTATTAACACACAGACTTAAAGCAATTGAAAACAACTATTAAAATTAAGAGCATTCATTTAATTGAAGAAGAGAAGATTCACAGGTCATCAATTACAGAAGATACATGAAGGAAACAAAAACTGTGGAGTGACACTAGACATCAGATGTTCCAGGTTAGACTAAATGCAGGACCACCTGCATTTATTTGATTCTGAAAATAACTATGGTAGATGAGTCATTTTTCTTTTAGTCTTAGTCTTGCTACAGCAGATGGGGGTTTTTGGTCTGTTTTTTTTGTTAGTGTGAATGCAGCTTCCCTGGGGAGCTTGGAGTGTGGAGGGGTGTGGGAAGGGGGCACACAGACCTACGTGTGGGTCTGGGCTCTGCCCTGCTTGTACCCATCCAACTGGAATGCCAAGCCAAATGCAAACAAGCATGGGTTCACCCGCTGGGTGATGAATTTGATATGACAAGGACTACAATGAATGCGCGATTTTCGAATAGGAGCTTGTGTGTGGTTTGGGGTCCAACAGCAACCAGGGACATGGTTACAAAATTCAAAGGAGGTTGACTTCTGCACTGATTGTTACTAAGGTTTGCAGCTGACATGGTCCTCCTGGAGCTCTGCACTTATTTCACCTTTAATTCAGCCACACACACCTGTCCCTAGTTTTTAGGCTCCCTGGGTTGGTCTGGAGGCAGCTTGCTTGGGTCCCACTGGCCTGGAAAGGAGGCAGTGGGTGCATTCTGTGCAAAAGCTGCACACACAGAATTCCACACTGTAAAGAAGTTCAAGGAAACCTAGCACTTTGCCTTACAACCTCGACATGAGAAGTCAGTTCAAGTGGGATTTTGCTTGGGGCATTTTAAAATCCTGGTAGGTGTGCGGAGCAGAGAGCAGCATGAAATATGTGTTTTCTGTTGCATGAGTTTCTCTTATTGGTGTAAATACGGTATGAGCAAGTGGCAGGCATTTGCAGACATTTGCAGGTCATATCTGAATTTCTTCTGGTGCTGAGGTAGGGATCTTGGAGCAGCTCATCAACAAGACATTTCAGAACATACTTCCTACTCAACATAATATTGCATGTAGATAACAGCCTTTCAGTGAGCATCTTCTTTTGAGTGAGATGTAAGGAGGTTGATGTTTTCGTGGGCACCCCTTTATAAAGATACTCTTTTTCTTCAAGGAATCAGGATTCCTGTTACCCAGGTATCAGAAAGAATTCTGCTGCAGTAGAAATAATTAATTTTGATTTTCTGCAAAGTCAAGGGGGTGGCATTGTGTCGTTCAGGTCTGGAGGCTTTATTTGTTTTTAGGCAGAAGGGAAATAATGTTGAGGTTGGAGGCAGAGCTATAGAAAAAAATGTTTTGCTCTCTTTTGTTATGACAGGACAGTCTCCTGTCTCAAAATTCTGTTCTTCAAGCCAGAACAGGATAGTGGACCAGAAGTATTCTGCAGGAGTAGAAGAATTTACTGCAGGGATATTTTTAGGAGAAGTCAAGGTAATTTTTCTCTACATAGAAAACACAGGAGAATTTCTTCAAGTTATAACTTTCATTAGCACAGCTAATGTTCAGTTTCACGATTAGAACCTTATGATACATTTATTTTGGGGCCCAGAAAGGGTGAATTTCTGTCTGACATCAAACAGAATGGTAAATACCACATTACCTCACGAAAGATACAGAGAACTGATTTAATGTTGAACAATCTAATAATTTGTTTTACTCTAATGTCACCAAAGCTGAAAAGACCCTAAGTACAAGGGAAAAGGAGTGATCTTGATTTCTAGCTGCTTACTTTGGTCTTATTATCAGCTAACTGGAAAGGGTGCAGTCAGAGTGATACCTGTATTTAATAGTAGGTGTGAAAATGCAACCTCACATTATGCCTGCAAAATGAAAATCTGCCTCATAGGACTTTACTTCAGCCCTAGTCATAACAGAGAGATCCTTTGGACTGTGACCACTGGGGAAAGCAGAGCATAGCTTGGTTGTGCTTCAGAGCTGATAGAAATCTGAGGTCTGCCTGTTAGCTAGTTTCTTACTTGTTATTCTAAATAATATTTTGTCTCACTCAAACAAAATAATTGTAAGTCCTCGATTTTGGCACAGAAATGTTTCTGGGGATTTAGGTGATGCCGATTGCCCTCTTCAGAGTTTCTGATGGATACCTCTGACCCTCCAGTCCCTCTGTTTACATTTAAAATGGTGGCAGATACAACTCCTTGCTGTAGCTGTGAACTTAACAGTTGCAATTTTCTTTGGTTTTTGTTTCTGCACCTTATTTTCTAATCTAATGGCTGGCTGAATGACATATGGAGCCTTCTAGGTTTTCATCCTGCTTAGCAGACTGGGGAAAAGTCTGTGTATTTCAGTAGTAATCTACTGGAGAAATCTATTGTAGATAAAACAATTACGTCTTCCATTTGTTCTTTTTTTTTCCTTGAGCTGGCATACAGTTCTTTCCAACTCTATAAAGGTGTTTTATTGCACTTACTAAAAATGTCAAGTATACTAAACAGCAATGCATAATTTACAGCAGACTTTGTAGGCAATGGAGTTCTTACAGCCACAGCTTCCTGAGAGTGTATTTATTACTATTTTACTACCTGCTGTAGTATCCAGGCTCAACTTCCAGTGTATTTGGTGAAAAAAAAAACCCACAAGGCAAGGAGGGATAGGGACTGCTGCTAAAAACTTGTGGGTGATTACTGGGCATTTGCCAGTTTACCTAAGATAAATGGATATTATTAACATTGTTCACCACATTGGAGAGCTTTAATTATGCAGAAATGCAGGCAGGAAAACATTAAAGTAAAGAAATGTGCTTGAATTAAAGTGTTGGGGTGCTGAAAAAAGAAGTCTTCCCATTCCAGCAAGATTAAAGTGACCTTGGTTATTGGTTAAACAGCAAAATGAAGATATTTTCTTTCCTTTTTAAAGTCTGGGTTCTTTGCAGCAGTTTGTGCTGGTTAGAAATGTAGTTCAAGTTCAGATGTACAATAATCAGGATGGCATGATAATATGTTGATGTCAACTTGACAAGAGTGATTTGCATAGGCACTAACTAAGATGTTTTAATGTATTAAAGTAAGAAGGTTAAGAAGTCCTTAGGAAATAAAAGCAAAGAGGTAAAATAGCTTACAAGCTGTGTTTAAAGGGTAAGGTTTTTGAAGCAACGTTTTTAAGTACCTGTGTCACACATGCTCTGCCAGGCTTTTCTAAAAGAAAGCTGTAATTGCAATTTCAGTCAGAAATAGCATTTTCTGTCTCTGTATTGATTTCTCCTTAAGGAGCATGCAGAGGTTTGTTATCATTTTAGTGCATTTGTAAAGAAATGAAATGAGCAAAAGCAACAAGTGTTAATTTGGCCTTGTTTAATTTAATCTACTCTGGCAGTCAATACCTCACACTCTGTGTAATAGCCCTTTATTTACCACAGGAAATACCTTAAATGCTGAGACAGGAGTCAGCCTGAGTAGAGGAATATTGAGGAAATGTGTTCATGTTAGCAGCTGCCTGGGCTTGTGGTAGCCCCAAGCAAGCCAGCACACAGCTCTTTCTCCATGGCTCACAGTCCAGACACAATTTCTGAAACAAGGTTCCAAGATTTGTCTTGTCTTGCAATCCTGTTAGGAAGTACCGGAGCAGGGAAGGGCACCCACAGTGAAGGTGTCACAGCAGCCAGACAGAGGGATTCATCTTGCAATAGGATCTGAGGATCAGCCAGTCTTCGGGAATTTAGTCCCTTATTGTACCATTTTCATTAGCTTTGTTTGAAGAACCCATAAGTACATGTGGGAACACCTGAATGTATGATGCTGAGTACTCTGTCGAGTGCTGGTATAATTGAAGCCATTGACTGGAAATGGCACAGAAAGAAAATGAGATCATATTAATATCCTGGAGTCATTAACTCTTGCACATCAGATTTCCTTCTTCCAAAACAAATCCTACATAGCAAAAATGTGCAAGGTAATCAAGTAAGCTAGGATTTTCTTTCTTTTTATGTCACACTTCATTTTATATTTCTAGCTAGAGGCAATAACATGTAGCTATCAGCAAACAAATGGGGCCTGAATCCACCAGCAAAAAAGTGGGTTTTTCTAAGTGATCCATCTAGATTACTGTCACCAGTGCTGTATGCTTCTGAAGAATGTCTTAAAACTGACACGCTCAGTTTCATATCTACTGCGTTTCTACATGGGGCTCTAACAAGCACTTGTCTGACTGAGAATAAAATTCCTCTGAAAACTGTTACCTGTGTAGGCCTGCAAGACAGTATTGCCTTGGCTGGTAACAGGCCATGAGCTTTGTGCTGAATTTGCAAGGCTGCAGGACTGAGGTATGTCAGGTTTGCTTTGTCTGAACTCTTGGTGACCTGCCTGAGCTCTGTTTTACTTGCTGCAGCTGTAACAGCAATTTTTCTAATTGGCCAGATGTCTATGGATAATTTGTTCTACTTTTGTTTGTCTTTCTGTTGGACCTACCTAGTTTTATGGCTTTAGCATAATGATGTAAAATAGAAAAATATAATTCTGGGAGGAGAGCAGAGAAGTGGAGACACAGAATATAGAGGAATACAGGCAGGGGATGAGAAGAGTTGGGGCACAGGCTGGAACTGCAGACCTGATGCCTATAAACAACTCACCCATGGCCAGTCAAAAGAAATGCCGGCCTGGAGCTGGTCAAACCTGGTTTTATGGGTAAAAAGAGAACAAAGAACAAGTGTCTAGTGTGTAAAAGGCTTGGTATACGTTTAGGTGTGACATGGAGCTGCAGACAGATTAAGAAAGAGCAAGGTGTAAAAGCTTGTTAATAAACATGTATAATGGACCCCCAAATAAATCCATGAAACCCAAATAGATCCTTAAGAGAGGAAAAAGAAGAAACCTTTGAGATCATGAAGATCATACTCCTCTAAGTTAAGGAATCTGGACTACTAATGGTAAGATGTTTAAGATTTCAGTTATATGTATTTATATGTATTTTGTATGTATTTATTTTGCTTGTAAACAAAGTCTTGAGAATAACAAAACAAAATAGGACTATTAGAAGGATAAAACAGCTGCACTTATACCAAGTGTGTCTGAAACAAAAAGATACACAATGCTTATTAGGTCAGATTGGAAAAAAGTAGAAGAATGACATATTTGGAAGTTGATTTTATTTATGTATGTATGTATGTGTGTATTTATTTATTTATTTAGGGTAAAGCTTCCTATGTCCCCTAGTATCTCAACATGGTGATACATGATTGATATCATGATGCACAGAGTCGTGGAATCACAGAGTCACAGAATGCTTTGGGTTGGAAAGGACCTTTGAGATCATCTAGTTCCAACTTCCCTAGGACACCTTCCACTAGACAAGGTTGCTTTGCACCCCATCCAGACTGGCGTTGAACACCTCCAGGGATGGACCATCCACAGCCTTCCCAGGCAATCTATTTCTTGTGCCTCGCCATCCTCACAGTAAAGAATTTCTTCCTAATATCTAATTTAAATCTTTGCAGTTTAAAGCCATTCCTCTGTATCCTGACACTGCAACCTTTTTACAAAGTCTCCCTCCAGCTCTCTTGTAGACCCCCTTTAGGTACTGCAAAGCATACATTATCGTGGTATGTTAGCTGAGCTGGGATCACTGTCACTTCTCTGCTTAGTCTGTGAGTAATAGAAAGAAAATCAATTTTGCAGAACTTGTTGTCACTGTATAATGTGAAATTACCTTGCATTTACCACAAGTTAAGGACATGCATGAAACACCCAAACTCACTGGATAAGGAGCAGCTCACACACCAAATGAGGGATTTATGTTCTCCTACCCACATTCTTGTAGACTGGTAGGCAAAGATGCCATGGAGCTGCATGAGGTACATGAATTCCTATACAAAAGGAACCAATCTGTATTCTAACCTATCTGCTTACCTGGCTTGAGTCCAGATGAAAATCCAGGCAGTGCTGGAGAAACAGTGACAAGTTCTGGCCTTTAATTATGAAGTTAGAACAATTTATTAACAGTTCTTAGAGTCTTATCAGCTGTTTAATGTGCTTGTCTTTCCTCAAAATGCATTTTTTATTTTGCAAGGACAAGCAATATATTTCTTTCCCTGTAATCTGCTGTGTGGAAAAGGCACCCATGTCTCCAAGGAAGGAAGAGTAGTCAAGTTGGTATTGCTGGCTCATACAGTGTCTTTCATTACATTAATATGGACTTCATTTCACATATTCATCAATTAAGCAGCCAGTCTGCTCAGTCCCACAACCTATAGGAAGATTGTTCTTTATTCTTCAGCTTTGTGATGGCATGATAAAAGAATTCATGGCTTCCTGCTGTTGGCTTCCAAATGTGTACATGTATGTGTTAGCACTCTTGCCACCAGAGTCTGTGGGTGTCAGTAAATTCTCAGTCTCCTTGTTGAAGGATATTACTCTGGATGTCAACTATCCATGATGTCCTTATGTCTTGTTTCACATCATTTTTCCTCCTAAAACAAATGCAGCTGCATTTCCAAAGGCTGTTAACTTTACTGGCAGTAGTTCCGTTCCCCACCCCCCCAGAGATATGTGCTTCCCAAGTATTAATTCTCTTCAGTTAAGCTTCCTACATCATGGTGCATTGATCAGGCAATTAATTGATTGCTGAAGACTTGCCTGAAACAATGAGTCAGCTATTTCCGTTCCCTGTGAGTTACTCATCCCCTGTTTTTTCAAACTCAATACACCTCAGAACCATGGCATTCATTTGTAGTTTGGTGTAAACTGGCGCCCTGTGGTGCACATAGCATCATTGCTTGTCTTTGTTTCACAGCTCAAAGGACAGTGCAGCCTTATTTCTGACATTAGAAAGCTGATGGATGGAGGGCAGTAAATTGCTCTGTGTTTCTGTTTTTAAATAAAGCAAAAATCAAGTGGCCCTTAGATGGGGTCTGGAACTGTAGCCTAATTCAGTTGTGCTGTGTCGTGAACCTGTCAATACACATGCTTCATCTTCCCTACTCTTACTGGAAAAGGGCACCTTGTTTCTCCTGATGCTGTGAGAATTTATTTCCCCTATAGAAGCTATTTGTTTGAAATGAAAACTTGGAGAGTCCTGGGATAAAAGAAACAGAATATAAAAGGATGTCAGGCCACAACTAAGTAGAATAATTGCACATTCAACCTTTTCCCTATAAGTCAGAACAAACCCCAAAGCATTCAAACACAGGACTCACAGAGCTTGTACCTGGGAGGTATGACTTCTGGTGGCCAGATAGATTAGCATGTTGTGCTTTCTGTTCTTTAGAGTTTCAAAGCAAATTTAAAATAGCAGGGACTAGAAAATAATATTTGAAGTAATAAACACCTGAAGGGAATGTTGATTAAAGAATGTAGTTCATTACATCCATAGTGTTTCAACAGTACAGCTTTCCAGAAGTCTGCTGCAGGTTGCAGCTTGTAGGAATCCTATCATAGTCTTCTGAGGGTTATGCTTTGGACTGCTCCTGGATTGGAGAAAGGTTAATGGAAGCAGTGATATTCAGATCCATGGTGGAGGCTGCTTAGGCATACAAAGAAAAGGAATTAATTCCACAGTGAAGTCAGACCAAAATTTAATTTCTGTTTGTTCCATCAAGAAGAAGATGAATGCTTGATCTCAGGGAAATGTCCATGCACAGACACACCTATTCTGATACTGGCATCTAAAGCTTTTAGCTTTAGATGAAGCCAATGCCAGGATTAATTTTTTCTTTTATGATAAGTTCTAAATTGGAAATATAAATATCAAGTGAATGCTACTTGCTCGGACAACACATTGATACAGAAACATGCCTGGCTGGCTCGCTCGAGGGTAAACACAGCTGTGGGATGACTTGTAGTAAAAGTGAAACAGTGGAAGGGAGCACTGTAACCAGGATTACTGTTTGAAAATATACTTATTTAGATGTTGGTATGTTTTGTTTCTGGTTAGGATCAGGATGGAAGGGAGAAGTTTTCTGACAAATCTATGTATGAACTTTCAAAGTTTTTCTTTTCAAAGCCTTCTTGATGAATTATAGTATGTTGGTTTTTGTTTTTGTTTCATTTTGCTTTCAGAAGGCATTGTGATAAGCATTCTCATTTGCAAAGGCTTATTTTAGTTGCACCCAAATTCCGGATCTTTTGTGCACTAATTTTATGAAATATAGTCATAAGGGCTGTTCTTAATCTTGTCCTTCTGTTCTGCAAGAGTCAGGAAAAGTAATATGAGCTGCCAGACTTCTGTGAATGTAGTTTTATCCATTTTGATTTAAAGCAAATGATTTCTTCAAAAACCAAAAAGTGAGAGAGCTGGGTCCTGTGGGAGTAGTCATAGAGTATCTCAAGTTGTAAGGGACATTGAATCAAGCTACAGGACCATACTTTGTGTCCCTACAGTGAAGTCCTTGACTAATGACTGCTTTCCCCTACTTGTGCATGCATAACACAAGCTTCCCTTCTTTATGTCCTCCTGTTTGTTCCTTGACATCCTCAGGGACTTCATTTGTGGCCATACATACGCAGTGAGACATCACGAGTGACAGCAAGGTTGCCACTCTGGTTCACCTGCAGAGAATGCATTATTATGTTATTGGCATATGACAGTTCAATCAGTCCTACCTGCCTGTCCAGCCATGCCCTTCATGTGACAACCTAATCTGAGAGAAGCAAAAGTGGTTTAAGAAATTACCTGTGTCAAACCAACATTTCAACTTATGTTTGTTATTTTCTTCTATGACTATAGAGTAGCTTATGTATTAACTGGAAAGGGCTGCTAAAATGCTTAGTGCAAGGATGGGCTCATTTGTTGAAAGACACACTCATCTTAATCTTGAACATTCCCAAAATTGCTTTTTGGGCATATTTTGATGCTTCCTTCAAGCTTTCGGCTCAGTGGTATATGGAAATAGCTATGTGGTGTCTATGAGGGTATTACTGGACTGTCTGAATGCTGACTACACAGTACTTAGATGATGCATACATTTGAAAGGTGTTTTCCTTCTCCCAGAGAGGTGAAGCTTAGCCCACTTATTGACATCAGTGAGTTCTTGGCTTGTACTAGTTATCTGCTACCCTGTGTGTTACTCATACTTGAACTGTCCACAAGAAATACAGCAGTACAGCGGCCTCTGGGGCAGTTCACAGATCCGAATAAAGAAATAAAGGAGAATACTGAGGTACAGAGCAGTTGGTTCTTTTCATTATGTCTTCATTTTCTGATTGCTCACAGATGCTTGTGAGTATCAACTGCCTCACGTGCACGTGCTCAAGGCCAGTTTTCTGTACAGTTTCTGTGTTCTCGCTACATAGTTCATGACATGGCAGGCTTTCTTGGTGTCCTGTGATGTCCTGGTGACCCAAAAATACTTTTGTTTTCCTTTGTTTTGCATTGAAATGTCAGAAACAATATGAGAACTGTGTTGTAGCCAGAATCGTGTTTTCATAGGATAGCATAGTGCTACCTGCCATGACAACCTGTGAAGAAGTTTGAAAGTAAGGGAGCCTGCTGAAATAGTGTTGGAAGACTCATGGCTGGGGAAACCAAAGCAGGTGCAGTGTCACCCATGGTGCCATTTGGAAGTTGTGCTTGCAGAGAAAGATTTTCCAGGCAGCTCCTGGGCTTTGTCTTGGAAAGGGAGTTAATTGGGTTGCTCAAAGTAAACAGATGGGATGCAGTATTCAAGCTTGCTGCTTGGCTGTCAATTTCTTATTCAGCACTATCTGCCTATTAAGTTTAAATATTGGCAGAAAAAAGTCAATGAAGAACAAAGAGAGAACAAGTTTAAAAAACCAAACCCAAAACCAAATAGAAATGGAAACAAAAAATGGCAGTGGAATCACTTCCCATGGTCCATGAGGAAGCTGGTGACTCAGGAGAATTTGTTCATACATGACATGTGCAAAAGGTGCCTGAGGAGAAGGATCATGGGCTGCCAGAAAGAACGGCAGTAGCTGAAATGATTGTCAGTGATATTCTAGTCCAGAAAAGTGTGAGGAAGAAACCCAGCCAAGCTATGATGGTAGTGCTTGTAGTACACAGGGGTGCAGCTTGATCCATTTAGAGTAAACAAATTATTTTGGTCTCATCCTGAGAAAAAGACTCAGTGGACTTTTTCCAATTAAAGCAGAAGCAGTGGAGCAGGAAGGACTGCTGTTCTTGAGCAGTAGCAAGGGCAGTGGAATCTCCAAAGCTCTTCTCTTCATTAGGTGAGGGGAGAAGGATGGGTGTGGCTGTCACCCTGGGGAGAAAGAGAAGTGTGACATCAGGAAATTTAGGTCTTAAAAGGAACTAAGAATGGACAGATGCAATAAAAGAAAGTTATTAGTCCTGAGAGACCTTTTACTTTGCAAGCTTAGGAGGTTAGAGAAGCTGTTTAATGACCTTTTGGCATTTTGACGTTGTGACCTCTTTACAGAAATGAGCATTTACCAACACTCTTTCAGTCTAAATAAAACAAAAATGCAGTCAACGTCTCCAAGGCTTCTCATACAGTTTACTACTCCATCCTCAAGGTAGCCTGAGAGGAATGGTCTTTAGTTAACTGACTTTGCTGAGGCATTTTCAAATTTAGATTTTGTGAGAAGGTAAAAACCTTGGAGGAACAGAGGAGTGCACAAAAGGTTAACTTTAGAGCTCAGAGCCACTTCAGATTTGCAAATGGCATTGCCATTCTTGCAGAAGCCCTGGAGAGACAAGGAAAGAGTAATTAGGGAGAAGTTCATGATAGGTGAGGAATAATTAGGAGCTGCTGAGAAATAGCTGATGAGGACATCTCAGAAAATGCCTGGGAAAAAGAGCACTGCAGCTCATATTCACATGAATGAAGTACACTTGTGATCAGAGGTTGGAGTCTAGGTATAGGGTCTTTTTTTGCATCCATCAGTTCTCCTCAACTCATACACCCTTCCTTGCACCTGAACCCCAGTGCCTTCTTGTCTGCTGAAGTATTGTTACCTTTCTAGTTATAGTAGTAACTAAACCTGTTCTTCCCAGATGGGCCCCAGAGATGAGAGGCAGCTGGACCCAGATGTCAACAGAACATTAATGTTGTCCTGGTATAAAGATTCTCAAGTTTGACTCTAAATGCTGTCTGCTGTTTTGTCTGGGGGCTGGTCCCTAAAAGACATAATGTCCTCACATGTGCTCTTGACCTGATATGACACTGTAGGGAGAAGAAAGATGAAGCCCCAGCACTCCTCTCTCTAAACGCAGAGAGGAATAATGTAGTCAACCAATATTATAAAAGGCAATATGAACTCAGGCAAAGTAGTAGTTAGTTAGACTATGATCTCTGAGCAGTAGTTTTGGAGTGAAATTCTAAACGGTGGAGAGTCTAGAGGTGGTAGGTTGGCATACATGAATATTTGAAGCTAGTACTTCCAGACAGAATTACTACTTCTAGCTGGGATCCTATGGCTGTGGTAATGTCTGGAGCTATTTTTAGCTCCTTGGAGCAGAACTTGTACTGTGGTGTCAGTATAATTGAACCCAGGAAATCCAAGGGTCAGTTTGTGGCAGTGATGGCACATGGATGGGTCTCTGGAGTGATACAGCTGAGCTGACAACTGAGTGACTGCACTCTGGGGTTTTGTACTCAATACCAACTCTGGCCTTGTCCCAAGGGCTGAATTCCAGTCAGGGGATTGAACACACTAGGGGTGTTCCTGGGGAAATGCAATTGGTTTTGCTTTCAATAAAAACAGACCCCATTCATACTCTTGAAGACAGAGAAGCAAAACATGGTTCAGTGGGGATGGGCAGGAGAGTTGCTTCAAAAGTGTGCTCCTGATCCCAGAGAAGCACTCAAGCTGATGTCTCTGTGCCTTGGATGCCCCTGTGTAAAAGGGAGAAGAGCTCTTTTCTGCTTTCTGGCAATTAAAATAGGATAAGGCATTCCTAAGGAGGAAGGGAAATAAGAGGAATAAAGTGGGGGATTTACATTTATTTTTGTCAGTGGGAAGAAAACTGCTTTTCTTCTATACAACAACCCAAAGAAAATATCTGTACTTGTCTATCCTTATGATGGATGATCCTTCTATTTTCATTATACTTTTATGAGGTGAGCCTATTAAAATGTGAAAATAAAGCCAAGCAAATCCACCATATCAAATAAAAAGCACTGATGCTTTTCTGCAATCAAAGTGGGAAAAGTTTTTTTTCTTCATGAGGCTACCTTGCTTTTCAAATTAAATGTCAAGTATCATGTCTCCCCCAGAGATCTGAGCTACAGAGCAAAGGTCAGATTTGCCAACTACAGAATTATATTTACCTTAATGCTTATTACATATCAAATTACTATGCTGTGACATGAATAAATATTGGATTTTAAAGTTACTCCATTCAGAGTTTTACTGAAAGAAATTTGACTGCTTTAGTGCAGCTATTTGGCAGGCCAAAAAGGTCATGTATTTTAAGGGAACATTCAACTAAAAATATGGCTGTCCTCAAAGGAAACTACTTCTCTTGCCTAGTTAATCAGGACCTTGTTGTTGATGTGTTGCATGTGGGATCCTGCGATCCAAACTGCAGTACCCCTTACAGCACCATTACAAGGTAAATAGGCTTCCCAATTTTGCCAAAGGAGGAATTGCAGCACAAGGATGGGTGTTCACAGCCACAACCTTACGCCCCTCATGGAAAGAGGAGGCTGCTCTGCTTGTGCCCAGTATGATGAGGATGTCTGAGCCCCTGTGTTTGTCTCCTACTTTCAAAGTGCAGACTTCAAAGGGGAAGAGCCATGTGGCTCAGAGCAAGTTTGGAGTGTCCCACAAACTGAGGAGGGGATAGCCTTGGCCCAGAGCTAGCCATTGTCTGGGGTGCAGGTGTCCCCACTATGGGTGCAGAAAGAAGAATTGGACATCATAATCTCGAACCCATTATCTTTGTTGTCTCTTCTCTTGAGAAATCTGTACTGTTGTACCTCTGCTGCTTATTCATAAATTATGTTTAATGATTAGACAATCTTAGCTTGTTTGGCTTTGCTAGAGCTCCCTCTCCATTCCTAGACTTGTCCTTCTAAGTGTTGGCCTGTGGATCAGATTTTATGCTAAAATCAGTATGCTTCTATTTTTTTTATGGTGGGAGTGCAATGTAGAAAAAAATGGACTTTGCTATTTTCCCAAATTCCTTCTAGTCCACAGCCTGGTTTGATTAAGGTCTCCAGCAAGCCAAAGTAGATGTGAGTACAGAATGAGACAGTGTTATTTATCAAAGGTCATTTACTGGGAGTAAATTACATTACTGGGAGTAAATATGAGGAAACTGGTGTTTGTCTGCTGCTCAGACTAACAAATCCTGATCAGCTGTTTCAGGCTGCCTGGGCCATTTAGGCTGATAAAGCCACTCTCACGGTGAGGATCTCATAGGACTTAAACTGGCCTTGGCTGATTAACTTCTGATTTATATAAAGCCACCTCTAAATTTGCATCTGAAAAAGGCGCTTTAATCCTGTTACCTAATACTAAATTTTAAAACTTCATGTCAGGGGGTCATGGTTGTTTGGTAATACAGCCTTGGATAAAAATAGTGTGACATTATTCCAACAATATTAATCTTAATGAGATGTGCAATCTTACCATGTGTGTATCAAGGACACTGTACTCATACGTTAACTTTATTATGCCAGTTAATGTAATTAGTGTAGTGTTGCTAATGTAGTTAAAAGTTTTATCACTAATCATATAAGCTCCAATAGGATAAATATAAAGGGTTATTAATGTGGTAATTTATTATTAACAAGTAGAGAAGCAGCAGAGCAATAAACTTTGGCTTCCTGCTGTAATGCCTTTATATGTCATCACATTTTGGTTTTCATAGCATGACTGTCATTCCTTACACTGATTGCTGGTTCCTGCTGGATTCTCTCTAATATTATATAAAAAGGACTTGGCACCCATTTGAAGATCTCAGTGTCCCTCAGTCAGTTTTGTGGTGCATAATTTTTCTTTCACTTTTTCCCTTTCCTTTTGACAGCTTGCAGCAGTTTTGACTCTTATCTGATCAGGATTCCTGTCTGTGAGAATGATCTTTAAATACCTTCAGTTCAAGGACATTGTACAGTGTCTCTTTCAACTAAAATAACGTACCAAAATAGTGAAATTTAATGAGATAGAACACCAAATTGATTGTCTCAGAAAGAGTACCTGAGAGAGTAGTTAAGATGATGTGTCAATCACTTTATCTTAACAGCTTGTACCGTCGTCATGTGACATTTCTACAGAATGGCATGAACTGCTCAGTGTCAAAGGACTCATATTTGCACCTTCGATTTAACTAGCAGACAAAAATCATTAAAGGGCAAGGACTGCTTTGCTTAGTAGAGAGGACACAGCTTGTGTGGTTTTAAGCAATTTAAAAAATATTGACACCCTAGTTTTAGGACATATTTTAGCTGTCTTTCATTTTATTTTTCCATCACAAGTGTTAGAATTTTGAGGACAGCCTGCACATGTTTTGATTCTGCTTGGTCATTTGATGCCTGGGAGACAGACAACTATTCACAGAGTAGCTATCAAGAGGCAATAAGCTGAAATACCCACATGTTTCATGATTCAACATGAGTCATGACCCAGGTAAAAATCTGATAAGATGAGGCGTATCTTCAGATTTTTCATCGGACTTCCAGAAACAATGACATGGGTTGGAGGAAGTGCAGTGCATATGTCAGGTATGCGGGGCTATTGTGTTATCACAAACAATTTCTACTTCAAACAAAGTTGCTGGTAAGTAATTCTTAGGAAGCAGTTTTAGGCCTTTGACTTTTTTTCACTCCTTAGCCATTCAGAATCCACATTTTGTGTAAAATTTGCTGTATAAGCAGCATGTGGGTTCTGCTTGTGGGGATGACAATCTGAAAGAGAAGGGAAAGGGATTAGGAGGAGATGGTTTACTTTACACACTGCTGCATTGGGTGCTGTACTGTGGATTAAGAAGAAACTCCCAACATTTTGGGACAGCGTGCAGAGATATAAATCTGAACACAAAAACACCTGTGCTAGGTCTGGAAGCAGTGGAAAACAGAATAAAAATAGCAAACTATGTAAAAATGGAATCAGAATAAGGCTTTAAGAGTGAGGAGGTTCTTGAGTGACATATAAGTTAGGGAAAAACTCCTCTGCTTGACTTTAAGGCAGACTTGGTGGTATTTTATGAAACAGGTCTTATCATCTGGTTTCTTGGGCTTGGTAAGCCAGTTGGTCTTCAGTCCTATATTTTTAATAGCTTTGAATAATAAGTTAACAAGAACAATGCCTCACAGAGTCTTTGGAATTGGGACAAATGTGCTGAATCTTATAGACAATCTGTTCTTAGGAGAATATTAATTTTGGAATACACCAGTTATTCTATATCATGATTTTGATGAAAATTTGTCAAAGATCAGTTTGGGCACTTTCTATGCTATCTAATAATGGCAGCAGTATAGGACTGAGTTATTGGAGAGCCCTCCATTCAGAAGGATCCCAAAACATCTATCTGCTGCTGTACCTAATGAGAATCACAGGCTTGTCAGCTCTTCCAGTGAAATAGAGCTGTCAGATTCTCAGATGTAACCAAAGGGAGACGAAGAGAGAGCAAGAGCTACCCAATGACATTTAAAATTCCTTTCAAGTATGCATACGTAGTAAAATGCCAACAATGGGGTTAGAAAAGTTCAGAACAAGCCTCACAAATGGGTTACTCTAAATGAGGATGTAGAGGTCTCAATAATAAAACCCACACACCTGCTTCCTCAAAATTGAACGTTTTAATTGAATTTTCTGCTCTTGTTTGTTCCTCTTTAAATCTTTTTCTTTGTCTCTCAGTTGTAGCTGTGCCCCCAATCTCAATCTGAGCCATCTGTTTCATTTCTAATATTAACATCTTCTATCATATACCCTGAGAAAAAAAGAAGGAAGATGATGACTTTCTCCTGGGAGGGAACCTTATATTTCACGAAAGGTTCAGCTGTCACTTTAAAACAACACCTTCCCACACACAAATATGCACCTGCCATATTAGAATATTATTAATAATGCAGCCTTCTTGTGTTTGACAAGCTAAACAAAATTACCCAAAAAATGTGAAAAGGTCTAAGAAAGGTGAGAGCAAGTCAATGTTTCTTTTCAAAATGATAGCACCCAAACTGATCCACAATAGAAAGTAATTACACTTCAAATGAACTGTTCTAACTTAACTCCTTGTATACATTCCAAATTTCTATTCTTTTCCAGTTACATAGACACCTATTTAAGCTCAGTGAAGTGTGCAGAGTTGTGTTGACTCTTCTTAATCTCAGTCTAGAACTACAAATCCAGTTTCTTCCATTCTGTGTTGCTATGGTCTATGTCATGCAACACTTCACTAGCTAATAGTCTCTATCCAACCTCCATCACTTTTAGTGTAATCCCAAATTCGCAGGGGGGTTGTGGGTTGGAGGAAGAGAGGACAGTGGTACCACTCAATTTCGCCTGTAACTGCAGTTTCAAGTTGAGCTAGAAAGTCAGCACACCCAGTGGAAAAAGAGTGGTAGTGGAAAGAAAGGAATACACTCAAGGTTTGGGGTTGATCCTAGTAAGTTAAGGAAGGGAGTTGTGGGAAAGTCTTAAAATCTGATGAAAACTTGAAAACTGGCCTGGGAGATTTAGGCTGGGATGACAAAATAGAACTAGAAAGAAATCAAGTAGTATCAGGAAGGAGTTCAGAAAAATGAGGTGAGGATTGGGTTTGTTTGGAAGAATCAGGGAGCCAGTAAGGATACACGAAGTGTGATCCTGGCTGTGGTAATTTAAGAAGGAATAATGAGATTAAAGGAAAAACTGATACTATCAGTAAAGAGAAAATGTCAAAGCCTCAAATTTGCTTTATTTCAAATGATGTCTGGATTGAAGCGAGCAGATGTGAAAGTCACTGTTCATCATAGCCAGAGAAGCTTGTTTTTTATTGTGCAGAGATTTCAGCATTACATAGCCAGAACTGTGTAATGAAAGTTTTGAAGTTTTGATGGATCTGATTCAAAATACCTGTCTTGGTTTTGTCTATCCCAATTATTCTTTCTGCCTAATGTAGCTACTCTCACTTTATGCCAATCAGGGACGCAGGTGTTTCTTTAATCCTTCAAATATAATCCAGAGCATGAGAGTGAGTCAGGCAAACAAGGATTTTGAAATCCAGGTTTTGTGGAGACTAGGACCATAGAGGCACATAAAGGTTAAAGCTTTGAGTGTAGCCCATAATAGCTGTTCTGCACTAGTGCTTCTTTCTGGACTGTCTGGTTTAAGGCTTAAAATAAACTGCAGAAAACCACATTTATGGCCAGCTTGTAACTGAAGTAATGAGCTGAGTTGCAGAGCTCCCTGCACATTCAGTGCTAAGACATAGATAGAAGGCAGTTCAGACAAGCTGAATCTTCCTTTGAAGTCTCTCTCTATTGATTAGAAAACCCCCTTTAATGTGGGGTTCCTAAATTGAGTGCCAATAGTTAAATAGAATGTTAGCTGTAGGCTGGAATAATGCCTTTGGCATTGGGAAATGGCACACAGCAATCTGCTAACTTCAGTCCCTCAAGGCAACAGGAGAGACAAATACAAAAAAACTGTGCTTCACATTCTTTGTCTGCTTCACTTCATGATGGCTTGTGTTTGAAGATGACATAGATGTTGTTTGAAATCAGGGTTTGGATTTTGAAGACACTAAATGTTTTGGAAGGTGTTGACTGAAACCTAAGCTGTATCCAGGTTTCAACATCTCACTGATCCCGTCTCACTGCTGGAGGAAAATGCAGTGCACTACCTCAATTAAAAATAGATTTAATATGTAAATATATAGTGTAAATACATGATTTTAAATGTTTCCTCCTGGAACACATTGTTTCCTCTGTGAGCTACAAAGTTACATTGACACTCTTTCTGTGGTAACGTAGGTATTCCTCTGCTTATTGCCTGTACCCCATGGCTTTATCTACAATACAGAATCATCTAGGGCTGAATAACAACCTATTTAACTGGCAGACTTGAGGCAATGGAATACAGATGTATTTCCTGGATCCTACAGTAGTTCTAGCACCTAGATAAATGTTATCTATATAGAGGAAAGGAATGTAATCATCTGCCAAGTT
Organism: Drymodes brunneopygia; assembly: GCA_013400955.1. Taxonomy (NCBI): domain Eukaryota; kingdom Metazoa; phylum Chordata; class Aves; order Passeriformes; family Petroicidae; genus Drymodes; species Drymodes brunneopygia. The sequence continues at coordinate 1,672,309 of VZTZ01012080.1, forward strand.
TGAAAAAAGACATGGAGTGTATTTTCACAACTAATTCCTATACCAGGAATGCTTTAAATATCTCCAAGGCTCTGGAAATCATTGTTACAAGTAGCTAGATGAAGTTACAAGTAGTTTTATGACCCAACCCCATAAGACTTTAATAGAAAGTTTTGTCTGTCAAAAGAAAGTCCCTCTGGACTGTAAAGTAACTCACTGATTATCAAACAGAATCAATAGAATTACAATGATATTTTAAAGAGAAAAGGCATCTTTGAAAGTTCCCATCACATGTGTGGCCATGAACCATTGAGAATGAAATTCAGGGATTTGGAACATTTCCCAGAAAATGATCCTCAGTTTCATTACAGCTTCTATCAGTCTTGTTGCAGTCAGACTGAGAAGATGCTCTTTCCTTCCTTTTCACCTTTGATTTGAGGTCCTTCTTCCAATTGTTTGGTCCTGGTGTGCCCAACTTTCCATAATTTCAACAATTAATGCATAAAAAATGTCTTTAGAATATGAACAAGTTTTTTCTGTTAGTAGCTCTTGAAAACAATACCCCCATATTTGGAAATATTACCACAGTCCAAGAAATTTAACAAAGCTAATGAGACACAGGAAAGAACAGGTCAGATTATAAAGAAAATGATAGTAAGAAAATGAGGAAGGTTTACTGGGTATCATGATGTATTCCTGCAGGCCATGTCTGGTAATTTCCTATTCCAAATATGCTTTTATTCTCAGGCATGTTTTTATTGCAATCATGTCTTAAGATGACATGTTCATGTTCTCACTATGTTTGCTTAAATATAAGTATGTTATGGAAGGACTTCTACAGAAATTAAGCCTCAGCTTTTGATGACAGGTTACAGATACCTGGTATATCGGAGATACAGACAGTAGGTAACAATACATTGTATCCAAACAAAGTTATTTGATCTTTCTTTTGAGGAAATATTGTTAGCACATACAGAAATATTGTCCTGCAAATTGCTGCTTATAAAGAGTATTGGCCAACCCAGAAGAGACCAATAAGTTTGCACCAAAAAGTTTCTTAGAATAAAACAAAATGTCTTAATACCAAATAGAATAGTATCCCTTTATATAAAGGAAAAATACCCAGTATTTGAGTACACATGGTTTCTTAAGGGGAATAGTTATGTTGAGTGAGGACGTGGGTTAACCTGAGAACAACAGAGCTAAGCCATGGGCTGGACCAACAGCCCAGCTAATCTGGGATTCTTTTCCAACAGGGGCTGGTACCAGATGTTTAGAGAAGAGTATAATAACTAAGCACAACACAATACTTTCAACGTTCCAGATATATTGTTCATGGACTTCCTGAGCTGTTGACTATTTTCAGACCATCTGCTTGCTGCACCCACTCTCCGTGAATTAGTCTAGGGCTTTTAAATGCATTAGTGCCTTTCGTCTGTGCCTCCACAGCATCCTGTGGTAATGAGTTTCATAGTTTTATTATGCATGATGTGGAAAAGTACTGTTGATGGAAAAAGGTATTTCCAGAGGGTGATTCATCCTTCCTGACTTAGCAGAGGATTAATTACCCTTTGAAGAGTCTCATCTTTCTGCATTGACATTAGAGCTGTAGTCAATTACTTCACACTAGACATGTACATTTTGGAAAACTACAGATAGGGGAGAGTTATCCCAATTTTAGGGTCAGTTTAATTAAATGCAATAACCTCTTTCAGTTAAACACCCTCAGCATAATATTTTGTCTGTAGATTTTGATGATAAGAAATATCATAAAGTTTTCCACAAAGATGCACTTGAATGAAAAATTGCTACCTACCTTTGTAAGGCTGATGGCAAGGCTTTCCCTCTGCCAGTTTAAACTAATTAACTTTGTGTGTAGATGAGGCCTAAAGGATCATTATAAGAAGAGGAACATTAGGTTTCATTATTTATCTTTTTTTTATTGAAGGGCTTTGGCTAACACATGTGGATGGTTAAATTATATGAACTATGCCTTGAAATGGATGAACAAATTCTTGCTGTTCTATCAGTCAGTAGTTACTAAACAAATAATTTTTTAGAGAGAGAGACTGTCACTAGAATTTGGGAAGTGAGCCATATATCGTACATCAACTATATTAACAAAGGGGAGGTTTTCCACATCCAAAAGATAAAAGTTTGTACTTTGGGAGATGACAATGCACACAACACTGATCATGTAGATATACAGTTTTTAAACAAAGTAAGATTTAATGCTTTCAATTCACCTATTACCTCAACAGAGTAATTAAATCATGTAAAACTTATTTTTAATAGCCCATGGCATAGACTGAAGAAATTATTTTATAATGAATATGTGTTTTAAACACTTGGGATAAGAAATCTAAATAAAATATGCATTTACACAATATTCTGAAACCTTTATAGCTCTGAAATAGTTCTTATTTGGCAAAAACACTTGGCATTAACTAAGTTAGCTCCTGTAATTGTAATCAAGGGAAATCACCTCACTGGTACTCAATTTCTAACAATAAGCTCCATAAAGCTTGTTAATGAAACTCACCACTTCAATCTTGTTTTTTGGAAAATAGTTCTTTTCCCAAAGAAATGATAAAGTCATAGGAAAAAACCGCAAACCGAATCAAGCACACTTTTCATTTAAACTTGACTCACTCCCTTAGCTTTCTGAAGAAGTATCATAGAAACAGTGGCATTTTGCAGCTAGACCTGCAACAGGATGAAATAAATGGTTGGGTCTTCAGTGCAAGCCCTGGGAGAGCTGGATTTCTTGCTCAATGGCAGATGTCTGGTGTCCTTGTGCAACTGAATGGGGAATGGTGCAATCCAGAGATGCCTAAGTCATTTCTCAACTATGATGCCCACTGGAAGCAGGAGGGCTGTCCTAGTAGTATGCCACAGCATATTGCTGGGACAGATGATTGGTGAAACAGATAGATCCAGTTATAGTTTTGCGTAACCTCTGGAGGAGGATAAAACTGCACCCAGAAGTCAGTGTCGGGATGAATACTCTTACTGACGTTTTGCACATGAGTGGAAGAGGACAGTAAGAGTGTGTTTTGAGGTGGATATTGGCTTGATAAAGATGTTGTTAGAGTGTTTAAGGATTTGTATCTAAAAGTGTCCGAGAAACACCTGATGGAAGATATAGATCTGCAAAGCTGTGCCAGGATGGAGCCATTTCTAAACAGCAACTTAATGGAAATTTATCTAGCAGAAACCTCACTTGTTTAGACCTTAGACAGTCTCCAGAGTTAGGCAGTAACTTAAGTGGATTTAATTTCAGTGTCATTCATGAGCCCAGGTTTCTCTGTGGCTTTAGCATTTATCAAAAAATCTTTAGCATTTTTATATTTCTTTTAAATATGGGACAATGGTAGTTTCCTGACTCACAATGATGGTTTAAAATAAAAGAATGATAGTTTTAAAAAGAATGTGAAAATGACAGGCACTGCTGTAAGCCAAATATATAGAATTCATTCTGAAATGATGTCAATATTTGCATCTGCACTACCTAATTATTGTGATTTCCTACTTCCTTTTCCTGTTGGCAAAGTTAACTTATTTTTAAGAGGCTGGACTTTCTGAGAGCAGATGCACAGGGTCTTGGCATTCACTGTACTGACATGCCTCATGGAAGTCAGTAATAGTTATTTAATGGTAAGAGAAGTGTTCCATGAGTCTCCAATGAACAGTATTCTATGTTTGCATAGAATGTTCTTGAAACAATTCTGTTTGTACAATTGTGCTTCTGAGGGCAGCAACAGAAATCAAAATGTCATTGTGTAAATAAAGTATTTACCAATTAAAACAATGTTATTCGGAAAATTGCTGTTATAAACTATGATTTCGAGCACATCTGAATGAACTACTCTATAGGAAGACATTTGTTGAATTTCTATATCTTTTATGCTTTTTGTAAGTACAGTACATTTCATACATTTGCAGATATTTCAGTCTGAGGATGGTGTTTGCCATCTACTTATTCCATACTGCTTAATTATTGATAATTGTGATTAAAAATTCTAGCTGTGTGCATGCACTGTGTGACAGATAGGGGAATGCCCATCTCACAAATGGTGGATGCTTATTTTTGTTGCCTGTTCCATTTTTAATTTTGGAATGAAAGTCAGCAACATTCTGAGCTGTATCAGCAGGTAAATAGACCAAGGAAAGTGGTCATCACTCAGTGCTCATTAGAAAACACATGTAGTTTTGGGTCCAGTGTTAGGTCTGTCTGTACAAGACATTGGTTCAACTTGCTTGATGGTCACCAAAATGACAAGGGGTTGGAGCACTTGCCCATGAAAAAAGGCTGAGGGCATGGGTCTTGTTCAGCCTGGTGAAGAGGTGGCTTGGGAGGAACCTAACAGCAGCCTGGTCATACCTGGAGAAAACAATGGGGAAGGGAAATGAATAGATAGTTGTCAGGATGGTAGGGAAGGACTTCAGAGTCAGATCAGGTCCTTAAGTCTCAGAGCTGGGAGGCAGGAGACAGTCTATGCATCTTTACAGACTGAACTATGTCTAAATTGTGTTGTGGTTGCTTCCTAAGTCAGTGACTGTGATGTTCTGGGGTGAAGATTCAAAAGGCACGACTTCAGGAAACTTCTGTGAATGTCCTACAGTGCTGTTGTACAACTGGATGTGCCAAACATTGCCCGGTTAAATTCTGTACTGGAAGAAATTCCACTAAAGAAATTCCAATGAAGTTAGATCAGCAGATGGTTTGGTAATTCACGAGGGTGCTTGCTTGCTAGAGTGTTTGTGGAAGTGAAGGGAAGACTCATTGTCAGTGCTTGGATGTGCTGTGTGGTGTATGGTCAAGTTCTGGGGAGCACTAAGTTCATTCTGCCAGGCCCAAAAATGCCAGGATCTCATTGCCTTCTGAGTCTACTGTCTGAATATAAAGTGAATTTATGTGCATGCCAAGCATGCATAAACCACACAGTTTGTTTGTCTTGCTCTATCTGTATTCTGGTGACGATCCTCCACGTCCATTAATATTGATATATTCAGCCATTGACAAAGGGCTCTAAGCAGCCTGTGGGAACAGGATTGTCTTACATGCCTGCGAGGTGGGTGTCAGGGTTTGAGACTGAAGTGGCAGCAGACTAAAGTGGCTTCAATACCCAAAACACTTTCAGTCACAGGTGGAACATCTGCCCTGTGAGGAAGGGCTCGGAGAGTTAAGGTTTTTCAGCCTGGAGCCAAGAAAGCTCCAGGGAGACCTTATTCCAGTCCTTCAATACTTAAAAGGGAGCTTAAAAGAAAGGTGGGGATAGACATTTTTCCTGTTGTGGTAGAATAAGGGGTACTGGTTTTAAGCTAAAAGAGTGTAGATTCAGACTAGATAGAAAGAAGAAATCTTTTCCATTGGGAGTGGCAAAACACTGGAACAGATTGCCCAGAGTTGTGACCACCCTATCCCTGGAAACACTCAAGGACAAGTTGAATGGGGCTCCAACCCAGTGGAAGGTGCTCTAGTGGAAGGGGTTCTTGCCACAGCAGGGGGATAGGAACTAGCTGATGTTAAAGGTTCCTTTCCAACCCAAACTATTCGATGGTATATTTGGTGTTAGTGTGTGACATGGCATCATCATCCCATGGGAGATACCAGACTGCGGAGGGGCAGGGGACACTTCTCCAAGAGACTTCAGGCCACAGCTCAGGGAGTCTCTGCCCACTTCTGTCAGTTATGGGGCTGGGGAGAGAGTGATAATCTTCCACTCTGACTCACCCAGCTTCTCACAGCTGCTGGCTGTTGCCTCCTGGGGCTCAGGGCTCACCCTTCTGGAATGTTCTCCCCACACAGCTGCAAACAGCTTCGTTACAGGGTGAGCTTGGAGAGTCCAAGCTGAGCAGCCCCAACTCCAACTCAACTACCATTAAAACTTCCTGGTTTTTTGGGTCTGATCCTCCAATGAGACATTAAATTCTGGGCATGGGGAGTAGCAAACAAGAACATTTAGGTGTCACATACATAATAATGAGTCACGGTGATGCACGATCCTTTCAGAGTAGCCTTAAGGATCAGCTCTTCAAGAACAGCAAAGGTCTTTTCTGCTTTCTTTTCTGTGTATCCATCTGTCATTTCTCCCTGAGTCTGTCCTCCTTCCTCAATGCCAAGCTGCTTTGGATAATTTGTCCCAATTAATTAGATCCCAGAGCTGTTTTCAAAAGCCTGTATCATTCAATCCCCATGCTGTTGACTACCTATTAAATGACATAATTTAGTATCCTATAGGGGAAATCATTTATCTTACTTTTTGTCTATGACCATAGCACACCAAAGAGCTGGTATTTACATGGAAGCTATCTGAAATGCTAATGCAAATAATTAACTCCAGTCTGCAGACTCCATTCAAATTGCTCACTGAACCCCACACTGATTCAAGAAATTGAACTGGAAGCTATTTTTTTAAGGAATCTTTTCTTAGTACTGGTTAAAACTGTGATTTACTCTTTTGTCTGTATTTCCCTTAATTTGAAGCATAACTAAAGGAGGTCTGTAATTGCCAATCCTTTTCTATAACACCAAACTTTTTGGTTGGTTTTCTTTTTTTGTAATTCTTTAGGACACTACATAACTTTTAACAAGGCTCCCCAACCTCCTTTTTATGCCCAATAACAGCAGCTGCCTTCTCATGTCTCTAATGAATGTATCTTCCTCGTCTCACTCCACCACCTCATCACTTTCATTGTGTTCCCCTCTTTGACAGGTGGTCTTGTGGGTATAACGACATCATTAAATAGCTCTAAAGCTGCTAGTAAGGAAATAGTTATCAAGTGAATCAGAATACCTTCACTGCTGTGGCTGAACGCACAGTTTAAGGTGTTTGCTAAATTTAACTGTTTCTCCTCTGCTTGATCTCATTCATCAGGGTCATAGGTCAGGATAGAATTTCATTTCCTATATAAAGAGATTTTGGTCCACCTGAAATATTTGGGGTTGCCTTTATCCCCCCTCTTCCCCCCCCACCCCATCACTGGTGCCATGGGTAACAGAAGGTTTCCAGGTAACTCACATCTTGGATAAACCTAAGTAGGGCATGCACAATACCCTGGAGCACCTACCATGGCATTATGAGCCTATGTTCATGTGACTGAGACAGGCAGTGAAAATGCAAACCCAGGTCATATCTCAGTCATCCTTTAGGAATTAATCAGGAGAAAGAGGAGGAACAATGAAGCTCCATCCAAGGCACACAGAAATCTGTACAGACTAAGGTATTTATTTCTCTGTAAGACTCTGAAGTGCACTTGCACAAAGCATACAAAGGATTCTCCTGGACTGCTTTTTTTCAGTGTGCAGATTTAGTTTGGGAAAGAAAAAGTGACTCTTAAGATGCCTGGTTAAAGAAAAGGTTAGGAATAATTCAACCTGGAATGTTATTTAAGCATGTTCTATTTAATTGAAAAATTTTAATGGTAGTGAATAAACTGCTAAAAGCAGCCAGTAATGTGGTAGGTCTATTTGCAAAAAAAAAATCCCTGATGCAGCATTTGTTTAAGATGAGCCCTGACACTCAAAAAAGAGACGACTAAACCTTTTGCACTAATTTGAAAGCCTGATTAACTGCTATTAACAATGATTGTGACCTGAAAGGCCAAGCCCAAGTATGCAGAGGGCACAGTCCCATCCTTTTCTCCCATTACCTAATGGCAGAAGCACTGCTCTCATCACTGGGTAGCTGAGGAAGTGTCAAATTAGAAGTCACCACAGGAAACAAAATCACCACCACAGCTGATCCCTGGGTGAAGACCGGCCTGCTTAGATTAGAGTTTTGTTCAATTTGTAGTCAAACAGCAGCAGACAGGCCACTGACATTCTGAGGTTTTGCTGTGGATGTTACTGCTGGGCATGATCCACTGGTGGCTGCTGAATAATGTTTGGCATTTCCATTTTGCAGTTCACAGAACTATGACACCTCGTGTCAATGCAAATAAACCTGTCACCGTCTGATACTGTATTTGAGGTAGTAGATTGAAAATTGATTGTGTGACTTATCTGAATATAAATCATGTATTTATTTACCCCGAACCATGGACTTGCAATTAGTCAATACATATTCATAAAAAATGGGTTAGGTAAATTAACACTTGCCTATTGTAAATTACAACTGAGAATAATTTGCAGTGGCCAGAAAGTCGAAAATGCAGTTCATTTTGAAATGGATTTGATGCATTGCATTATTTAACCATTCCCTGAATAATTTCAAGCCATGAATCTAGTTACAACACGAAGTATTGCTGACATGCTGAAGAAATTTGCTTAGAAAAATAGCCTTTCTCTTCCATATATTGATGCTTTTTTGCATATATGTTTTAATTGACCAGTTCTGAAATAAAGTTATTCAATTTTGCCCCATCCAATCAGCCTTACATTTTTGTTACAGTGAGATCTATACCCTCCATAAATTTCTGATATCTTTATCCATGCTACTTGGCTTCTTCCCTTATGAGTTAGAGTATAATGTATTATGTATAATCTAGGTTAATGTTGACTTGCATTTCTCCCACCAGGATAAGTTATACTTTCCCATCCTATTGAATAATAGTTTTGAAATGTAAGAAAGTGGTGGCTTCTGGGAGAAAGGACTTCACACTTTGGCTACAGACTGCATGGAAGGCATTTGAAGACCTGCTCTGCCTGCTTTAAATCCACACCTGCCTCTTGGCTGAATGCCTTGCCCCTGGACTACTGGACATAAATGTGGCCAGTGCATAGTCTCCAAAACTGGTCAGTTGCTCTTGCCAGTGGAGCAGTGTAGAAACGGAGTATATTGGAGAGCTCTCTTTTCAGTGCATGTCTCAGTTTTCAGTAATATGCAGTGAAGATGCTTCCTCAGCCAGCAGTGTTTTCCTCTGTGTTTATAGCTTTTACTGGCTTTTCGCCCTACTTGAGGATATTTCCTCTGTTCTTTCTCCCTGATATTTACCGTAAATTAAATCTCATCCCTGAATGGCCTTTTAGACATATTCACTGAGTCCCTGTTTTTTTGGTGAAGTGCTTCTGTGTTTGTAAATTGGAATATCCGAATGAGAATCTGCTGCTGAAAAACACCAAAGACCAGCTCCAGTACAGAAAACATGGAGTATGTGTGGAAACGGGGTGTGGGTGGATGTGAATTTCTCAGTGGATAGTGTGTCAGAGGCAAGGGCCAAACTTCAGATATTACATTCCTCTGACAAAAAATGTATGGTATGATAATGATGTTCAACAACCTTTTTCTAAGTAATGTATTTTTCTTCAAGCAGGTACTTAGGTGTTGCAGTCAACACAGGTGAGTGAGGTGGTATTCAGCCTAAATAAAGGTTCAGTTCAACCACTAAAAATATGAGAAGAGAACAGAATAAGGCTGTATCTCCAAACCATGGAGTTGCAGTTTCTTGTGGTGAACATTAATTGATGTGTGATACAGTTTTGTCCTTCTGGGAATGCAAAAGTATGGAATTTTAAAGCAGGTCCATGCCAAGCAGGAATTTCCCACATTTTTTTGACCTACACTGAGCAAACAGTGTCCAACATAAGGTGAATTATTTTCTCTTTTCTTCTCAGAACCAACTTCTTTTAAAATAAATGGGGGGAAAGTAAAATGCTTTTGTGATTATGTATCTCTCAACCACATAGTAGTTCTTCTATGGAAAGCTTGAAGAATATGGAATTACTCTTTGCTCAGAGGTTATAACATTTCTCTTATCTCTTAGGTCATACGGAAAGTTTTATGTGGAATAATGAGTATTCATCTGTGTGTAATAGCAAATCAGGGAATGGAAGGTGATTAACCTCTGGTATTTTTGAGTTGTTGGTGTTTCCAACAATACTTACTCAGTTGCTTGAAGTTGCCTGAGTCTCAGACAAGTCCATGCTCAGATATTTAAATATCCTCTTGCTTTAGAAGGAACCTAAAAGGTTGCATGACTTTCTTTCTGTTCCTAGGGACATGTATACATACATTTTTTTCCATCTTTATAGTGTTTAAAGTATGTTCCCAGTATGCTGATGCTCATGGAGAAATACTGCTGGAAATCACTCATATGGCACGTTGCTCAGCCAGTGTGGTACAGACGTGTAAGGAGCAGTGTTCCGGGACTACTGAAAGGTGCTTTTTCTATTCTGGGTAGAAGGTTAGACCTGCTTTTACTGGCTGCCTTGGACAGTGTGGGATGATTTCCTTTGTGACTGGGATGATAATGGTACTCAGCAGAGGTAGCTGAATGAAGCCAAGTGGGATGATTCTGTCATGTCTCTCATTGCTTCACCTGTCACTGCTCTCTTGGTGTTTTCTCTCTGTTCCGCCTTTCCTGGACTTTTGCAGAACAGAGCAGAAAAAGTTTCTGAAGATTTCATCCCTGCTCATCTTTATTAACTATGGTGTCAAGGTACAGTGATGTGACAAAAAGACAGGCTGAAAACCTAGGATCAGTGTGGGAACTTTGGTGTAGAAGCATCACTCACTTCCATATTGTGGAAATCTCCCCACTCCCACTCCCAAAGGAATTCCTTTGACTCAAAATAAAATGTACCCAATGCTGGTAGTTGAATGCTGTATTTAATTTAATTCTTCTGAGTGACATCAATTCATGAAATAAAATGATCTTGAAACAAAATTTCATAAGGTTACATTTATGAATTGGGAAACCACATTCTAAACAAAGAAATCACACTGTTTGAAAAAGTGTTACAGAAATAAAGTTCATGTTTTCTGGAGTAAGATTTTGGAATTAATTGTTTTGTGTCTAGAAAACTGATTTTTAAAAAATTAATTTACTGTTTTTTGAAAAATACTGATAGGAAAACTCTGTGTCTCTCTGAGTGAGAGGGAAATGACAGTAATGCTGCTCCTTCTCAAAGTGAGCTGTGTTCCGTACACTGAAAGTAGTGTTATTTTCCTCAGCTTGTAAATTACACCACATCAAATAGGCAGAACATTCCTAGTTAAAGTAATGCCATCTGTAGAGGGCAGTGCAAAAGGAGGGACAGCATTTTAGGTGCCAAAGACTAAATGATTTCCACTGCCCTCCCCTCTCTCTTTCTCTTTCTCCCTCTCTCTGATTTGAAGACCAATGCTTCTAATATTCCCCTTTACAGCTTATAACCTGAGACAAGAGTTTTTAGCTCCTTTCCCAGGGAGCCAAGAACATGCAGGCTTTTATGTTTTGCTGCTCTCTGGCAGAGGTTCAGGTTAAAACACACATAAAGCTCAGGTCACTCACCAAGTAGACAGCCATAGCTATAACTCCAGAGTGTATTTTGTCTTCAAGATGCATCTAATATTAGTGATTGAGTTTGTGTCAGGAGGGAGCTTTTGAAGAAAACCACCTGTGCATCCTCTTTACTGTACTTTTATTCACACAGCAGAGTAGACTGGAAGTGCACAAATTGGATTTCTTTGGCATGAAAGTGACCACAAGATGTGCTCCAGGATTGCCTCAAATGCACTCCAACTGCTAATGGACCTCCAGTTCACAGGAGCAAATTAGAGCTAGGCTGATGTAAGTCTCCCTGACAACTTGTGTGTGAGTGAAGGTCCTTACCAGCAGTTGTGTCTGTCCAGATATCTATCCTTGGATCACTTACCAATGCAGACTTTTTTTCATGTGCAGGAGGAGGGAATGGGTGGACTAATAGGTTATTTCACTATTCACTTTTTCACATGTGCCCACTGATCTGGCAGTCTGTCTCTTATGACAATCTGGCTCTTCCTCCCCAGCTTCCATCTCCAGTTGCTGTCCTTAGGCAGCTCCCTGCACAGAGCTGGCTCAGGTGATAGCTCAGATTTATAATTCTATCAGGCAAATAGATAAAGCATCTGTGACCACATCTGACTGAGGCATAGATGAGGGAGAACAGATAATGCTCAAGTCGTGGATGATGGCATGGGAACACAGACCTGACTCCCTGCTGAAAAAGTTCCCTTAGGGAGAGGCTCAAGGTGCTCATCCAATTTCATACCTGATTTCTGTCCTTGCCTGAGGGTGGATAAATGCACAGAGATAAGGAAGAGAACAAAGCACTTGCAGATGGCCATGAATTTTATTCACCACTAAAGCTGCCTGCTTTGAGGGGGGTGGGCTGACTCTGCCTGGGGCTTTCTTTGGAGCCTGCTCGAAGGTTAGTGCAGAATTTCCCTGCTTGTGCAAAACCTCCACAAGAACCTTACCATAGATTCCCAGAACTTTATATTCGAAAACCTTTTATTTCTGCTTTTGACTGTAATCTGAGATAACATTAATCTATACAGCCAGTGAGGTGGATCTCATATCATGCCCTGTGGAAAGATGAATATCTCTACAGGCATCTGCACTGCAGGTACAGGGCTGCTCCTCCTGAAATTTGTAGGGCAGGTGTGCTCTCCACTGAATCCTTAGATTTTGAATTTGTTTCTTTCACATAGCCTCCAGATCCAGATTATCCTCCAGAGTGTGCAATAGAACAACAATTTTTCTGGATTTGTTTCCAAGGAGAGTGATTGAAATATGATAGAACAAAAAATTATTTCTCTGACAGCTTCTCCTAATCATAATATTATGGGCATTTTTAGAAATAAACAATTGTTTGCCAAAGACAAACTGCAATTCTGTAATTATATCCCATTGCTGACTCCTGAAGTATTTTTGATCTTAAAAAGAATTCAATGCTTCAAAGAAGCAATTTTGAAGGCTAAAAGAATAAATTAAAGTTTCTTTTCTGGCCTTTAAAAGAACATAACCCCCCAGTAATTCCAGGAGAATTACTCAGGAAAATGGCAAATGAAAATGTAGGAATTTCCATTTTCTTAAATAGCTATGTTATTCCTGCAATGGTAGAAGAGGTGGATTTTCTGTTAATATTGAATGAGATGATATGCTCAGCAAAAAGAAGAGCAGAGGTGTCATTTCAGGCAATCATAAACAGATTTTCACACATTGTGGGTTAAATTGTTGGGAGAATTTATGAAGAATTTGTTTAGGAGACAAAGTATTCACTTTATATCACAGCTCGATCCCTTCAGCATTGGTTTCAAGTAACACAAGAGGGGTTCTGGCCTTAAACTTGGCTGAAAATTGTATGACAGAGGTAATACAAGTAGAACACATTTAGCAGTTTGGTTGTTCAGAAAGATGATGGAATGGCATACTTTACATTTGTAACTTTATTTCTTCTCCTTTGGAAAAACCTGAAATTGTTGTGTTTTTCATTTTATTGAGTGAGAAATATATTTTTTTACCATTTTTTGAGACCTCTGTTTCCAAAAGACTTCCTAACCCCTTCAGATTTATAAAGTTCGAGTAGTAAAATGAATTTTACCCTTCTGCTGAAAGCCCTAGTTTTAATTTCTATTCCTTGCTTAATAGTCTTCCAAGTACTTCTTTCACTTGTGACCTCTGAGATAATGAAGCATACAATATCTGCAGTTGGAAGTGGACCTCTGGACATCACCTGGTTTAACTCCCCTGCTCAAAGCAGGGTCAGCTGGAGCAGGGTAGGGACTCCACAATCTCTCTGGGTAATTCATTCCAGTGTTTGAATACCTTCACAGTAAAATTGGGTTCTTATAATGGAATTTTCTGTGTTTTAGGTGATACCCATTGTTTCTCAGACTATTGCTGAGTACCTTGGAGAAGAGTCTGGCAAAGGTCAAATGTGCAGTTCGGGGGCTGTTGTGCACAGAGACAGAAAGTCTTTCTAACCTGGGCCATTGTTCCCTTCTCTCCTTAGCTCTTCCCCTTCCCAGAAGGCAGCCCAGCAAGGGTCTCTCTCACCATTTTGACATCACTTCTTTTCCTTCTTCCTTGTTTTAGTAGGAAGATATGTCTTCGATCCCTTCTATGTGGAGGTGCCAAAAGTCAGACAGAAAGCTTGGCAAGAAGCCTATGGTCAGTGTTCACCCTATTTCTCTTCTGCATGCATAAACTTTACTCCTTTTCTTGTTTCTCATTCATGATGTCCATTAAAATAGTGATTTGTGATGGTACAAAAATAATGACATTTCTTTTCATACTGTGTATTTAATGTATTCTATAATATATAGTGTTTTTTCTTCAAGTTGCTATTTGTGAACAAGAAGAGTCTAAAGCAAAATGTAGCCAAAGAATAGATTTGGAAGGGATCTTCAAATGTCTTGCTACTCTTAATTTCAGAGGGACTTTTGCACCAAGTCTGTAGAGGTTACATCCATGCTGTAAGGAAGCTTTTCCAGAGGGTATTTCCCAGCCTCTAAGTCAGGGAATGCAGAGTAACTCCTAAACACTCTCTACAGCGCAGGTTTTTGAAGAGAGAATTGGTTGTATTTGCAGTGCATAGTACTTGATCCAAGTCTGCTCCAAGTCCAAAATGTGGCTCCAGTTGTGTGGCTCTAAGAAATAGTTATCAGAATTTAATGCATTTTTCAGCTCAAAGAGCCTGAAATGCAGTGATGCCTCTTTCATAGCCTCAAAGCTTGTAGTTTTGTGGCAATTATGATCCAGAGCATGTATTGAGAGGTTGTGTGAGCACTTGAGAAGGCTTTCTGAGGAGCATTGCACTACTCTGGTGTGGATCAACCTAAATTGTTTAGTTTCATTCTATACTGCCTGAGAGTTTGCTGGAGTCAGAAGTGCTTAGATTTACAGCCAGACTTCACTTGCGAAGAGCCTAGCTGGTTACCTTTGAAAGAGTCTAGGAAAAAATCAGGACATTCTGTCCTGAATCAGTTGGATCTGAAGGGTCAGAAAAGCCAAAGCTAAACTGACAGTAGTAGCACTACCCAATAAAAGTTCCAAGTTTAATCATTCCCAGCAGAGTTACATCTAAGCATGTGATTTCTGTGGTACTTCCAGTTTTAAACTGATTCTTGAGGATTCTTGTGACCCCTTATCCTTCTCCTTCTCTATCTATTAGTCTGACAGTTCCAAATGAGCCTCATTTATCTTGGAATCTGATCAGGTGGTCAGAGTGGGCTAAACCCAGCTTTCCCAAGCTAAAACTTCAAATATACAGTAGACAGAGGGCTGGCAGCTGCAGTTTTTATCCTCTTATCTATTAGAATTCAATCTGCCCTTTGCACCTAGTGAAATATTGCCCAGCATTCTGGAATCTTTTAAGTTATTAAAATCCTTTTTTTCCTGAGCTCGTGTCTGAAGAGGGTTTACTATTCCACCCCTGAACATTTCCAGTTGACAGCTCCTCCACTCAGTTCTGTAGAGAACTTTTATTTCTGCCACTGTGTTGTTTCCTATTTGCTTCTCACCACCAGCTCCCTTTGATTCAAATCCATGTATTTATGTAGAGTGGTGCCGGGGAGCTGAGTGGCTCTGAAAGTTGCTTGTACAGCATGGAGCCCAGACACCTATGCAGGTACGGTTATTGATCCTGCGGGGAAATGTCATGTCACTGAATCTCCAGCAGAGATCAATGTGTGAGCAAAGAGCAGTGAGATGTGCAGCTTAATTTGTGTCTTCACGGTGTTCTGAATGCAGCTGGATGGTTTACTCTAAACGAGATAAATCATATAAATTTTTTGAACTGCCTCTAAGTGTTGGGCTTTATGCTGGTCTGCTGTAGGAGAAAGTTTCTTCACTGTCACAAAGGCAAGAACATGATAAGTAATAATCTTAATGGGAGCTTTTATATTTTTGCTCTCAATGCATTTCACAGGCAGAAGAGCTGCATTTGGGTGCCTTTTAATTTTTGGATACCCATGAGGAAAAATGGCTTAGGTTTTAGAAACTTCCTAGTGCTTTTCTAAAGCACCACACTCCTAATTTTAAACAAGAGATACATTTCAGGGAACATATCTTCCTTGTCCATCACCCTGATGCTTAGTGTTTGCAGCATGAAAAGAGAAAACAGAGACTTCTGTGCAGCCTGTATTTCTCTGCCTCCCAGTCAAATAAAATAGTGCCATGCCAGTTGTTATCATCTGGACATCTGAGTTAAGCCCACATAGTTTTCCCTTTGTGCCTGTTGTTAGCCAGAGGCAAGGGTGAAAAGGCATGCCTTTATTGCTATAAGGAGAAAATACACTGTTGATCGATATATAGAATGGAAACTAACTGGGGTGACTGGTATTAAAAAAATGAAGCTTTATTATAAAAAAAAATACCCTTTGGTTGATTCATAGATAATTAGTAGAAAGGTATGATCTGTCAGAGACTGGTGATGATGGAAAACTGTATCGAAAGATGGATGAAGAATGTCCACTTGGGAGACTTATGTGCTTCCTAGACCAGAGATTACTGATAAAAGCATGAGCAGTGGAGATCAGTTTGGGGAATGGGTTTTCCAGAGACCCCAGAGAATATCATTCAGTAGATCTGTCTGTTAGTTGGACAGGAGAAGAAAAGAGAAGAGAAGAGAAAAGAGAGAAAAAGTGGAACCACTATATGCGTGAGGCAGAGAAGCTACACGTGGTCTCTGGGCTGGATCCATGAGAGACCACCCCCAAAAGTGTGATCAACCATCCTCATGGATACCCTCTGCTGCTCATCAGTCATTCAGCATATAGAAGCAAGTCTTCTATGGTGTTGCCATACTGATGGCGTTAACTGTGGCAGTTCTGCAGTATTATTAAAGTTATCTCTATTATTAAGACATTAGAAAGAATATTAACATCCATAGTTGTAGTACTGCTTTAACTAATCAAGCAAAGTGTAATTCAGATTCCCCTTTAACCGTCCCTGTATGAATTGTCAGCTGTTCAACCATCAGTCTCTCTTTGCAAACTGGTGTTAAATTTCCAGTGCCTTGTGTTTCACCCTCTGAAATCTACATCTTCACAGGATTGTAGACTAGATGAGGGTGGCAGAAAGCTCTGGACCTTGTCTAGTCCAACCCTTCTCCTTGAACAGTGTCTACTACAGCAGGTTGTTCAGAGCAAGGTCCACCTTGCTTTTGAATGTCTGCAAGCACAGAAGCTCCTTTTCCTATGTTCCACAGGTTGTGCTCCACCCAGCCACCTCTTCTAGGAAAAGAGATCTCAGCTTAGCTAGCCATTCATTCTAGGCTGCCTGCAGACTGTGGCAAACAGTTGAACTAGTGACATTGAATCATACTTTTTATGTATTTTTGAAACTGTACATGTGGGAACCTCCTCAAACAAGAAAGAAAAAAAAAAGGCCAAAACCCCCTTCTCCTGCAAAAATACCACACAGCTGCTTGCATTACAGCCCAAATCCTGCTTTCAAGGGACGTAATCAAAATTAATCTGTGCTCCATCCCAGAATTTACTCTTCACTGCCGGTTCAGGCACGGTCAAGCAGCTATCTCACTTGCATTTGCTGATTTGCAGAGTGGACATGAATGTGGATAACAACACTTGAGTGGTCATACTCCTCCCATTGATACTTTGTGTACTAGAGCTATGGGAATCCAATAGAGCTGGATACCCAGCCAGTGAATGCCAACTGCTAGGCAGGATGGGAATGAGTGTTGGATATTAGCTGGTTAGTGACAGCCAGAATCTCTTCCCTCTGTGCTACTTCAGTAATGAGGGATAGCCTGATTTATGTTTTCATAATAATTAAAAGGCTAAGAGAGATTATAAAAGGAAAAAATTGAACAAGCACATATAGTTTAGGCATGCATTGAGAAAGGCAAATAAATAAACTGTGGTAAAAGAATTTCTCACTCTTTGCTCCTGAATTTAATTTCTCATCCCTAACCATGTCTGGGGAGTCAGGTATCTCAGGGATCCATCTCTGTACAAATGTCTCCCTTGTCTGGCAGTCAGAAAACCCAAATAGAAGTGAGATACAATGGTACAATCTGTAAAGCACACCCAGATGTGGGGAAAGTAAGTGGTTCAATTCTCCTAATATTTGCGAGAGTACACCAGGAGTGAATACTGAATAGAGCATCGTATCTTAAACAAATATTTTCAGAGGTTTCTGCTTAATAATGGGCAGATCCGCACATTTTTTCTTTGTAAGCTTTCAGTTTTACTTTTTGATCGAAGGCCATAAACTTTTAAACGTGCTATTGAGATTATTTTAGTGAAGTTTTCCTAATGATGGAGGGAAAATGGGTGTTACTTTTTGTATCATTGTCCAAAACCAATGTAAGGACAGGCATCCTGATCAGAAAGACTATTTTTGGTGACATTCTAGTTTCTGCTATCTTTAGATTTGAAAAAAAAGTACTTTTTCTCATTAAATGTAACCTACTTGTACAATTCACTCATACTGTGATAGATAATATCCTTTACTAAGGGAGAATGTGCACACAAATCTTCAAGAAAATATAGCAATTTTAGTCCAAAGTCTCCTGTAAAGAAGAGAAAGGACAGGCATTCATTCGGTTTATCTAACAGTCTTCCTTGCATTTATAGTCCTTCCATAATGAGGAAATCATGCCAACTTCTTTATCTGTGAATTCTTTTCATATTTTTCAGGGATGTACCTTTGGTGAGGTGGCCATGAATACCTGTAGGAAGGATTGTGTAAGGGTAGAACTCTTCAGTACTGAAGTTTATGGCACCTGCTTTCTTAAGCCCTAGAGCCACCTTGGCTGACTTTGGTGTAGAAAAAGTGGTGCAACAGCTCAATTGAGGCAAAAGATACTTTGTTTAGCAACAAAAGTGTCTGTAACAAGCAATATCAAAACAGCTTCTACTTTGAACATTGAATTAGATTATACAGAAGATTAGAAATTAGTGGGATATATTTAGAAGTCATGCAAGGTGGTCGAATCACTACAATGATTTTCAGGAGAAGAAGGTGAAAGAGTAATGTGACCTGTATTTGCAGAAATTTGTAGGTATATTTAACCTATACTATTCATAGAAAATTGATCCTACTCCACAACTAATTAAAGATGGAATGTTATCCAAAGGATACTACTTTTTTTAAAGCAAGTGTATCAAATGAACATTCACACAACCTCCAGTGGTTCCTTCCAACTGAAATTATGCTGGTTTTTAAAATCTGTTTCCTGGTGTACAAAACCAGTTCTTAAGTAGTCTTAGGTTTGTGTGCCAGTCACAGCTGGACAAAATGGGTACTTCATTGTAAGTATCATTGTTGTGTTTTCAAATGAGGTTCCAAACAATGGACAGTTTTCTTCTCTGTGATTACTCTGACTCTGCCCAAGCCAGCTCCCATAAGATCTTCACAAGTTCTCTGTCTTTCTTCAAATGTTGATGCTCTTGGTACAAGATCTGTCTCTGGTAGATCTTCTCACCCTGAATGTTTTGGTGATGGGTGGATCATGAGCTTTGTGTGCTAAAGTATCAGCCAAAATATTAGTTTCAATAAGTTTTTTAGCAGTCAACATATTTTCCTTACAGAAGATGTTGGCTTAATTTAGGTCTTCATCAACAAGAAATATGGTAATCAACCTGCTAAGATCAGTCATTGCATTTGATAGGAAACTATTTTAAACAGTGTATAATTTATCCTTGATTTGCAAGTAAGCATCTCTTTTGTTCCCATTTACTGAAATGGTATATGATTTATACCAGGCTAATTTTTATTGTTTTACTGAGGTTTTTCCTGGCTAATATTGATGTAAATGAGACCAGGGCTCTCTTCTACCATCAAGGACTGAACATAACCATCATTGCTGTTTCATCAGGCAACTGATAACATACCCTTCAGCTAAGAATAGCTGTGTCTCTTTGAACCACTTCTAATGCAATTATGAAAGGCAGAAGAGCTCAAGAAGTGGGTTTAAATATATTTAAAAGTGATGGGGTTCTTTGAGTAGTACACATGGATGAAACATGAATGACGAGACTTTAGAAACTAGAAATGTGTAAGGCTTCTCACACTGAATACAGGATTGTAAAAATTACATGTTTTTATTTTTTATCGGCTAAACTGTCATTAAAAAGATTATACTTGCAACAATGTTTTTTAAGAGTCTGTATTAAAGAACACCAATCATTTATAAAAATATCACTTCTGTTCAAAGCTCTTTTTCCTTTTTATTTTAACATGGAAGTTGCTGTGTTGTGAAAGTTTTAAGTAAAGAGATGGGAGGTAAGAGGTTACCTCTTCTTCAGCTTCTAAATTTTTTTTAAATGTTCAGAGCTGACAGTGCATTGGGGTTAGGTTATCTATTTTACCTCCTGTCAAGTGCACTTCCAGTTCCATTCATGTAGGTGGTATGTGGGTCACCCTACCATTAGAGAGGAGAAAAAAAAATAGATCAAAATAGGAAGCAACTACTCTACAGGTTTAAAATTTTGTAGAGAAATTAATATACAGTCTGCCAGGAAACTGCTTTGATATCATTTTTACAAGCCAATTCAACTGCTTGTATCCCTTTAAAAAGACATTCTTTTCTTAATCTCATGTAAATAATTTTGATTTGAGCTGACATTTAACTAAAATCAGTGAGGCAGATCTATCACTTACTGTACCTTGGGACTGGACTTCAGTAAGGAATAAGGGATCCATATTTCAGTTTTCCTATGATCCAGCTTCCTTGAGCAATGTATTTTACTGTTTATTTTAAGACTCTTTCCCCAGATGGGATTATTTCTCTTGTTGAGTTCTTGCATTGAAATCAGCGCAGGTTTCTCTGTGGGTTTTCACAGACACAGCTTTAATTTGCCATTAAACAGTGCATTTCTACCAGGTTTGCATTAAGATATTGCCACCAGTGTTAGTCTAGCAGCTTTATGAATTGCCTCCACAGTGCCATGCTGATGTTCAGGATGTGTAGATGCTTGAAATCACACAAAAATGTGAGCTTCTGCTAGTTTGAAGAAAGACTTGAGTGCTACTTTTGTCTAGGTAGTCTGTAACTAACTCCTACTCTTCCCAAATCCTTCTACAGTTCATTTCATCTGTTCATTTCAAACAGTTAATTTCAAATTGAAATGGTTTTTTTTGTAATCTGTTATAAAATTCAAAGTCTTGAGTTAGATTGAATTAAAATAAAACTGGAATTTGAATTTATCTTATTGCATTTCCTTTTGCTTTTGACACTTGTTTGGAAGAATCAGTTATTCACTTAATTCTAGCTTTAGTGACAACTGAAGTTCTAGATAACTGTTAACTAAACCAGTCAGTGTACAATAAATCAAGTTACTGTGTTTGTTGTGGCAGTTCTAGTCAGTACAGTGGGATTTGCATCAGCTAATGATGCGAAAAAAATTAAATTGAAATCAATGTAATTGAAATTTAAATGAATAGTCTAAAAAGTAGGCTACAAAAAGTGAGTGGGGTCTCTCTAGAGCCAAAATTGAATAGGAGACTGCAGAGGGTGCATAATCCCTTAAGGAAGGAAGAATGAATCACCATCTGGAAGCACCTGTTCCTCTCTGCAGACTGTGAAGAGAGAGAAAAATCAGCATAGACTAGATGCTTAATTTTCATTGTCACTTCGAGCAATTTGAATTCATCCTTAGCATCACTAGTGCCTTAGGAGAATTTATACTGAATGTCTTGTGCAATGTGTCAATTATTTAATGAGATTGAAACAAACTATTTAAAGGTTTTCACTGTTATTTTTGGTATTTTCAAATTAAATGTGTGTACTTTAGGTTAGCATTCCACCCAGATTGTAATCCTGACCTTTGTATTGCTAAAAGCCATGCTGGAATGATATATTCCATCCAAATAAAGAGTTTAAAATGCTCCCTCTTTAAAAATTTAGATATTTTTTCTATTTGAATCTTGTTTCATATTTTAATAATGACCTGAATTATTTAACAGCATTTGGGCTAAATAAAAACCTCTATGACATGCTTTCTCCTTTGCCATTTGAGACACTACTATGCAAAATAATGTCTGTGCGGATGAACAGAGGGCTCCCCTGTGACCTGTGGTGTGTATAATTTAATCACAAGACATTTGCTTATGCAGGCACCTTAATGGCTGAGGACAGAAACTGGTATGAAGGTTTCTTTTAGTATGACTCTACTATTGTGCTATTTCTGTTCATTTGTCCTTGTTACAGTGCTACAGAAATCCTGTGCCAAGGTGGGAGACAGGGAGGACATAGAGTGAAAGATACGTTTCCTGTCTGGTTTGGAGATATGCTCCAATGAAACCTCCTGGGAGCTATATGTCCGACATTTTTCTCCTGCTGAGCTCTTTAGAAAGGGCTTGCAAGATCTGATCAAATAGCTGTGGCTCAAGAAGACTGACAGGTGGTGTGGTTTTATTTTCCTTCAGCTCATAAACCTGCAGAGAGGACCCCTAGGATTGCTTAGACTTGGGTCTGCAATACGTTCTGTACCAGGAGATGCCAATAAAAGTTAAGGTTCCCTCATGACCTCAGCATGAAAATAACAAATAGTCCGAGTGCTGGGACTCAGCCCTTGGCTGCCATGAGCTGGTACATCTCAATGGACACCTATGGAGCTGTGTGTGTTGGCCAGGCCAAATGCTAAGGCTGGTATCATGCCACAGAAATAGAAGTATTAATCTCTATTGCTTAGTTGCTATTAAATTATTGAACGGAAGCCAGAAAACAGTTATTCCTTTTTGTTGACTTGGGAAAAACTTGTGCTTTCTTGTTCTCCATAATGAGATGAAGCTCAAACATTATATGATGACATTTAGAAAATATATGCAAAACTGTCTTTGTGATAATATTTTGTGTAATAGCATTCTTAGAATGCTTAGTCAATGATGGCTATATCTTAATAGTGGTGTGGACTCATTTTCTCCCTACTTGTCATTACCACTGTTACATTTCTGCAGCCAAGCTGTGCCCATTTCTGAGTTCTGTCCTGTGGAAAGCCAACAGCTGCAAAGCAGTTTTGAGCTTCCTCTCCTGACATTGAGAGAAGAGCAACTGTACTTGGGAAGATGAAGGGCACATCTTGTCATCTTTACCAAAGTTAAAATTTATGAGATCATGAAGGGAGACAAGCAGATAACAGAGAAGACATGCATGATGTATTACTCCTAAAAGTGTTTGCGCACCCATGTGGCTCATGTGCTTATACTTCTATGGTGGATTGACCCTGGCTGGATGCCAGTTTTCCATGAAAATCAGTCTATCCCTCCCTTCCTTAGCTGGGCAGAAGACAGAACATAAAATGAAAGGCTTGGGGTCAGCAGAAGGACTGGGAGAAACCACTCACCAATTGCTGTCATTGGCAAAACAGACTCAAATCAGGGAGATTAATTTATTACCTGTCAAATAGTATATTTTGTTTTGTTAGTGTTCTAACAGGTAATTGCACATTAGGTCTGCCATGCTGGAAAATAATTATTTTATCTCTGGTTCTACTGGTCAGTACAGACCTGAATGTTGCCTTAATTACTGACCTGTGTGGTTCTCTCTTCATGGCACCCTGTGCTCACAAGACCCAGACTCCTAGCAGAGCTATGGTGCTTCAGACACTGCAAGATGAGTAGCTTTGGGTTTCTTCTAGGCTTTTGTAGAAGTCAAATTCCCAGGCTTATATATAACATCAATATTGCTTCATCAACCTGAGGCCTGACATCACTGGACTAGGATTGATGTTTTAGCATTTATCTGAAAAGGATTTCAACACAGACTACAGCAGTGGGAACCGATACTGCACTGAACCGTGACTACTGGTTCAAAGGATGCACAAGCATCTTTTTCTGTGTGATGAGGATCTCAGGCATCTTCAAATAAGGCTAGACTAAAAGATCCAGACATTTAATTCTATTTTCAGACTTTTGCTGTTAAAAAAACACCAAAGGAATCTTTATTCCTTAGAAATGGGAATCTCTGAGGAAATGGGCAAGTCTGATCCTTGTTTTGTGTCTTGGAAGTCATTAGAGAGGAGTTAATATTTTGATTCTAGTTTGATCTCATTTATGCAAATGCACTTTAATTAGAGTCAGCCATCCTAATTTGTAGCTGAATCTCTGAGATCAGAATCTCACCTGAGGAGTACTCTATTTGGATGCAGTATCTCATTTCCACACATGGTAAACCTGGGCATAAATATTAATACTCTACTCATATATCCCTATTGTTGTGATCGCCGATGTTTTGCTTTCATGCAGATGTGACATCACTTCAAGCTTCTTCTGTCGAGATAACTTTTTAAAAAGCAGAATGGGATTGTTTTGGAGTGGCCTCTGTAAATGACTGGAAGGCTGAAACAGCAAATCTGAGGCAAAGGAGCTGACTCAACAGAGCCAATTACATTTGTCAGGGCTTACCATTGCAATTTTTCTAGGATGCTTGGCTCAAAAACTATTCTACACACACACACGAGGTGTACACAAATAGAAAAACAGGCACAAAGAAGTAACCATAAATAGCTTTCTTTATTCACTTTGCATGTATTCCATGTAGCATATAAGAATTAAAATGCAAAATGGAGTCATTGCAATGGTTCCTTTACCATGCAGACACTATCTACTGTTGTCAGGTTTCATCACTGTACACTCAGATTTCTTTCCTTTCCTTTCTACTATCTGTCATGATTTAGGATTTTCTTAATCACATTTGAATGGGTATTTGATATATCCCTATTTAGATCATGATTAGAGAGATAGCTTTTAGTTCTTTAGCAGCTGTCAGTTGTAGTGTTCTGGCTGCACAACATTTACAAATGGTGTGTGGGACAGTAGAAAGATGTCATTAGATTACAGACAGATCATTTATAATATTTCAGTATCTTCTCATACATGATATTTACAATGGCAACTGATTTTAAGGCCATCTGTTTAATAGCTGTTCAGCATAAAAGGCAAGGTACAGGAAAAATCAAAACTAAATGTACAGGAAAAATCAAAATTAAACATACAGACACCTAAACTGTAACATAGATAACAGAGCCACTAATAAAGAGCAGTCACTGATCATTGGGCAACTGATGAAGCTACTCAAGCATACCCTTGGTGAGATTAAATCTAGAACTTTGTATCTGGTAAGATGGGAAAATAATTATCCTGTTCCTTGCAATCTGTCCTATCTTCCTATTAAACTTTAGGTCTAACTAATATCTGTGTAACCTTGTTCTCTTCTCTCTCTGGGTGTATGTGGGTGACTTGATAGTGAACTTCAGGCAGGGCTAGCCAGTGAGTAAAAGGAACCTGGAACCTGGAGACACCCAAGGTGGGAGATGAAGGCTGGAAAAACAGTAGCTGGGGTTTGTACATAGATTCTAGATGGATCTACAGTCTGGTCCAAGGTTTAAGGACACCTATAAACCTGAGGACAGACTGAAAATAGAGCTCCCAAAGGAATTACAATTTAAGCACTTAATCCTGTTAAATTCAAATATACTTTCTCCCTGCAGATGGTTATCCTTGAAGATGACAGAAGATGACAGTCCTCCCCAAAATGCTGCAGCATGGGTCACTCTTCCATGGGGTGCAATCCTTCAGTCACAGCCCTCTCCGGTGTGGTCCCCCACAGGGTCATATGTTCTACCAGGAAATCTGCTCCAGCATGGGCTCCTCACTCCAAGGGTCTGCAGGTCCCTGCCAGGACCCTGCTCCAGCACGGGCCTCCCATGGTGTCACAGCTCCCTCTTGGGCATCCACCTTCTCTGGTGCAGGTCTCCTCCAGGGGCTGCAGGTGCATATCTGCATCCCTGTGGTCCTCCATGGGCTGCAGGGGCACAGATGCCCCACCATGGGCTGCACCATGGACTGCAAGGGAATCTCAGCTCTGGCACCTGGAGCAGCTCCACCCCTTCCTTCTGCACTGACCATGGTGTCTGGATAGTTGTTTTTGCAGAACTGCAAAGACAGTAATTACCGGTGTTGTTTATCATTGTTGAAGCCTTGAGAAAGAGCTGTGATGTAGGCATGGGGTGGTGAGTGAGAGAAGACAAACATTTTAGGAGAAAAAAGTGAAATTGTTAAAAGAAGTCAAATCAAAAATTGTTTTCATGTAAAACCATGTTTCTGTTTAACCACACCTTTTTCACCATGAGTAGTGGTCTTTGGCCCCAATGCAATATATTATGAAAGATGCTGTATGATAAGGGTGGTTGGCCTACAGAGGAGGGAGAAGACTTGAGACAACACAGATATCTCTCCCACGTGTCACTGAGATTTTATTTTTTTTTTATTGAGGCATATTTAGTTTTCAGTCAACAATTTCAAAATTTTTATTAATATTTATTTATTTTTTATTCATTTTCACTCAATAGCTTAACTTTTAGTGAAGAGAATAAACTGCCTTACTGCCTTCTGATTTATTTTCATCCCTTTTGATTGTCAACAGTAATAAATGATAGCGTTAATCCAGGACATGTCTGTGGAAACCGAATCCACGCGGGATACCAGAGGGTCAACAGGATCTTTTCCTCCTACTACAGGAGAGTCTAGACATTTCCATCTGAGCCCCAACTCTGGGCTCTGATACAATGGAGGAAATAAGTTTGTTTAAGGGTCTTTCCCTTTGTTGACCTTAGGAAGAAACTCTTTCTTATATGCATCTATTAATATCAAAGGATGTTCTATTATCAATAAATCAACTAGTTAACTTCTATTAACTATAGTCTAAGAATATTGTCTGGGTCAGATGTAGGTGCCTACACTGGAGACACCTTAAAATACATAAAAAGAACTTTCATATCTATTTTCCCCTGTACTTCAAAATTCTTTTGCATTGTCTGACAAAACATACTGCCCTTCAAACCTGTTTCTTTGCTTCTGGTACTGCACATTTGAGTAAATGTCCTGCTTTGAGCAAGTGTTAGTGTTAAAAATAGTCTTTGTTATCCATAAAGATTTCATCAGCTTTCCAGCATTTACTCAATTTGACTGTAACTAACTTAGAGTCAGCAGTGACCTACCAGAACATGGCTGCTGCTCAGTTCTGTGGACAAGGGAGATGCCAGGTTTCTCACTAGCACTTGTCATGAGCAATGATGGCACAGAAACTTGTCTAGAAAGAACCTGCTGCATGTCTCCAGGAGCAGCCAATAAATTCAGTGTGTTTCAGTCAGGAAAAAAAATGTCAGAGAATTTGTCTTGTGCAGAGAAAGGAAAATCAATCAGATCAATACTAAGTAAAAATATTATCGTTTTATCCCAATGAAAGTAAACTACTGCTGGCATTACTGTAGTCATCTTGTTTTTTCCCCTGCAGAATATTATCTGCATGAGAGAGGTACAGAGTGATGCTGCTATCATACTTCAGTGAAAGCTCCCTGGGGTAAATCTTTGATACTGAAGTATTACACCTATAACACTAGAATAAAAAGTGAATGAAATAAATATTTCAGAGAGAAAGAAGTGAAAAGGGAAACAAAATTGAAGAGGATGGAAATAAGACAAAAACAAGTGCTTCATGGGCCGTGGAGGAAATGAGACACAACTCCATGTCTCACTGAGAGAAGCAATTGAGTCACCAAAAGTCCAAGAGAGGAGTTTTAAGGATTGGTTAGAAAAATAATATCTGTTGTTTGTATTGTCCCATGTCCTCCTGTTCCCCTTTACTCCTATAAATAAAAGATTGCTGTTTTAGCCACTTGAATAATCATTTATAGGTGAAGAATTGTGACTTAGTAAGTAATCAAAGATCTTCACTTAATGTTTCTGGGTTTCTAAGAAGGGTTCAAGTCACCCTTTTCTTGAGACTTCAGAAAATGAGCCTGGCCCTTGGGGCTGCCTGTTGGGGCTTGGCAGAAGAGTTCTGTGAATACATCTGTATATATTGTGTGGCTTTAGCCACTGTGCAATTTCCACTCTACATGGTGGATGGACTGACTGCACAAGCTATGAATTATTACTGCAGTGGAGCCTGAAGCAGGATTTGCATTTAGAAAGCAAACTAACGGGAGTTTTCCCTGCATTGACCTAGGTCAAACATATCAGCTGGAAGTTGTTTCTTTGCATGACTTAACCTCATTTGCAAGCTTTAGAGTGTTGCTATCACTAATACTGTCTTCCTCCTAGCAGGGAATTGTGGCTAACAACCCCAATTCCTAGTTACCTGGAATTTTGAGTTTCATTAAACTTTAATGAGATTTTATTTCAGTCTGAATCAACTTATTTTTTTTCTTGTGGGACTATTGCTTGTTAAACCAAAGCTCCCAGGATGTTCTGTCTTCTCCCTGGAGTTATGACTCTTTTTTCCCCAATAGCCTAGAGACAGTCCCAAAGCAAAGCCCATCAGGAACAAAGACACCTTTTTTGTTGGGTTTTGTTTATAGGAGTGAACTGGAGAGCCAAGACATGGGCTGAAACACCACTGTATCCCTGTCTATGTCATGCCATGTCTTGCAGAGTCCCTGCTGTGGTTTTTGCTTCATGCAATCCAGTGCTTTCTTAGACAATGTCTGGGCTATCTGCATTGGACAGAGTGGATGAGACCATGCAGCTTCGGAGGAGATGAGAGGTTCACTGCATAGATGACAGTGCCAAGCCACTTGCCCTTGAAGCCAGAGAAAGGGCCCCTTACTTTTCAGTGAAATCTTAACCTCTAAGTCTTATCTTGAATTTGCTGAGACCTATAAGTTACTTAAAGACCCAGAAAAGTTTTTTAATGAAGCTTAGAGTCATTAGTCTCTCTACTTGGGCAATAATGGAGGGTAGTTATAGCATCTCTCTAAAGTCACTGCTCTCTTCCTGCAGTGACTTTCACACTCCAGGTTCTGGGACACAGTACAATGGAGAGTATTCATCACTACCAGTGAAATGTACCACACTCTCTGCTGCTGTGCATCAATTAATAACCTGGATGAAGCAATACTGTGTAATTGGGACAGTGGTGATCCATAGGGAACATAGGTCATGAAACTCTCTACTGATGTGTTTTTGCTCTTTGGCTCTTTGGTTGTTAGTTCAGCTGGCTAAGAGGTTGTACACAGGAGTTTTAGGGAACAAAGTGGAAAAGAAAGGTGCATCCTGTTGAAATTATAAACAAATGTGGTTAGAGAAGATGTGAATTTTCAACCATGAGGAGTTCACTCATTTTCCTGGAAGAAGCACTACAAGAATGTTTAATGAGCAAATGCTCAGGACCTCAGTTCTACATCTTATCCAGTCGCTGGCACCCTTAGAAGCAAAGCACTCCCTCCCACCAAAAGCAGGGCACTGATTCACAGTCAGAAGGAAGAGTGCCATTCACTGAATCACTGACTTCCAAGCACTGAGCCAGGCGAATCTGACTTGACTTCAAGGTCAAAAGTCAGCAGAGGTAGCAGAGGTATGGTAGTTAATGACTGTGTGTTGCTTCTAACCTCCTGACCAGAAGTCACTGGTAGCTGTGTTTGATAATGAGCATAGCATTTACCTAGATGAAATCAAGTTACATATACACAAGTGACATGACAAACCATTGTGTATTTGCATTTTTACTCCAGAAAAATGAGGATGATTTGCTATGCACTGAGCTAAATGTGTAGGCTGTGGATATTGCATTTTGATGTATCAGATGGGCAACCTTTCCTTAGAGGTAATTTGTATGAATAATTTAGAATTTCAGGGAAGATTTTTTGTTTCTTTCCATTTGGGTTTGTTAAAGTAACATCAGCCTCATAGCTCTTGGCATGGACTCTTCAAAACACAGCTAGAAATGCCACTAAAGCTAATAATTCAACTACATCTTGCTGTATAATGAACCAATCATCACATTAGTTTTATTGAAACATTTGCAGCATCAACCAAACACTGCTGTTTACTCATCTGAATTTCAGCAGCAGGAAGACATTTAGAGGCACTTGTGTTGTGTGTTGTTCTAATGGCCTGCAGTAGCAAAAAGTGTTCTTTTTGATAAAACTTCAATTGAGGTCCCCTATTAGAAGAGACTGGGACCTTTGTAACCACTATCAGTTGTTGACCTTTGCTTAAGAATCTTGCTTGTTTCAGACTCCACAAATCTTACTCAAGGTTGCTGCTTGTAGTCTGTGTTCCCTCAGTCATTTGAAATACGTATCTGTTTTTCTGTTGCATTAAAAGGAATAGAAATAGATGACATATGATATAATGCTGCTGTGTTGCCATCTTCCTGCTATTGGAGCACAATATTTTCCATTGACAGATCATTTGTGTTTGGCTCTTATCAGAGGGAAAGCCTTGTGGGAGTCACATCAACAACACATTCCTCATCTGGACCTCTTGGAACAGTGTCCTGGGAGAAGTGTCTTGGGAGTGGTGTTTGATATAAATACAGGTCACTGTTTTACTACGTGTTCTGCTTCTTCAGTGCTCGCATAGTCACACATTTGCATTTATACTGCATACACATCAAGCCCATCTGTCCTGTTCCAAGTCTCTGCAGACCTGTTTCTGGTCTCTGTGTTGACTGGTTTCAAATGAGTGTCACTGGCAGTGGAAAAGGGTTTCATCAATATCTCCAAAGGATTCCACTGTGTGGGTCCTTCTCAGGTCTAAAACACAAAGACAGTTTAAGCCCTTAAACTTTTAGCCCTCAGGCAGCGAAAGTACCTTATTATCTCTGCTGCACGGATGTTTTGAAATATATGTGTTCTACTTGAAAATTCAACAGAACACAGCAACATTGGCTATGACAAGAAGTTGAATTCCTTATTATCCTATCCTATTCCCTCTTACTGCAGCTATGGATATCCAGTTTATAGCTAGCTCTTTTAACTTTCCCTAGAAAATCAATCCTTCCTGCCTTCTGATTATTTTAGCTGCTCTTCTGCAAATGCCCTCCATTTTTGTCAATTTTTTTCTGAAAGGTCATTTATGTATTTTCCCTCACCCACTGTTGCACATGCTGTCCATGCTTGCTATGCTTTATCATCAGGTTGTACCAAGCCTCAGTAAATGGCTTTTACTTTAACCTTTCTAAGTTTGCTGCCTCACCCAAAATCTGGGATGTGTATTATGAATTTCACCTCTTAAATTTACTTTCACATTTCTTATTACTTGTTCCCCTCTCATTTGTTATCTGCCCTTGTGTATTCAAAGTTCATTTAACAAACACGGTTGTTATTTTATTATTTGTAATAAAGTACCAGTGGCACAAACTCAACCAAATGAGAGACACTTTCACACCACTGTTCTATCATCAAATAAGGGGCAGAGATCTCTGTCTTAAAGAATTTGCAGTCCACATAGACAGGAGTAACTGAAGCTGGGAGAGTGTATGTTAGAATATGCATTTTAAAGGGAAGAAATAAGGAGTAAAAGACAAGACAGTTGAAATTAGGTGGTTTCTCCAAGGGTTTACTTGTGACAGAGAGCTGAATCCAGAATTTCCTCAGGCCTAACTTGGCACCTTTTCCTTACAAACATTTCCTTGTCAGCTCATAATACTGTCACTTAATCTCTTGTAGGGTGGCAGCAGATCTTGTAGCACAAGTCTTTACAGCTCCGAAGTTCCACTTGTTTATTTTTAAGTAGGGTTTGAGTACCATTTAAAGAGTGCAAAAACTTTGTGTTATCCTTAGTATGATCTATGAAATTACAACTTGGATTATTTTTACTAGGAAATGTTATCTTGCAGCAGAGGACAATGAGTGGAAGAGATAATAGGATTAAAACTAAGTGGCTAAACTGGCTTGATATTTGTTACATCTCCATCCTAATTTCTTTCCCACCCAAGCAAATACCATCACCTTTATCTGTAATTAAATTATTTAGCTGGGTAAAGTGCTGCAGTGACAAACTGACAACTTTGAAGAAAAAAGGTTGTTTGAAGAAGAATAGCATTTCCTTTTCTCTTGTTTGCAGTAGTATTATCATCAGTAGGTTCCCTGAAATCCCTTCAGAAATACCTATAAAAGACTGGAGAGGAAGAGTGGTAGAATACCGTATTACCACTCCTCTTCCTGAGTCCTGGATACCCCAGATTCAATTCAGATGTCCATTTTTGCTAATTTTGGCTGGGGAGGAGTTAATTTTCTTCACCTTGCTCTCCTGGAGATGGCTGAACACCTGCCAGCCCATGGGAAACAGTGAACTAACTCCTTGCTTTGGTTTGCTTGTGTGTGCAGCTTTTGCTTTCCCTATCAAACCCACAAGTTTACCAACTTCTACCCTTCCAGTTCTGTCCCTGATCCTGCTGGTTGGGGAGTGAATAAGCAACTGCCTGGGGATTGGTTGCTGGCAGGGGTTAAACCACAACAACATTAAACAAAATAAATGCACACATTACTCATTCTCATTTTTTAGGTTTTTATTCTTTATTGTGACTTGAAGTCATGAAGGTTTTTGCCAACAGTAATGGAATAGGTACAATAGAAGAGATCTAGCTGGTTGGGAGCTATGTTAAAAATGAGTACATAGATATATTAAAAATTGCTGACATAATTATAATTTTTGGTGGGTTTGTTTTCAGGTTTAGGTTTTCACAGCAATAAAATCTAGAACCAGAATGCTCTTAGAAGACATGAAGAAGATGTACTGGTAATGAGTGTCAAGGGTGTCAGAAAACTGTCAAGTGAACGATTTTTTGGCAGCAGTTTGAGACAGGCTATTTGTATGCCTCTAATTAGCCATAGAAATGAATGTATGCCTGTTAATTGGAAATGTTGTAAATATGAAAGAATAACAGTTTCACTAATAAGATGATGCATTCTAAATGTTTCATGGGATACAAGCACAAGAACAGAGTTTAAATAAATATGAAAATTTTCATGTCATGGTCTGTAAAAGGGTACAGACTTTGAAGATCTCCCTGAGGTGTCCTTTTCAACGTTTGTTTTTTGGCTGATTCTGTCAAGCTGAGAATATTGTGAAAATGAAAGACGTACAAACTGCCAGCCAGTTTTTGCTTTTAGAGCTCCTTATTTGATTGCAGTAAAAAAGTGGAATTTCCTTTTTTGATTTGAATTTTTTTGGTAGCATTATTAGCATGACAGACTGGAAAATAAATCCAACAAAGGTGGCAGGTAACTATTGATCATTATCCAATCTCAATCTCTTCTGATGGCCAGCAAACCAGATAAACTATAATAGCCTCTGAATCAGGTTCTTCGAACAAGTAAAATGCTAAAAAAAGTTTTGTCACACACTTCAGCTTTTTTTTTTTTTCTTGTTTCTTATGGTGTTTTACTTGAAGCTATGCAGAGACAGAGAATTATTAAGATAAAAATCAAAACCCTCCTGGAGTTAGGATCATCTGACTTCATCTCCTGTAATGTTGGAATATCTCGTCTTTAGCTGGCACCTCACCAGCCAGCTATCATCTGGCCTCCTGCTGACTGCTGAGTTGTTTATAAAAACATCATTTCTCTCTGCATATGATCCAGATGCTTTGGAGGGGAGAGGAATATATTAGGCATGCAGAACAGATAGGCAGCCTTTTCAAGTTTCATGGGTCTTGGTGGGAAATCAAGGGAAGTTAGTGGCAGGAAAAATAATTCAAAGTCTTTAAAGCTCTTTTGAAGCGATTTTTTCAAAGCCCACCTTTTTCATTTTACTGTAAAGTCCTTAGGCTTGGAGATGCGAATCCAGGCATGATGTTGTATCACTCAGGAAATTGCATGACTTAAATCTACTGTGAATGAACAGGCAGACTGAGATTTGTCTCACCTGCCTAGAAATTTAGATGTCTGTGCAAGCTCCTTCATTTCTTTTATCAGTGGGAGATAAGTAGCTGAAGAGAATGGTTCATCATGTCCTACACTGGGTGTCAAGGAGAAGTGGTTGGAGTCATACGCTGGAAGTGCATTTCCCTGTCCTTTAAATAGAGGTCACTAACTTGAAGCAGGTAGATAGATACCTTTCAGATGACTGAAGTCAGGTTGGGTGGAGTCCACCAGCAGTGATATGCTAGTTAGCATCATGCTGCTAATAGCTGAGTGTTCCACTGCAGAGGAGATAAAAATGAATCTAAACCTTATGACTCATGATTTAAAAGCTCTCCAGGGAAATGGAATAGAAAAACACACTTTATAAACATATCTATCTACATCAACATTGTGATAGATGAAGAAGGGTTCATTTTACATTTTACATCAGCTCCCTAAATCTTTAAGCTACCTGTAAGTTATTCTGGACTGCAATTCATAAACAGAATTATTCATTAGACTGAAAATATTACAACATGAAAAGTTTTGAAGACAAGATTTATTTCAAATGAGAATTTAGTATGAGAATTTTGAAAGTGTTCAGTGGTCACTGAACAGCAGCTGGTTTTTATGACTTCTGCATGTCTTTAATTTTAATTTCTGAATGAAGAAGTTAAAAGAATCAGAATTAATTCTATCCCTCTCAGGATTTCCCTTCTGAAGAAGACAGCACTCATGTAGCAATGCGAATGGACTCAGGCCAAGGCAAGTCTCCTTTGAAAAATGTCAGTTTAATATTTTTAAGGCAATTTTTCAAAAGATTGAAATTATTGAATTAAAAAATAATCTAAGATGCATTATTTATAATTTTAATTTATAAGAGCAAGAAAGATATTTGGAAAAAGAAATGATCAGTTCTTAGGTGAATAAGGAGTAGATTTGGGGTCATCGTATCCAAATCTGTAAGAAAAGACCCCTTGAATAATCAGAAACAGGTAATAAAAGGCATGATTTTGCTTGCTACCACTTCAGCTGATCTGTCAGTGTTTGGACTTCTTTCCTGCTGTGCAGGAAATCTAGATTAGTCTGTTTGCAGCAGGTTTTCTGGGGTTCATGTAGTGTCATGACACAGCAGTGTTTGTACTGCAAGTGAGGTAATAACACGATGGCTTTCTGAAATGTGGTGTTTTCACAGGCAAACTGGGTACTAATGAGGTCCCCATGGGCAGCTGGGTGATTTAAATATTTTAATTCCCATCCATCTCTTTTGTAGCAGTAACTTGTTTACCATTTACTGCTGCAATAGCAGTAAGAACTGCAGTACTAGAGGATGGGAAGGAAAGGCTCATGTCTGAGGAGCAATTTTGAAGGGGCTCTGTTCAATTTGTTCCAAATTTCTCCTTGAGCAAGTTCCTTGACTCTCTTACTCAAGGAATTGCTGCCAAATACAAGAAATAGCCACTTGGTCTATCTAAAATACATAAGGCTACCAGTCAACCTGAGGAAAATCAGCAAAATCTGCTGGTTCATTCTATATCAACCAGCCAAAAAGATACATGCCCATAAACAAAGAAATTGACCCTTGATTTTCTTCTCTGTTCCAGATATCATCATACACTCTAGCACAGAAAAATGGCTATTAGTTGATGTTTGTGTATATATGCTGCTGTCACTGCAACCCAATCCATCCAGAAAAATAAGATTTTATTACCAGAACCAACTTGGTTTTTTAACAAGTTTCAGCCAGGTGCATGAGAACCCTGCTTTTGGCCATTCTAGCATTTGGAGCCTTCTACTAATGTTAATGACCACATGCAGTGTAAAAGGGAGTCTTCTACTGAAACAGGTTTCTCAGAGCTCTGTCCAACCTGTCCTTGGGTATTTGCAGGGATGGGACATCCACCACGTGTCTGTGCAACTTCTTTCAGTGCTTCACCAACTTCACCAACCCTACTGTAAGATATTTCTTCCATTTATCTAATCTCAACATATCCTCTTTCAGTGTAAAGCCATTACCCTCGTCCTATCACAGCAGACCCTAATAAAAAAGTTGTCCTCATCTTTCTTACAAGCCCTCTTTAAGTATTGGAAGGCCGAAATAACTTCTCCCCAAAGTTTTCACTTCTGTGGTCTGAACAACCCCAAATCTCTCAGCCTTTTTCCAGAGGAGAGGTGTTACATCCCTGTGATAATTTCTGTGGTCCTCCTCTGAACTCTCTCCAACAGCTCCATGTCTATCCTGTGCTGGAGACCCCAGATCTGGTTGCAGTGCTCCAGGTCACAGGGGCAGAATCCCCTCCTTCACCCTGCTGGCAACACCTCTTGTGACACAGCCTAGGACATGTTTGACTTTCTGGGCTGTGAGTGCACATTACTGTGTCATTCCCAGTTTTTCATCTACCAGCATCCCCAAGTCCTTCTCAGCAGGGCTGCTCTCAATCCCTTTGTCCCCAAGCCTGTATTGGTACCAGGGTTTGCTTTGACACAAGTACAGAATCTTGTATTTATTGAACCCCATGAATATTATTTGAGAGTCTCAAAATAGAGAAATTAGTCATCTCAATAGAGAAAAAAATTACAGTTCAAATGATCATTAAAGTTAGTCTAAAATGGAAATGTAGATGATGGTGTCAGACTTTCCTTCTGTCAAAAGACCCCTGACTTGAAACCTTGTCTATGATGAAACCTAAGGTAAAAAAATCAGAGATCAAAGTTTTATAAACCAAATCCTAGTAAATTCCTCTTGTTTAGATATTTTGAGGGTTCGAGATAATAGTGTAAGAGCTTCGTTTCTCATATCTTAAACTGTTATTTTATTATTTTATTCTTTTACTGAAGACTCTTGTAACATACAGACTTTTCCTCTTTGAAAGGAGAATGGAAAAGGAAAGTTTTTCCTCATTCATTGTGCAGGTCTCAAAGAAAGATATTTCTTTAATATCCAAGCAGTATGCCTCAACAGCCGAGGGGACAAGGTACCAGGGCTCATAACATTATGGAGGGGGATAATTTTCTCAGAGAAACAGCTGGGCAGCTGTAGGTCAGAGCTCTTTATGTCAGCAACACTCCTCTGAATATTATATTTTTACCCTCAGGTGATTTGGTGTGGTCATTCCTGTAACAGTTTTAGTTCACATTACAGCAGTTAATGTCATGAAAATTGTGTGAAGCTGCCATAAACTGATTCAAAACACTCCAGGAGATTACAGAAGTGAAGGCTTCAGATGTGCTGGGATTTCCTTACTGCATGAAATCTGACTGCAATTGATTTGCATGCAAAGATTGTTTGCCCAGTCCTGCTGTTAGGTGGTTTATGCAGAAAATAAGTAATTTTGCTTATTTCTCATGAAGCCTGCTCTTTCAAGTGGGAAGCAATGCAGTGGCCCCAGACTGTTGTAGGACATCATGAGACCAGGTGTGCTCTGGGGTTCACACTGTGAACCACAATTCCTCCGGCCCCTGGGCAGCCCTAAAGCTCTTCCTCAGCCCATTCAAACTGCATAAAACTGCAATGTGCAGTTATTGTTTTCCAAAACAACATTTTCCCTCCATTTTAAAGATTCTGAGACAGAGACTTCTTGAGTTAGACATTAGGGTAATGTTTATCATTATGGCTTTTGAGGGATACCTGCCTTCTCTCAGGTAAAATAAATGGCTTTCCCCTCTCTCTTCCCAGTATAACCATCTGAAAGTTAACTATCCAGCCTAAATTAATTTCGTGATTCCCTCTGAAGTTCTCTGGGAAAGATAATCAGCTCTAGACGATTTCAGTTGACCTATTTTTAACATATATTTAGAAGAAGATGAAACAGAATTTTGTCTTTCCCAGGGTTCTCCCATCCTGAACACTCCCTGTGAATCTAATGACTGATTTTTATTTTGTCTAGAGAGTTTATACAGTAGCATCTTTGGTAATAGGGTTGATAGATAAAGACACATGAAAGCATACAAAGCTAATAATAAAACAGTAGCAATGGGAAAATATATGCAGATACATAGATCAAAGCAACTCCTTGAAATTTAGCAGATTATAGAAAATAAATACATAACTGAGTTCAGAAGAGAAAATGAAAGAGAAAAACAAGAAGAAAACATCTCAAATGATTTTGTTATGTGATCTATGCTGCTGAGCACCTTGTGTTGTATTCATGTGCATGACAATGATATTGCCTGATAATAATAACAATGATCAAATCAATGCAGGGCTATGAAAAATCTACAATTGGGTTAGATCTTTTTTTGCTCTCAAAGTTTTATTGATTTGTAGAGGCATATCATAAATAACAGCCCATTTTCCAGAGACTTTCCAGTTTAAAATATAGACCAGGACAGGCAGACGGTTTATAAAATTGCCCCCCACCTTCATTGGGTAAAGGAAAATAAAATATAAACAGGTTGTGCAAATTCAGAACACAGTTTCATCTATTTCTAGTACCACTATGTGAACTACTGGTTTGCTCTGAATGTAAGCACCATCATGGCTTTTCAAGTTTTGATGGAGAGATTCTTTTCTACTAGTTGCTTGTGATGCAGGGAAAAAGATCAGAGGAAGATGTGTGACCAAGATCTTTGGACAGCAGAGGCAGGAGAGCTGACCTTCTGTTATACAAGAGATTTGGTGGGTGTGTTAAATAGCAATTATGGAAGGACTGGAATAAAAAAATTGCTTAGAGGAATCTGAGGAGGTTAGAGATAACTAAGGAGTAAGGGATTAAAGGTCCAGATAAACCATCAAAGGTGAAAGAAATGATGCTACAGCAATTATGGGGGGTGGTTTTCAAAACTGTCAGAAAACCTTAAGTAGGATAAGCAGCTTACCGAAGACCACATTGTGCACAGGGAAGGTGCAAACTCAGATCATAAACCACTACAGGGTGATTGGGCACTGAAACAGGCTCCTCAAGGAAGTGGTCACAGCCCCAAGCCTTACAGAGTTCAAGAAGTGTTTGGACAACGCTCTCAGGCACACAGGGTGACTCTTGGTGCTGTCCTTTGCAGGGCCAGGAGTTGGACTTCAATTATCCTTGTAGGTTCCTTCCAACTCAGGATATTCTATGATAATCAATTCTATGATATCTGTGCGATAAGAAATCAAGTGAGACACTACAATTGCATGCATCCCTTTGCCAAAAAAGAAAATATAAATTCTCACACAGTTCCCAATAGAGATAACAGGAGTTTCCCATTGTACTAGGACATCTGGGTGTGCACTCATACAAACACGGATTGATTTGGATTGGAAGGGATCTTAAGGACCACCTACTTTGAACTCTCCCCTCGCCATGAGCTGGGACAGTTTTCACTAGACCAGACTACTCAGAGTTCCATCCAACCCGGCCTTAAACACTCCCAGGGTTAGGGCATCCACAGCTTTTCTAGGCAAGCTATTCCAATGCCTCAGCACCCTCATGACTTGCTTGTTGAAGGCTGTAGGTCTCAGCTGTTCAAGGGGTTACAAAGAGAAGAATCACAAACACAAATGTTCCACTACAGAAAATCTGGCAGTGAGCTTTGCTGCTCCTGCAGCTGCTTATATAGAAGGATAAATATAAATATGACCACATATTTAAATACAGATATAAATATGACCAGATGACTTTTTATTTGCTTGGTAACTATAGAGCAATCAGCTGTATGGTAAAATGCATGCAATAGCAAGATAGTTGCAATTAAAGAGTAAATTATGATGACATACATTATTTCTCAATGTCTAAACCATAGTTGAAGGTTACATAGCAATTACTTTTGATCTCATTAAGAATAATTAGTAATTACCAAGAACTCTAAGGGAAATGTGATTACTATGAAGCTACCTGGTATTTCCCCAAGGGGACTCTATCTAGTTACAGAATATATATGCCCCATTACTTATGGCAGCACATAAAATACCACTTTATTTATGCAGTACAAGCAAAACAGGCCTGTTAAAATGTTTAGTGAAATATCTGGTGAAGGCGGAAGCTTTGCAGTGCCTACACTACAGAATGTTTACAAGTGCTTTTAAATCAGCTACTCTTATCTGCCATCTTACATAACTTATTTTTTAAGGTAAAGAAATAGATGCAATAAAACAGAATTAAAGCCATGCCAATCCTCCTCACTTTTTTTTGCACTTCTCAGAGGATAAGAATTAGAAGACATCTCCTTCTAACTAGAAAATACTAAAGATAAAGGTGGAGCAAGCTCCCCCTAGCCTGCTGACTACAGCATTAGTGCAGAAGAATACAAATCTACCTGCTTTACTTTGCCAGTAGCCTTTAGAAAGATGAGCAGATGTTTAAATCTCAGAAGAAACAAAGAGAAAAAGCTGCAAGCTGGTCTTTCACACTGATGAATTTCCCAAGTGCCTCTGCTGCTATGAAAAAGGCATCTAAGACAGAAGTAGAATGCATCCGGTTTTTTTATTTTTAAATATTTTGATAGTGATTAGAAAGGAGATATCTCATATTGGCAACTGGTTATGTGTGGGATGGTGCAAATGTTTATACTGAAACAAAGAGTTTGTGGATTTTTATGACCATGGAGTAGACTGGTTTATAATATTTTTTTGGACTGTTGGAAAATGATTTTGTTCTGTGAGTTTAAAAGTCCCAAAGTTTAATTTATCCTATTTTGAAACCAGTAAATAGAACTACAGAAAGCAGCAGTAAAGTTGCCACATATTAGATTGATCCAGCAGACCATTTTGAGGAAAACCCATTTTGCCACACTTGGTTGAATTATCACTAGTATAAAAACGTGTGTAAGAAATATGGAAGAACCTGCTTTTCCTGTGTTAACATTTACCAATGACTCATGGATGAGAGAATCAGAAAAATTATTTTCTCTCTCTCCCACAATTTCTGATTTGACTCAAAATGGAAAACTAAGTGCTATTTTGAGTGCTTTTATCTTGTAGAATGAGAAAGGTGCCTTTACTATTATGGCAGGACCAAGAAAATTTTGCTAAGGCTTAGGAACAATATGAAACTTTCAACACCACATTTTTTCCAAATTCCAAAATTATTTTTTGCCAGTGGTGCTTACACTGAGGAAAGTGTTCAGTCTCCTTCACTGTGAACAAAAATTGGCAACCTGTCCTCTTATTTCATATTAATTCTAGAGTTTGACTCTAACCTTATTTCAGAAGTTGCTATTTAATTGTATTTCACGTGAGCTTTTAATGTTTTGGTAGGTCTGTACTGCTCAATTTTGTAAGTAAATACCTATTTTTTTTATTTTCTCACACTGTAATATATTCATTCAGCACCTTGGGGTACACTTTTTTCAATCATTCAGGTAGTTTTTCTTTCCATATTGTTGGTATTGATATCTAAACATGTAGAAGTTTAATTTATTGCATTATCAGATCTCCTAACAATTTCATGCTCATATTGGAGCACATATGTCCTCTTAAAAGTACAGATCTTTTAGGACT
Source organism: Drymodes brunneopygia (assembly GCA_013400955.1). Lineage (NCBI taxonomy): Eukaryota > Metazoa > Chordata > Aves > Passeriformes > Petroicidae > Drymodes > Drymodes brunneopygia. The sequence continues at coordinate 1,712,995 of VZTZ01012080.1, forward strand.
GCATGGATTCACATGATGGAACATATTTGAAATTGGAATATATTTATATGTCTTCTAGAATAGGTATGCACATGCAGTCATTTAAATATTAGCTGGTTTTCGGTTACTGTTGGGAAATTCTATATTGCATAGATTACATTTCCTCTAAGAGATTTATTTTTGCTCTCATTGCATTTATTTATGGTGATTTATCTGGAAGGAGGTTGTTTCACTTGCTGTTTCATTCCCCCTTGCACCCTAACCCTGTGCTGAAATAGACCTACTGTCCTCTAAACATTCAAGGATGTTGTATGGATTTTCTGTGCTTATCATCCTGGTGTGTAGTTCTTCATCAAATGACTCTCTCTAATCAAATTAGATTACCTCCAACATGTTATCCTTGTCTACTTTCTGTTAATCCTTGAAAAGGTATGGGTGAGCTTGTCAAAGATTTACTCTGTATAAAACAAGCCTGAGTCTTTTTGTGCATCTCAGATTTTTCTCTGCACTGTGTGGTCTCAGGGTTTCTCTTCTTTTTGAGGTCCAGTGTCTTATCTTTCTTCTTTCTTTCAACTTTGCTCAATATTGACAAGGCTCTGTCAGTCTCCCTTTAGAGAATTACTTGGTTTCACTCAACCGGAAATTCAACTCACTATTTCCTTTCAGCTCCAAAGGAATAAACTATTTGACCTTCAGACCTTGATTGGAGCTGGTGATTGAGTGCCATGTGGATGGTTTTAAGGTCCCATTCTCTCACTGAAGAGCTGAAGACATCTTAGCAAAAGTGCTTAGTGCTTCACACACACAGTTCTTTATCCTGCTTGATGCCCAAATGTCGCCCTGCTTTTGCAGCGTTCCATGGTTGTAACTTTGTAGTAGAAGTTTCCCATGCTTTTTCTGTAAACATGGTCCTCGTTTTTCCTAACTGGCCGGGATTGTTTTGCACTTGTAGAATTCTTTTTCATTCCTTTCCCCTGGGGTGGAGAAGGATGATTAACCATGTATTTATCCTGTAAACTTACAGAGGTGTTAACCCCTCTCACCAATCCTTGATTGTCTTTAGAAACATATAAAAATAAGAGAATAAAGAAGGGCAGACCTTTTAGTTGGTCCTGCCTGGAGATTCAACTACTGCTCTGGAAGCTGCGTGTTTCTTCTGCGCGTTGCCAGCTGTGCAACACCCAAATATATAGGACATAGACACACTCTGTTCTCTGTGGGCTCTGTTCACTGTGTGAGGGAGCAGATCGGACCAATCCAAAGAAGTGGGCTGTGGCAAACATCCCTGCCCTATGCTAGCTGTAAACATCTTTCCCTTTGTGCTGTCATGAGAGATACATTTGCTCATTTAAAAGCCATAAATGACTATTTCTTGGGCATAATCTCTTAGAATAACCCATGCAAGTTACTATTGCTGACTAGTTTGGCATTATTATACCTTATTATATAGAGTTCTGATTATTCAGTGCATGAAGTTTCTCACCTGCATTTTGCCTTTAGCAGGTGAGAAATGTGGTTCAAATCAATAGAATTATTGGTTCCTTAAAATTACCCAAATGTTCAGGAGCTTTGCTGACTCACAGGCAATGTAAACACAGTGTGCATCTTAACAGGGAATTCAAATCAGTGCTGTTTCCTGCCTTATAAATCACACTGACTACATTTATAAATACAATTTACTGAGCTGCTCTTTAATATAATGGCCTTACGTATTAATCTTCTCAAGCATTCATGTGTTTGTTTCTCTTTGTGGCACAATTATTATTCAGGTTTCTTTGCTAGCATCAGTGCATTGCTAAAAGGGAGAGCTTGTGTTTCCTTAAGTACCACATATTTCATAGCAGTGATACTTCTTGAAGACAGAGAAAAATAGCTCTGTATACTTCAGCCTAGAAAGGGAAAAAAAAAAAAAAGTACATTAGACAGAATGTATTCAGAATTCTGAAGCATATACACAGTCACTTAGTTGAATTGCAGGGATGCTTGGCGGAGAATAAGACCCTATGAATTTCTACAATTAAGTCCTACCCAGTAGATGGCATCCATGCACCAACACTTGAGCCTGGGCTTAAAGTACAGTGCAATGAAGAGTTTTGCAATGTTTTATTTATGGAAGAAAATTAACTTTGAATCTTTGTGTTTTGCCTTAGGCAATATAAGCAGTAAACATGATTTTCACACCAATAGGTAACAAATACTTTTCTTAACAAATTAGATGAACCCTGATGTCTGGTTTCTGATTGTTTTAGAGCAACGTGTGTATAATACATTTCTCTTATATTCAAAATCTTTTGTTTTACATGGGATAAAGTGAAAATGACTGGATATATGCTGTGAATATGAATTATCTTTGGACAACAGACATTTTGTGTTTTTAAGACCTGTTTTTAATAAGTGAATAAGCCATTCGATTTTTTGGCTCCCTGGTGCTTCATAGAGGTGTTTTGCTTTCCTATATCAGCATCCTTGATGTTATAACAATGTATTTCACAGAAGCTGCTTAATTACAGCTCACAAGAAATACCCCTATGAGGCACTGCCAATCTGTGGTGATATATCTATCCTCATCTTGTAATTGGGAAACAAGGTATTGAAATATGTGTGACTTAGTGCCAGGATAACTAATTCTGCTTCCTTGCTGTGTCTATTACAGATGTTCCTCAAAATTATCCATGCCAGCCTTTACACATCTGGCAGCACTGCAATGCAGCAAGTATAGCTTCACTTTTCTTCATAGAGCTGAAATTTCTTGTGATTTCTTGTATTTGTAAAGGCAGAGGGAAACAGGTTGGTGAGGATGCTTCACAGGTCTTTTGGGACTGGATAGCTTTTACATTGTGTTGCATGACTAATGATGGTTGGATTCCAATTCTGCATTTCTAACTTCACTGCAAAGACATCCTGGTTGCATTTATCCAGGATTTGAATTGAATTGGACACAAATGTTTAAAAATTTTTGACCACTTCATTTCCTTTACAATTGCTTCCCAAATTCCTTTTTGTTAAACATTATATCTTTTAAATTTTTCCATAGAAATTTTTAAAAACCTGTTGTTTGTTTAGAAATGATGTTATTCATTGCCTGTATCTGTCCCCAGAGTAGTTTTGAGAAAGCTTATTCCTTTGTACCATCCTGCTTGAACATATAATCCAAATCCCACTGTGTTGGCAGTGAATCCCCCTCTGTAAGAGCTTTGATGACAACAAACTTGTGATGGGTTAAACTGCTGACTGAGGCAGTTTGACCTTTTTCCTCTGGCAATAGAGAAATTCTTCATTAGGCTTGCACCTGAATTTCAGACAGCTAGAATTAGGGGAAATTAAACTGTCCTTAAGAGGTTCATCTTCATATATTATTAAACAACAGGTTCTCCCAGACTGGGTGTTTTATCACACTCAATCTTTTATTTTCTTCGGAAGGAAAACTTTGTGGGCTGGTGTAGAGTTATGTAAGATTTTCTTTCAGAGGAATCAGCTGGCTTGATGTCTCTGACCACTATGCAGGGAGCATGGACAATAAGTCCAGAGACATCAGGGAATTCATGTCATGTCTAAGTTGGTTTGTTCCCCTGGATACCATTGTTGAACAATGATTGGTGTAAGTGGCAGTTAAGCAAGGTACAAGGTACTGTATACTTCTTTTAATAGTGAGTTTTTCATGTTCCATTTAACCTTTCCTTCTGCGCACTGTCTTCGGGGCATTATTCCTAACACAAAGTATTTTTCAAGCATCAAGATTAGAATGGCTTATTTCCCTGGTAAGATTTAAAGAAACTTTCTCGTAATTCTATTCTGAGACTCTTTCTCTGGGAAAAGACGAATGTATTACACAAAAGATGACTATTGAATTCGCAACAAATTCAGCATCCTTATGAAATTCTATGCTTGAGACCTTGACTTTATGAAATTGTTTAACAAAGCATATCAGTCAGCACCAGTGCTGCCTCAATTACATTCTAACAGATATATTTCAATAAATTCACTACTCTTTCAAGTAAAATTTCCTTCTGATTAAGTCATGCCTGAAGCTGAATTTTCTTTTTAAAGTTTGAATAAAAACTGAAATAATTTCCGACTTACATCCCCAAAATGAGATTTTTCCCTACAGAAAAATTATTGCAGTATTATTTTACTCTTTGTAAGTATAAAAACAGATAAATCTTGGGATTTGAAGCTTACTTTGACTGTCTACTGAACTAATCCCTGATGAGGAGTGGTTTGGTGACTAGTTAAGAATGGACTTAAAAAAAGGGGACCACGGCACATTTAAAATAATTTAGAATACATTTTGAATGTAGAAATTCAAAAATTTCAGTTTTGACCACTGTTGGCATCTCCGCTGATGGTGACTGCATCCTGACCAACAAACCTCCTAGTTTTTATTGATCCACATTCCTAAATTATTAGCTGTAAATGATTTAGATTAGCCAGGGATCAGACACAGAGCCCTAACTGAGTAAAGGATTACAAAATTCATCCTGGCTTATGAATTTCTTACAAACTGTAGAGACCCTGAGCAGTTCAAATTTAGAAGTGAGTGCTCAGAGGTCTATGAGGAGGTGAATTTTATCTCCTGAAGGTTGTGTGGACTTCTGGGGCTAAAGACTTCGATGTAAAATGTCTCTGAATCACAGACAGAAATTTGTCAGATATCCAGAGACTGAGTTCACAATTTACTGCCTAATACATAGAAACAAACTGGCTTCAGTGATCCACTGCTAAACACATAGCTAAAACATCTACTTAAAGGGAAGTTAAGGCTTTTTTACTTAAGGATTGTTCATTTGGAATATAGTTACTTCTGGTAATGTTGACACGTACGTGTCATGTGTAGGGTACTGTCAAGTTTTGTTTTCCAAAATTAGATTCTACATAAGGAAAGGCTAAAAGGATGGTGGAAAAGTAGAATAATAATAAATACATCTCAAAGTCAGGAAACAACGTTGAAAGGAACATTATTTTCTGTTACCTCACTGTGTCAGAAGCAAATGACAAAACCCATTTTAGTGAAGAAAAAATGAAGCCTGACATTGAGTATGAATGTTCTTCCACCAAGCTCTGATGCAGACCTTGACATCTCCACATTTCCAGGGATCTTTCCCAGGCACAAGTGGGAATAATCTTTGTTAAAAGCCAGGGGAAGGAAGAATCAGTAAAAACATGAGCAAACATGGTCTTGAAAATATGTCATTTGCAACTATCCTTGACAATTCCTGAGAGAGAAAACATGCATCAGACTCTCCCCCAATTAAGCACAGGATGTTTTGCTGGTTTTCCCTTTCAATAAAGGCATTTTTCATGCTCCAGTTTTATGTAGTGGAAAGTAGAAGGTAAGAAGAAAGAATAAAAAGGGCAAATTAAAACATGCCAGTGGATGAACATGGGGACATTGATTTTTGGTCTATATGTTAATTGCCCTGGCCCATCTCTCAAGTGTGTCCAGGCCCCTATGGAAGGCATGCCTTTCCTAGAGCATGTCAAGTGCACCACACAGCTTGGTGTCAGCAAACTTGCTCGGAGTGCCCTTGATCCCCTGTCCATGTTGCCAACAAAGATGTTAAACAGTTCTGGTTCCAGTACTGTTGAGAACCTCAGCCTTCTCCATGTCCCAGGTGACCATGTCTCCCATTTCCTTCCAGTGACAGCCTCCATTTTCCCTGGTCTTCATTTTCTCACTGATGTGCCTACATATATAGAAGCTTTTCATGACAACATTCCTGGTCAGATTTAATTCTGTCCAGGCTTTAGCTTTCCTGACTTGATCCCTGGTTACTAGGACAATTTCTCTGTATTCCTCCCAGGTTACTGTCCTTGCTTCCACCCTCTGTAAGGTTTTCCATGCTGAGTTCTTCAATAAGAACTGAGCTCCATGCTGAGTTCTTAAATTAGCAGCTCACTCATCACTCCGTCTAACAATAGCATGCCTAGGGAGGTCTTCAGACCATAGGAAAAGATCTCCCAGGGAGGTTTGAGTTCAATACGGTGGTATAAACCCCATAATGTTCCATTCCAAGGGTATCCCTGGTCTGATGTTAATCAACTCTGTGTCATAAGCAACTAAACATCTCAGAAAAAAAAGGACACAAGGAACTATTGAAATTATAATGATAGTTAGATCTGTTCTATGCAGCCAGTTTCTGAAAGTTTAATGTTATTTCTCAGCTGCCAGCATAAAAAGGCGTATTGAATTTCATGGAAATCAAACATCCTAAAAGGAGTAATTAACCCCTGGAATCATAATGCTTGCACTTGGACTTCTCTTCAGTTTCTCCACTGACTCCACCTGCCTCATAACCCTTTTAATTACTGCATTTTATCAACAAGCCGTAAGTGAACACTAAGGTTAAATATACGAACCCAAATGAAGAAGTTTTCAAACAAGTACTCAATTTGAAATGCAAGGTACAATGACAAAAAAACTCCAGGTTTTTAGTTAAATCGATGCATAATTTATTCCTTAAATTACAGCAGAAACATGCATATATGGTGATTAAAGACAAAAAAATGGAGTTTTATTAAAAGAATGCAAAAAAAAAATTATTACTTTGCATTTCTGTAGTACTTAATTTCTTTGGAGCATCACACTTACAAAATGCTACTCATGCAGGGAAGATGACATCAGTGACACTGCATTAGACAGACATCACAGATGTGGCTCTCCAAGTAAGTCACTGTATTTTCATCTTATGATTTCCTGGGCAAGGAAAGGAGTAGAATCCAGGGACACAGAGGAGAAGAATCCAGGGACAAATCTGCCGTGTGTTACACATGGCTCCAGCAACTCACTGAAGGAGGAAAAGTTATGATATAACATATCTGTGCTTTAATAATGTGGCAGACAGAACAGTTCATCAAGCTTGGCTAACAGCTAGTGGTCCTTGAAAGAAAATCTAACCAGCTTCTGTTTAGCTGCAAAGACTATAGCAATTTATCAGATGAGAGAGTGGCCACTTGCTCCTTCTCTCCCTTACCTTGTAGAGGTATTGAAGGAAATCTGAGGGTCTGCAGACACACTGAATGTGTTTTGACATGTGGGGCATAATGTAGAGGAGCCACCTTGTCTGAGATCTTTCTTGCAGCATGAAAACAGCACCCAAAATTGACAAGTATCATTTTGTTCATGAGCTCACACTCAAACTGCAGCTGAAAATCTGAAAAACGCCAGGATAATAAGGCCAGAAGAAACTCATACAGACTTCTAATGTGCTATCTGAAACACACAAATCCCAGAATGATAATAATATTTTTTTTTCATTTGCTAAAGCCTGCAATTCAATTAGCTCAAAGATTTTAGAAAGACATTTCTTCTTGAGCTAAAGACAGGCATTTGTGATTTACACACCCCTTAGCAAGGATCCGAAGCTATTGAATCTTATTGATGAAACAAGTTTTGCATCTTAGTTTGTAATTGAATGTTTCTCATCTCAGTTGACAGTTCATGTGCTGTTGTTCCACAAATGTAGAAAGTATTGGAAAAATAGAGTGCACCGATATAGTACAACCTCTGATTTGCAATTGGTTTAACTTGTCTGAAATTTTGAATGTAATTTTCAAAGTAGAACTCATCACAGTATTATTGTTAGGGGTAGCAAAACTCTTAGGCAGATGATCTTGCTGCTTGGCATTTGTACATATAACACCCCTTCAGTTGTCTTTGCCCCAGAAATCATAGAAATCACAGAATGGTTTGGGTTGGAAGGGACCTTGGAGATCACCTTGTTTGATCTCTCTTATGATGGACACAGATGCCACCCACTAGATCAGTTTTCCCAGAGCTCCATCCAACCTGGTCTTGAACACTTCCAGGGATGACATGACACCAGCTGAGCAGGACTTCTTTCAAGATTGACTTAGACCTTAATTCTGATAAAATAAATTTCTTAGTCTTTCCTATTGCACTTCAGGAAAGCTAAGTGAGTTTATTCACCCTTTCTCTCACTCATGATGAAGGCAGAAGCAGCAGGATTTCATAATAGTAAAGACTAGTAATCAATTCTTCACCATAACCTCAGAAGTCAGGCTGCTGAAAAAGCGGTGTTGTATCAAGAAGGATGTTGCAGACAAGTCTGGAAAAATCTCTCTCTTAAAAAACTGTGAGCAACTTTTCAATTTTCACTGGGAGGTCAGAAGGCAGATAGAAGTCACCATGTACAATCATAAGTAGTTCACAGCAACTCAATGCTTCTCCCACTGTCAAGCAAAAATGATAGGTCATTAGACTCTCAGAGTAGAAAGATCCTGTTTTGGTGACAGCTGCTCTGGTGTGTAATGCACTGAGGAAGATGCCATTAGGTGTAATTAAACAGAAAACCTAAAACATAAGGACAGAGACCTTTTTTCTTCTCAAGATGAAAACCCTCTGTATACATACAAAATTATCACCTGTCACAACCATCCTTTCTTTTATCCCTCAGGAAAACAGACAGATGCCTAGCTGGCAGGGAGTATGATGAGTGTTACCGTCTCAATTTGCTTCATGTTACCTCTTTCTAATCCCAGTGGTACATTTTTTCATCAGTTTCTACTTTGCTTATGTTACCCTGTTTCCTGGGCTGCTGTTTCTTTTTGCTATGCTCCCTATGAGTTTGTTTCTACCTTCTTCTCAAAAATGATTCTGTCATGCCTGTCTGGCTGTTCTGTCTATGTCATCCTCCTTTATCTCCTATATATTCTCCCCGTTCTCTGTGTTTTATATCTTACTTCTGGACACTTTTCTTTTTAGTAAGGATTGACTCTTTTCCATGATTCAAACCAAATATAAACTATTTTCAGGACCCTAATCCAAACCTTTAACTTGAGATTATTTCCAAACATTTTTATTTTGGGATTTTCTGAAACAAAAATCTCTTTTGGATTTTAGAACAAGGAATATGCTAGCAACTGGGAATCTTAAAAAAAACCCAAACAAACATGAGGTAAATGAGATCAGAGCCCTTCTTTCTTTCACAGAACTGATATTTTTTCAATAACTGTGCTTTGCTAAACCCAGCAAAGGCAGATCTCACAAACCTTTACTAAGTGCTCATGCATTTTTTGTAGATTCACCCAATAATTTAAGTTTGAAAGGACCTCCAGAGGTCATCTAGTCCAACCCCTACATAAAACAGGAACAGTTAGCAAAGGTTGCTCAGGGCCTTGTCCAACTGACAAAGACAGTGATTGCAAATCCTCACTGAGACCCTGTTTCAATATTTGATCACGTTCTTGGTGAATAAATTATAAACCTGGTATATAACCAGATATTTTTGTGTTTCAGGTGGTGTTCATCACATGTTGTAAGTTAATTTTGCATTCCTGAGAAGAGTTTGTCTTGGTCCTTTCTACACCTCTCTGAAGACAGATTTGTGCCTGTTAACGTTTGTTGCTCATCTGCTATGCATATTGGGGTTTGTCTTTTCTCATGAGCACACAATAGACAGTTATGTCTACTTTCTGCTCTTTTTTTGTTCATTTTTTCAAAGGCAATTGTCAGTAAGTTTTGTAATTATCTTAGTTCTATTCCGTTTTCCATGTGGATTCAGGTTAAAACTCTCTTCACCACCTTTCTTAAATTATGAAGCAATCACTTGTAGCTCCCTAACACAGTTCACTTCTATCTTTGACCTGCAGAGAACAGTTCTGAAATTAGTTCTTCTCTTTCCTTCAGAGGGGTCCTCATCAATTCTGACTTGAAACACTTTGAAATCAAAGGATGGGGATAAAACACTCCTGTCAGTATCAGTCATTCCATTACAAATTCTTCACAGCTTAAAGATACCTTGCTTAGAAATATGAGCTGTCATTCACTCTATGTGCCATCTGATTTAAAGCTTTTTGTGATACACTCATGCATTCTCCTGATCATTGAAGTCTTAATACTTCCCTGCATGTATCCAAAGACAGCATTCTTTTCTTTTTGGACAAAAGGAATCAGACTTGTGGCAATATCAGTTAGAAAAGTCAGCCTGCATTATGGAACGATTAATTAAAGCCTAACCTGAATCTTAGTGATTATGTAAATAAAATCCATCTTAAGCAAACAATTTTGTCATCTGCAGGAAAAATTTTGTCTTCAGGTCAGTGGATTCCCACAGTACTGCTATTTAAAAATCCATATCTAATAAAGACATAAAAGTCCCACTAGTTACAATTAGGGATGGACTATATTTTACTCATCTCCCGTCTAACTCTTTACATCTAGTCAATGCTGTTTCCCTCTATACTCAATAAAAGTGGGTAGCTCATCCAAAGTCAATATTGTCCTAGGATGGGATGAATTACCTTCAACACATTTACACTGACTATCGGCTGAGTCAAAATGGACTAATTTAGATCACTTGCTGACAAAAATTATGGGAGATTCTACTCCTGCCCCCATGTTATCCCTGTTAACCAGTGTGTGTCTGGCTTTGCCCATTACTTTGATCCAGTTTTGAGCCCAAGGGTGCTATCAGAACTTAAAAATAACAGAAAGCCATGACAAACCAATTACCTTTGGAAAAACCTTTGGAAAAACCTTTGGAAAAACATCTGGAGTTTTTCAGTACAACTTCCCCTCCTTTCTCCCTTTGCGATGGGGAAGTCTGTCAGCTACTTTAGATACTGAAGCTTTAGATAGTCCTGCAAGCCCTCTCTCACTCCCCCAACAAACTTATGTGAGGAAACAAAGCCCCTTTTTTCAAAGTAGATGTGATCTGCTTTTACCATGCAGAAGTCATTCAGGCACTTTGCACACACAGCTGCAAAGCTTGTCCCCGCATGTAGATAGATTTTTGAACAGAAATAAATGTGAATTGAATTTGAGGTACCTGGCCTATAGTGCTGGTGGTTGTTCCCTGATATGAAACATTTTCTCTTGCCAGGTTGCCTAATCTAGAAATCAACCCAACAGACTTTTTTTTTTTTGAAAGCATGGATAGAAATACAGAAATAATATTTACGTCCAAGGAAAGATGGTCACAAAAGGGGAACGCAATCAACTTGCATATGTTTACATCTTAAACAATTAAGAGAAATTCTGAAAGTAAGAACTAAAAGTTTGAATATGCCTGGCTCTTTCTCTGCCACAAACCATTGGAGACAAGCTTACAACTGTGTCTAAACTAATATCCAAAAAAATCAAAAAGATTTGAGAAGAGTCTTGGCCTCACACCAGCTGGACTATGATGCTGGCACTGCTGGCATGAGAGTGCCAGAACATTCCCTCAGTAGCTGGGATAAGCAAGATCTATCCTGTGCTCATCTCCAGCAGTCCATTCACAAATGAGCAGATTATTTCACTAGAAAGTAAGCAAAATCTCAAGGTATAATGTTGCTTAAAATCTTCATGGAGAGGCAACATTTTTTCTGTCATTTATTGTGGGTCAACTGAATAGTAGCAGTATCTGTGTCTTTGGGATCTGTTTTTAATGTGTAGATGACACAGCCTTTTCTTATACAGGACTGCAGGGTCTGAGACCAGAGACCCTGTCCTGAGGATGGTATTTGTAACTGAGTAGCTAAACTTATTGCAAGTTGTTCACCAAAAAACTCAAGCAGATAATTATATAATATTTTCAAATAGGTTTCTTCACTAAAGTGGAGGTAGACTGGAGTTAATTTTTGTTTCATGTACTGCTTCCTTTATACAGCTTGTACAATTTTTTTTCTTTATTTCCCCATAGGGGACGCACATAAAAAAATTACATTAAACAAAAAAATATCTGTGGTTGCTTTACTAACATCAAACTCACTTCTACAGAACTTTCTTAAAACTGTCCAGAATACTGCTTCATAATTCATGGACATCTCAACCGTACTTTAAGGAGGGTAAAAAATAGTGAAACAGCAAAATTTTTAAAGTATATTGCAAACATATAGGTATTGGTAGTAATTCAAGCTTTCTTGCTAATAATATAGTTCCAAAACTACTGCCTCTGTGGGAGCTATTACTATTCAAATAACACTGTGCAGTATTATTCATTTTGAATCACAGTTGCACCAGGAATTATTTCAAACTCAATTCAGTTTGTGCTGCAAACCTGGCACTTTTGTTAGGTGTGTGAATAAAAACATCTGTACATATATTCAATAAATTGAGAGATTTACAAAGTAATGATGCATCAGTCTCACCAGCTGAGAGTCAGTTCTCTGACCAACATAGGCTGGAGCCAGAGAACATAGAATGCTTTCAAATAAATCATTAAATGATCTTTCTGTCCGGACAGTGTCTCTGTGTTGACTTGAAATTCCAGCAAGAATAATGGCTTAAGTTGGTGACTAAAAGCATCTCATATTTTCCTAAATGAGGGAAAGGAAGGACTAAGCACTTTCAAACATTTTTGATTGCAAACACTTCCAAAAAATCCTATAAAACAGTACAAATTATTTTTTTCTGCTAGTTTTTGTGAACTTATGAAAATCATGAATTTCCAAAGAAGATGCTGTGAGCTGATGTCCCATTTCTCTTGCAGTCAGTACAAATTCTGGTAACTACCAAGTCATTGCTTGCACATACAGACAACTGTAGCATGGCAGTTCCAGTTGGCCTTCAAGGCACTAAAGCATTACAGGGGAAGCAGGAAAGCAAGAAGTGAGCCAAGGATGGAGAAAAGTGGTTCATATTAAGACCAATTCTGTGTTCCCTGGGAGCTGTCTTGATGTCAGATATGAAGAATTGCACCTTCCAAGAGTGCCTATAAAGCTTCAGAAAGTATATGAGCAGTGGTTTGGACTGCAGAAAGCTTCTTCTTTATTATCTTTTTAAGCAACACACCCTTGACTCCTTGTCAGCTTTTTGTACTGTAATAAACTTGCTTGAATATTTTTCAGAAATAAAATACTCACTAAAATGGACTTTCACTTCTGGCAAATAGCATATGGTCCTACTTAAAATGAAAAAAGCAAACAGGTTTGGATAAATATTTCCACTTGCACAGTGACAGCTTTGCTGCATTCTCAGCAACAGTTAATATCAGGCAATTCTTTTCCAAGTGTTAAGAATGCCAAAACAGGGCTGTAATGTTATTTTTCATCACATTTCAAGAGTCTTAGGAAGGCCTGCTTTTGTTTTGGTACAAAATTCCATTGGAGAAATTCACATCATGTGAATAAAATACCCAAGTCTTCACTTAATGAATTTTATGGCTGTAGGAATAAGACAAAACTTTAACCAGAGTCAGGGGAACACTGCCTCATGCTAGCATTCAGTATATCCTCAGGCAACACAGTGTGAAATCAGAACATATGAATCCATGTCTAGTTGCATTTGGATGGTCTAGGGGCTAATTTAGATTTTCTCAGCATTTTCTTTTTGACTAACAGTCCACAGCAAGCTGCAGGAAGTGATTCAAAGCAACAGCAGTATGGTCATCCTCAGGTGCATTTTAATGGTTCACACTGAAATTCTACTGTCAATATATTTTTACCTGCAGGCTTTTATGTTAAAAATAGCTTTTCTTTGTGGAGATAGAAAAGTAATGCTCACTAATAAGGAGTGACCCAGCTATTATTGAAACAGCTCTTTTTGAGGAGTGGGACATGGAGTGAGACACCAGAGAGTCAGGCTGTAACCCAGAGCCCCCAAGAAGCCCTAGCAGCAGGCACAGTTCCTTCTGTGGCCTGTCCCTTTCCTCTGAGGCACAGTTAGGACCCAAAGGGCAGAGGCTGAAACATCGGAATGCAAGAAATTAAAGAGATCTGCATTAAAAAAAACCAGATGAGAAGTGGCATTTGTTTTTTCCCATGTAGCAAAGAAGTCAAACATTGCCAAATTGAAATCTGCTGTGTCCCTCCCCACTCCTTTCCCTCCTCCAGCCTTCTTCCTGGTGGGGTGGTGTAAGGAGCGGAAAATATCTTGACTCTGTGTGAGCACTGCTCTGCAATAGCAGAATCATCCCTGAATTATCAACACTCTTTTCAACACATATCCAAAGCCCATGTTAGCTATTATGAAGAAAACTAACTCTATCCCAATCAACACTAACACTCTCGCAGGTTTGCCCACTGTCTTCAGGTCTCCTGGCTCCCAGCCTTGTGCTTCTTTTTTGCCATGCTGTAATCGACCTTGCTACTCTATATGCAGAAATAGTGGCAAGGCAAAAGGATTTTTAATCCTTTTCGCAGCCTTTTCTGTTGGAAACTGGGTTACATCTGCCCTTATGGGTAACAACTTTGCATGCTTTTGTACGTCCTCCAAATAGTCCTGTCATACATAAACTTGTGACATTTGTCAGTCTGTGTCACCAGGTGAACTTTGAACAGCTTTGTCATGATAAAATTCTACAGCAAGAATGAGAACTGGCTGATATTATGAAGGGTAAAAGAAGAGAAGTGAAAGGACTTCTTCAAAAAGACTGCCTGTTCCTTTTGGGGAATCTTAACTGCCATATCCACCGTTCTGTTGTTGAGCAGATAAAGATGATAGAGAGGTCACTTGGATTTCTAGTTTCAACCTGCCCTTCAAAAGAGAGGACCAGAAAGGTTTTTCTCCTATTGTATCGGAATACCTTGGGATATCAGTCTTGCCAAGCACTTCTTATCAACCCAGCTTATAATGCATCACCTCATTATTATTCATTAGGGCAAGTGAGTAAAAAAAAGTGAATAAATGCATTCCCTCTGCAAGTCTAAGAGCCTGTGAAGCCAGAGGTCCTACTGATACCTCAGTGCTTGAAGATAAATGCTTTGGTTTAAAATGTCTGATTATTGAGGTAAGTGACTTCTCTCTGAGAGCAGGGCTAAGAATATCCGTGCAAAAGATTAGGAGTGCTGTTCTGTCATTGTTGAAGTGGAGAACAAAAGTGTCACAGGTGATTTTTGCACCTCTGGCTCAGTGGAGGGTGGATGGATCTGTAGGAGACAACTGAACCATTGTTAGAAAAACAGACAGTAAAACAGTCTCTGAGTTCACTTGCCACTTGTTTAGCCAAGACTCAGAAATGGACATCAGGAAACCATTTTTTCTGTTCCTTTGATTCAGTGAAGAGTGGATATATTTTGTCATTCCAGATATAATTTCCATCCTCTGTTTTGAAAGACTTTCAATGGGAACACCATTAACTCCATGAAAATTTGTTTTTACACATGGTATTTCCTATGAATGAATCTGCAAATGCCAAATCTGAGGGTTTTTTCTTTTTTTCAATTTAAAACAATACTTACTTGTTAGGTATAAGAATTTATGTGAAGAGACTTTTATTCTTAACAAGAGCTTATAATCATCTCATCTTTGCTCTGGCCTCTGGATTGCTTAATCCTCATTTTCCCTTTCTGTGATTTTGTTGTGCTCCCACAGTATCTTCATCTTCTTACTGAGGCTAGTATTTTATCTCCAATAGCAGCTAGTGTTGCCTCACATTTCCTCAGACATCTTCCTCAAAGATCTCTACATCTTATTGAAAGTAGCTGTGACTAATGCCTTATCTCCTCACCTGATCTTCTCTGACCCTTCATTCCTTTTAACCCGCTAAGTTGTTCATTTTTCATTGTATCACTTTTACTTGCAGAAACTCTTCTTCTACAGATGAGAAAGGCTTTTTGTGTCCAAACTCAGAGAATAGGCTTTGGTGGGACTAGAGTTCATATGTATGCTTCGTACTGATAATTAATTTACTGAAGATGATAAGGAAGAAAACATAACATAATCTAATTGTGACCTACGCTCCAAATAATCAATTAATATTCAGATATTGAATGAGCCAAAGGAGGTTTGAAGACAGTTTTTTCTTGCCTCATATTTTGGTACAGCTGAAGTCCTGTACATAAACTGAAACTTGTTCAGCTATTGCATGTGAGTTAAAGTAAACTGACCTGAGAAAACAGCATCTGTTCCTTGTCACACATCTTAGGCAGATCTTGGAAAAGAACATGACATGGACCCCTTATGCTCTTGTGATACCAGACGCAGCAAACTCTGTGCAGTGATGTTCCCTGAGGCAGTCTTTGTCAACTCTCTGCTGCTTCTATATCACTTAAGTCAGTTTGCAGGTGCAATCAGGCCTCACACCTGAATGCCAATCATTGCTGAGCAGAGAAAATGGCTTAAATTGGCAAGTTAAGTCCCTCACAATGAATAATTTACCCTAGACTAGTCTTCTTACCTCTCTCCAACAGTGGTTATTCATGCCTACACTGTGTGTATTATTTACACCACTCACTAGGGCTGTATGAGAATCAGATCATGGTTACAAGTTATTCTGTAGCATATTACAATGAGTGGCACTTGGTACAGGCTCAAGTATTGACAATTTCATTTAACTTGGGGCTTACACAAAACACTTCACCAGTCCATCTATGAAATGCTGAGAAGGTGATTTCTCCAGTTGCTATTATTACTATGCTACTACACTAACATTTTATATGGGAAACTGAGATCTGGACCCCATAAGCCTAAATATGCTCTATGAAAGGTGAGTCTCACAAATTATTTAAATTGGAAAGACACTTGAAAATAAGGGAGACTGGAGAATGGATTTCTGTGACCTGACCAGGATCACAGTGGCAAGAGATAAATCTTTGCTCCCTTCTATTTTTGCAGTCTGGGAAATTATGGCATTTATGTCATGCTTTGCAGGGGCATTGTGTTGTATTCCTGCTGCCTGCTGTGGAAGCCTCACTTGAACTTTGCAACACTGAAGTAATGTGCATTTGACCTTACACGATACTTTGGAATACCTGAAGAATGAAGGTGGGCTCCTTCCATACCAAGAGATAAAGTGATGGACCTTACTGAGTAGAGCCAGATTCAGTTCCCTAATGTCAGCATCTGGGGTAATTTTGCTGCCACGGGGAATCCTTCCTTGTCTCCTGCTGCTAATCCAGAAGGGAAGAGGTCATGGGTCATCTCTGCCAATCCTGTGTAGATGTCTTAGGTAACCTAGGGCAACTAAAATGACACTGGACATCACTGTATGGCAACTGAGTCGAATCCTTATTAACCACTGACAGCAATGAGTATATGGACACCTTGTCTACATGCAAATATTTATGTAAATCCAAATCCTATAGTCCAGCTGAGGTCCAGGCCCCTCTGGACTGGCTAGACAGGGAAATTTGTGTCATTCTGGTATGTTAGACACCCATAATTTGGTTGGACGTTGAACACAAATTAATTTTCTATGGTGGTGAGTACACACTTGTTTCAGAAGTGGTTGTCTTCCAAGCCATCAGTTTTAAATAATGGGTGGGAGGAAGGAAATAGGAGAAGTGGATCTAAATATTAAATATATCTTTAATAGCTGACTTTCACAAGTCCTTTATCCCAGATTGTTTCCTCCATTAGCACCTGCAAGAGTTGATTAAATGAGACAGACGTGCCAGATTAATCAACACTGACAATTTTTTTTCAGATTGTATGTACCTACCAAAAAGAGATTGTTGCCATTTGTTATTAAAATGCTCCTAACTGCATCTCCTAGGAGCAAAAATAACTTTGCTTTTTATGCCCAATAGTTTTTCTTGCCCTTGATAGCACGATCGACAAATTAACAGTGATCTCATAATTTATTCCTGCAATGTTCATTTTATTTATAATCCAAAAGCAATTAAATTCTCTTTTATGCCACATTGTCCTGGTGACAGATGTGTGGTTACCACTCAGACATTTGATGGCTGACATAAATCAGCCTGTGATCAAAGTGTCTGTTGACTTGAGAGTCTGAATTTGCAGCAGATGCCTCCACATACAGAGTGACAAGAAAATTCTTCATGGGAGTCTCATTTCAGTTAACCACCTTGCTTCACTCTGACTTTGCAATCTGACAGCCCAGTTATTTTATGACAGCCAGGAGTCTGCAAATGTATATTTACAAAACTACCAAATGTGTCACTTTGTCACTTATACCAAATAATACCTTTGATAGAAAAGAAATACATTAAAATTTATAGAGGTGCAGTGCTAAAGGAGAAGGAATAGAGAGTGAGTTTAACGATTTGACAAATTTATCCCCAAATGTTGGAAGACCTGCAGAATTTTTTTTCTTCTTTTACAATTTTGCTAAGAGCAATATCCACATGTAATAACTCCCTTTTCTCCCTGTCCCCTCACCACAGTAGCTATAAATTAGGTTGCAGTGGGAGACAGGAGTCTTTGACTGCAATTAAAACAGAGCTAAGTCCTGAGCCTGCATTATACAACTTGATTTTCTATTCTGTTAAACCAGGAGAAAGCCTCTGGCACAGTTTTAGCCATCCCAACTAGTTTGAGAGGTTCAAGAGTTAGTGCAGTCAAAAGAACATTCCCTGAAGTTGTTTTTGCAAGTGAAGTTGTTTTTTGAAGGGAAGGGGATTTTTAGTATTGCATTTATTACCAGACAGTGTCAGCCAGTCTCACTGTTGGCCAGAGAATGAGCTCAGGCACAGCTTAGTTTATTAGTATAAAAATAATATAGTGCTATATAAAATAATAGTCTAGATGAGATAGGGTTGGCAGATGAGCTTGTGTCAATTGTCCAAGTCAGTTTGACATTTACTGCAGTGAGACAATGACCACTTGCCAGGGATCCTTCTTAGTCAACAATATGGACAAGTTCATGATTCCTCCACTCTACAGAGTCCTTCAGGACTATCTCAGCAGTTCATATGCACTCAAATAACCCTATGTGCCTTCATGGTATGTCCCAGGACACATCTAACATCCATACCTTTTTACTCTCTACGGAGGCTGGCTGTGACACAGGCTCATTTTGTCTTAGATACTTTGGACAAAAGAAAAGCAAAATAATAACCATGTCATAGAGACACTAAAGGGAGTCAGAAGAGATTCAGGGGCAAGTGCAGTGAAATGTGGATGGATGTTGATTGATGACATTTGGCTTCAGAGTCAAACAATGATCTGAGTCCCTTTTTTATTCAGTAGTATGTGCAGAGCTCCAGAGAGAATATCCCTGCTGCAGTGAGCCTACAACCCCATGCCGGCTGAGTTGGCAGTGGAATAGCGGGGAGGGAAAAGACAGAATTGACATGAAAATTTCCTATTAGTGGTGGCAAGAGATGATCAAGACAGAGATAGGGATTCCCCAAACCTATTTTTCTGATGAATATATAACAGCTAATTGGCTGTTATATCCCGTATGGGATGCACATTCTGGGCTGTAACTGGAGAGATGCTGTGTGTGAGTAAAATGCAGCATCACTCATAGCAGAAGTCTGAAATTCAACTTAGTATCAATCTCAACAGAGGCTTGATGTTTGGAGGATATGAGTAGTTTCTGCTCCGGGAAACGTATTTTCTAGTTGTGCTTTAGTTAATGTGCTTCCTTCAGGCCATGAAGGAAATTGCTTCAGCTTGCTCTGAGTATGGTGTCTCTAGATGTCTCACATTGAGGCAGGGAATTAAGTGCTGTGTGCTCCTTTCTCCTAGGTAAGTGAATAATGTGTGCTTCTTTGGTTCTCTGCCCTCTTTACTTACAAAGAACCATTAAAGGAGGGGATGTCAGTTTGTTGTTAGTTTGATTTTGTAGTATAAAAATCAGAGAGGACTGAAGGGGAGTGATTTAAGGGCTTCCATAAATGCAGTATCATTGCCTGCACGGCAAGTGCTTGTTCCAGGACCTGACCTCACAGGCTGGCCTGGTTCTTGTAATATTCATGGTCTTTCAGTTAACTCCACAGAAATAAAAAAATCTGGGCATGCTAGTGTGCCCATGAGGAAGTCAAAGACATCAGAGTTTTATTTTGTGCTATTTCTGGAAGAGCATTAGATTGCAATTGGGCTTCTGAATTCTCAGATGGATCAAGATCAAGAACTTATTAAAACTGAGGAATGTTAATATCATCTTTTCTGTAGTACTTAGATATGTATAAAGCATGTCACCATTCATTGCAAGATTTATCTTTTCAATTTCTAGTTCCATTGTGACTATGTCATGCTGTAGAATAGGAACATCACTCCTCTTATTCCTTTTTATGGATAATTAATTCATAATGGTAAAGAAGGATTTACACAAAATGGAAAAGTCTGGCTGTAAAGAAAGAATAATTCTGTCCAGTGGACTGGGTTTAAATAGTTTTTTTCCTTGTACCTCTGGGAATAGACCATAGAAAAGAGTAAACCTTTTAACCAAGATTTTCAACATAGCCATTAGATAGCACATCAACTCTCAAGGGCTTTTTGTTTACCAGTTGAGATTTTTTTCTTCATTCTTTATATAAAAACAAATCACCAGAAAAAGAACATATTTTCTTTTTGGAAAACTGTTAAACAAGTACTAGAGGAAGCAGTAAAGAAAGTACTATGCATGTAAAATAATTTCACATTACTAAAATAGAATAATTTCTGGGGCTAGGGTCAGGGTGTAATGTTTAGACACTATGGAGCATTGTTCTAGTATATGAATGTATGTCACATTGTATGTATGCAATGCTGGCTCCATTAACACTTCCCACTTGCTATAACCTTGATGAAAGTGTGTAAAAATCATGAAAATGGCTTCCTTTTAAAATGAGAAGCAGCAGCATTGAAATAAACTCTTTTTTTTCCATTAGTTATAGTAATATTATTTAGTGCTTGAAGAGTAGAGTAGAAATGTTTGGACTCTCTTTCTTTAGGTAGTTGCTTTTATGTTGCTACCAATCTGTAGTTTTTTTTAACTAGTACACAGATACATCCAAATCAAAGCTTGTTGAAACTCTGGGAATGACATACTAATTTTTCTGAATAAATTATTTCCTAGGGGAATTTTGTGACCCTCACATACTTCTGTGAGTGGAACTAACATAAGAGTGAACACTTTTTCCAGTTCCACTCTGCAATGGTGTGCAACAACAAATGTATGAAGAAAAAATCTCAAAAAAATTAGATTAGTTATTAGGAAGAAATTATTTACAGTGAGGGTGGTGAGGCACTGGCACAGGTTGCCCAAAGAAGCTACGGATTCCCCATTTCTTGAAGTGTTCAAGGCCAGGTTGGATGGGGCCCTGAGCAATCTGGTGTAATGGAAGGTGTCCCTTCCTGTGACAGGGGGGGTTGGAACTGGATGGTCTTTAAGGGCACTTCCAACCCAAACCATTCTGTGATTCTTTGAAAACAGAACTCTAAATAACCTAAAGTCATAAGGGTGAGGTGTGGAGATGTGTTGTAAAGCAGGGTGACAGAGATGGACACTTTTTGTCAAAATACAATGCTGGGGCATTTCTCCATATTGGGGATGAGGGTGACGTGCATTGGGCACACCACTTCCACAACTGACTTCCTACTCATGCCTG